>CAWVNO010002827.1:461797-802352 GCA_963930645.1 Salticus scenicus | reverse complement strand
GTATCTCTGATCTCTGTGTGTCTGTCTGTTATCAGCACATCTCAAAAACAAATTATGGCAGAAAGTTCAAACTTGGTATTCTAAATGTGTATCATATAGGGATGCTACAGTAAGCTTTTCGTTAAGATCAAGCTAATGGTTTGTGTACAGGGACAATCAAGAGAATTCTAATACATTACGTCTATGGGGGAAATAGCAGGAAAGTAGAGTTTAACGTCTATAGACTGCACTAAACCAAATAAACGAATATATATTTTTTGTAATAGAGATAGTTAACTGGGAAAATTTTTTGGTGTATGTAGGAGCCTCACCTCCTCCCCTGGGGGGGGGAAATCCCCCTTCGAGGGGAGTAAATTTTCATGATGGGTATCTTTCAAAAGAGCTCGCCAACACCTTTAAAACGAATGGTTGAACCATCGATCTGTGATAATTTAAAACAAAGTTATCGATTTTTTTTACTTTTAACGAAAAAAAAAAATCCGTACTTTTTTTTTTTTTTTTTTTTTTTTTTAATTTTGAGAATAAAATGGACTTTTTTTTGGATATTTGGTGTTATACTACTTCTCTAATATGGAAATCGTCTGCATTATCATGAAAGATAATTTTTTTAAATAATAATTTTAATAAATTATTTTTTAATAACCGAATTAAATTCTATATAAATGTAGGTGCATTAATAAAACGGGCGGTTGAGGGGGGCTACCGCCCCCTCACACAGAACTAATTATCATATAAAACTCTTCAGAAGCCTAATATGAATTGTTTAACATAGGTTTATATAACAGTACTCGTTATCTTACCTATTAATCTGCAACCTGTATTTATTGTATTAAATTTCAGGGTAAGAGAAAGTCGTGTGAGTGACACACCAGATTATTTACTTTCTCTTACCATAAGTTAGAGAAAGTATTGTTTTTTACTTTCTCTTACCATAAGATAGAGAAAGTATTGTTTTTGGGTCAAATTTTCGAACGCGAGATTTTGTTATATGTACACGTTTTGAGGTTCCCTGAATACGAAAATCATGTTTTTAGCAAATGGTCTGTGTGCATGTCTGTGTGTATGTCTGTGTGTCTGTCTGTTATCAGCATATCTCAAGAACAAATAGTAGCAGACATTCCAAACTTGGTATTCTAAATGTGTATCATATATGGATGCTACAGTAAGCTTTTCGTTAAGATCAAGCAAATGGTTCGTATACAGGGACAATCAAGAGATGTGTATGAATTTCTCTTCAATAACAAATGACATTGACTATATCAAAACAATACCTCAATAGTTTAATAAATAAAACTAGTGGATCTGTAGATCAGGAGCCTCAACGTTCTATTTGCATCAGACATTATTCAATAAGTCATTTTTATTTATTCATTATTATATAATATATATTGATTCGATCGACATGTTACCATAATCAGATACATTCCTGAGGGGACTGCCGTCCCCTTAACCCCCCGCTGTATCTCTCTTTGTATACCTATCTGTATATCATATATATCTATTCTTAATAAACGACGGTCTTGTATTATTTTCCTGAAATTCATAAATACCAAATTTCATAAATACCAAATTTCATGAGAAAAAAATAATAATAATAAAAATAAAATAAAATACATAGCATATCGGAAATATTTTGCGTAACCCTGTAAACTAATTACAAATTATATGCCTACAATTTTCAACAGAAAAACATTCATTTAAAATTCTAATAACATTTCATTATATTTAAGAGCGTGTAACCATGTTAAAATATACTTTTAAGAAATACCGACTATAGATCGTAATATTACGAAATTCTGTTATGTATCCTGGAAACGTAGCCACAGTAATTATAAACGCCAATAATAAGAATACACCTAATTAATTATAACTCATTAATTTTTCAAATTGATTTGACATCATTTGGATGATTACAGTATTTCCTCGGAATTAATTTGTGTGGTCCCATAAATTATTTAGTCTATACATACACTTTTTTAAGAGTAAACATGATTTTAAGCATCTTTATAATGTATGTTAATTTTGTTAAGTTCAATGCAGCATAAACGTATTAAAGTGCGCGCTTAGCTAAAAATTTGTCCATAGGCTCTAATGTTACGAAACTCTTTTATGTGTCTCTGTAAACGAACCATAAACATTGTATACACCAGTAAAAACTATTCAGCTTATTTTGCGTATAAAATTAATAATTGTTCCAAATTTAACATAGTTTGGATGACTACGTGACACTGTCAGAACACTTTTGTAAGATCCTGTACATTAATTCGAAAGCTTAAGAGCACATATTTTCTTCAAAGAACATAAGTTTAAGCATCTTACTCACGTGTACGCTAGTTTCATTTTCTTGGTTGCAAAGTAATGATGTTAAAATGCGTTTAAACGAAATTCACCCCATACGCCGTAATGTTAAGTATTTTGGCGTGTCCCTGTGCACAATCCATAAAAATTATAGACAGAAAAAATTATATTGCTATTTCTATACCGAGTCTGAATGTGTGTATCAATTTGCAAGTCAATAGCGTGACTTTTACGGCCGCTATCGCGGTACATACAAATTCTTCCCATAGGCCGTAATAATAAAAAAAAATATTTTGTGTGTCCCTGTACACGAACTACAAATGAAATACTCACCCAAAACTATACAGCAAAAATTCTGTGTGGCTTATAAATATGTGTACCAAATTGCAAGTCAATAGCGTGACTTTTACGGCCGCTATCGCGGTACATACAAATTCTTCCCATATGCCGTAATAATAAAAAAAAAATTGGGGTGTCCCTGTACACGAACTACAAACGGAATACATACCCAAAAATATACAGCTAATTTCGTGGGGAACAACCTTATATTGACTTCAAAATAGTACAACATTTGAATTGGCTGAAATTATTTAAGTTATTCTGATAAAAGTAATGGACAAAGATTAAACGTTAAAAACATGTCTTCAATATTGAGGGAGCCTCAAAACGTGTTAGTATTTTAAAAAAATCTGTCGTGAAACAACCACATGACTTCCCCCCCCTACCCGCCCCTCCTAATAATTTTACAAATTCAAAAATATCCGCAATCGATTTGTAAGTATCAAAAACCTCTATGTACCAATTTTGAACGATCTGACACTATTTTTATTTTTATGCCCCCCCCTCCCCTCCCCCACTTCTTGCCCTCCTAATAACTTTACACAATCGAAAATATCCCCATTCGACTTGCAGGCCTCTTAAATCTATCTGTACCAATTTTGAACGGCCTAACTGTATTTCTATTTGTTTTTGCCCCATAGCCCCCCCTTACCCCCTCATCCCCCTACCCGCCCCTCCTAATAATTTTACAAATTCAAAAATATCCGCAATCGATTTGTAAGTATCGAAAACCTCTATGTACCAATTTTGAACGATCTGACACTATTTTTATTTTTTTGCCCCCCCTCCCTCCCCCCCCCCCCTGTTGCCCCTCCTAATAACTTTACACAATCGAAAATATCCCCATTCGACTTGCAGAACTTTAAAACCTATCTGTACCAATTTTCAACGGCCTAACTGTATTTCTATTTGTTTTTGCTCCATATAGCCCCCCCCCCTTGCTGCCCCACCTGGGGGCTGAATTTCTAAAATTCCAGAAATTGGTTTTTAGATAGTTGCCTTAGCTATATTTTAGAGCAAAAATTTCACGTATATCTATTTTTTTTTTTTTTGTTTGGGATATATAGGATTATGCGAAATAACGTGTTACGCATGTGAAATCACGTTTTACCACCCCTCCCCCCGCCCCCCTTGGGGACCAAATTTCAAAAATTCGAGAAACCGATTTTGAGACATTTGTATTAGCTATATTTCAAAGCAAAAATTTCACGGATATCTGTTTTTTTGTTTGAGATATGAAGGATTTTGTGCAATCACGTTTTGCTCCCAGAGAAGTTACAAACAAACATTCATACATACATACAGTTGAAGCTAATATAAGCGTGTTAACAAAAAGAAAAAAAAAAAGCAGTTATTTTTTTTAAACATCAACTTCCGAGATCTAAAACTGAACTACCTAATCAGAATGAGCGTTAATATTCTTGTAATAACCACGTAATACATGAGGAAGGGTATCTAAAATGGATTAATGAAACAATTTTCAAGAAAATCGTTAGAGCCGTTTTTTTTGAGATACCAACTTTACCAAAACTTGGTATTCTCAATTATTGACCGGAAAACAATAATTACATACAAAAGGATATTTAAAAGGGAGTTAATATGGCGAGTTAAAAAAAAAAAAAAAAAAAAAAAAAAAAAACGTAAAGCCCTTTTTTAATTAACGCACTTGCGATACCTGAAATTGAGTTATTTATGCAGGACGCCTATCAATTTTCATGAACTTACAAACTATATCATTCGAAAGAGCCTCTAATAGAGTTTTTATATAGCAACTTTGAAGAAAATCGCTGGAGCCGTTTTTGAGATACGGACTTACGGTCCCATTTCCGGTTTCCGATAACCCAATTCCGGTTTTTCAATTTTCACCAAAATTTGGAAAATTCATCTGTACACCGGACCTATATCAATTGTGTAGTTTCGTAGTTCTATTTTTATTAATTTCGGAGATATGATAGCCAGATGACAGCCACACACTGACCAATTTCAAAAACTACTTTTTTCGACCGATGAGGCCTTAAAACCTGTAAATCAGGTGAAAACTCGATATCGAACTTTTTGGACCGAATACAATACTTCCATTACCTACGATAGTAGGGTAATGGAAGTAAAAAGAACGCTAAATATTTGGTTTTAAAAATACTTTATTTACCACATGGGTATGAGGAATTGATTTTTATTTCTGATCAGTTTTCCTGAATATGGCAAAATATTATAGTAAAGCACTTCCACTAATTACATTCAATAATAGAGAATGTTTTCGATTAACTATTGGTAGCCCTGTACATCTTCTAAAAGTTATGTACAAACCACATTGTGCACTGAAATATAATCCTGTATTAATAGCATATAGCACAATATTCTAGTTTCTTTGCGTGGCCCTGTAAATGAATGGGTAATGATTTTCGTACCATATTCTACATGAAACATGCTTTTATGACTATAAAATATATATATTCATTTAATTTGGGTGCAGCCTATAGATGTTAAAGTCTACTTAATTGCAATTTCTCCCATAGACGTAATGTATTTGAATTTTTTTTTTTTTTTTGTGTGTTTCCCTGTACACGAACCATTTTTTTTTTTTTTTTTTTTTTTTTTTTCTGAACGAAAAGTTTAGTGTAGCATCTCTATATGACACAGATTTAGAATACCGAGTTTGGACTTCCTGATGCTGTTTTTTTTTTTTTTTTTTTTCTTGATAAATGATGATAATATACACACAGACCAACCGCTAAAAACCTGTTTTTCGGATTCATGGGACCTTAAAACGAGTAAATATAACAAAAACTCGAAAATTTAACCTAAAAGCCAGTACTTTCTCTGCCATATATATATGGGTAAGAGAAAGTCAATAAGTCAAATTGAGCATATTGTGTTCTTTGACAAAATATCTTTTTTAGTTCCCCATCATACTATAGGTATGGGAAACTTAGGTAATCGTGAAAATTTTCGACCTCGGTTTTTTGACTTTTTTTACACGTTTTCAGGTGTGAGGAATTCGAAATTGACAAAATTTGTATGCTGTCCGTCTGTAGGGTGTCTGTTAGTTTGTTAGTCCGTTATTGTGTTAGTATGTTAGTCTGTGTACACGATATCTCACGAACAAATGATCGCAGAGAGATCGGACAAGTTTAACGTATTTGGTACGACACTGGCAAGAACCCTATTCTTTCGCAACATTGTAATTAAAAATCTTCAGAAGTTATTCGAAATTTACGATTATCTTAACATGGGAGAATAGGGCAAAGTTCACTTAAACGTGCATGAAATGAAATATTTTTATCGTAAAGATGTAAGAACAAACTTTTAAATATCAGTTTTAATGCCGGGATGAACATCATTAACTAAAAACATGCTACTTTGAAATTTTCGCAAATTATTCGTAATTTACGAATTTCTTAACATGGCAGAATAGGGCAAAATTTCGCATAATTGTCACTTTTGAGGTATATTTTCATACTAAAGTTGTCAGACTACTTTTAAAATATTATATAAGATGCTGGTATAAACATCCTTGACTTGGAATTTTCCAATTTAAAAATTTCGTAAGTCACTGGAAATTTACGATTTACTTAATATGGCGGAATAGGGCAAAATTTCGCATAAACGCTCACTTTGAGGGATATTTTCACCGTAAAGTTGTCAGAACACTTTTAAAATATCATTTAATATACTGGCATAGACATCCCTGACTATAATTTTTTTAATTAAAAAATTTCGTAAGTTATTTGGAATTTACAATTTACTTAACAAGGCAGAATAGGGTAAAATTGAGCATAAACGTCCATTTTGAGGATCATAAATGTGTCAGACATACAGTGGCGTAGATATGCCCCCCCCCCCCTTCCGAAAAATTTCGAACTTCTTTTCTAGTTTCATAGCTGCACAACATATATTTCTTCAAACATTTAAAAGGTGTATATCATTCTTCTGAAACATCTCCAATTTTTACAATTCTTCAGAGTCACTGACGAAAGCATACAGAATTTTAATGCTGAAAAAGCTATGTAAACAAAAACCAAATAACTGTTCGTGGTGAGGTCGCACTATGGTTTCATTTTCTTATAATTTTTAAGATGGCAGTATAGGATGAAATTTCCTATAATGTACAAAATGAGAGTTATTTTTAATGAATGATTGTAAAATTAATTATTGATAATAGTAGTAAACTAGATAAAAGTTTGCGTGCGTGTAGGAACATCGCTTTCCTTCTGGAGGGAATTCCCCCCCCCCCCTCCCCAGGGGCTGCTACATTTTTAATATGGGTAACATTCAAAAGAAATCGGCAACACCTTTAAAACAAATAGTCAAACTATAGATTTGGGATAATTTGAAACAAAATAGTCGCATTTTTCATTTTTAATGGAATGAAAAAAAAAAAAAAAAAAAAAAAAATGCTTTTCTTTTGATGTCAGCACAAGTTGACTTTCATTCGGAATTTAATGTTTTGCTTCTCTGATATAAAAATCGTTTGCATTCATCATGGAAAGTAATTTTAATAAATAATAATTTAATAAATATTTTGGTGCTGCTTAAATTTTTATAAGATAATATATAGAAGAAAGTATTGTGTGGACACAACATACTAATTTTTTATTTCATATGCATGCATACAGTAAATCTTCTGTAATGCGGAACGGGCATAAAACAGAAATGTAATGAATACAAACTTTGTAAACAATATTATAAATCGCAAAATCTCACAAAAATTGTTTCAAATCAAAATAATTGAACATAACTGTTCATCAGGAGAAGTAAAGTAGGTGTACGAATGCAATATGAAAGTGCCAACCCACATAGTTTTTGAAAATTATAATGTTGTTTAATATTTATACATATATCGAATTCGATTCTTCATATAGATTATTTATTTATTTATTTATTCGTTAGATGATATATGATGATCCTATATAATCTAGAAATGATAGTTGTGCAGTCAGGTAGGACTGTGACGTTTTATAATCTGATAATGCTTTTAGACCACAAGCTTACAATTCGGGGCCCATTTTTTTGCTTAATTTGGGGCCTTTTCAAAAATTTCCAGTGGAAGCACATGCTTCTCGTGCCTATTAGTAATCAGGGACTGATTTAAGATTCTTAAAATGTTGACCAAATTTCTGGTGTCAAAAAAATTGCCAATGCTGTCTAAAAAGGTGTTTCTTTAAAAACTAGTATATTGCAGTCATCTCAAAACTTTCTTCAATATCTTTTTTTTTTTTTTTATAAGAGCGTCACTTATAACTTTTTACCATTTTGACATGCATAAAAGTTCAACTATACCTTTTCACAATAACTATTTTAAGTATACAGGTTTACGCATTTTTAATCAACAGATGCCGAGATGTAGTCATATGGAAAATCATAGGTCAGTAATAGCACTGCCACCTATTGGCTGATATGCTCCCAAATTAAGTCAGGATAGTTTTCATAATGGTTATCACGCATATCAAATTTGGTGCATTAATATGCAATAGAAGTTATAATTTAGCCTCCCTATTCAAGAGCGTTACTTCCAGCACATCAGCGTCACCTGCCGGCCGATATGCACCCGAATACAATCAGCAAACTGTTTCATGTTTTTTTTTTTTTTATAATCCAAGTTTTGTGCAATTATATGCAATAAAGTCTGAGATATAGACTGCAGTACAGCAGCGCCATCTATCAGCGGATCTGCACCAAAATTCATTTAGTTTGATGTTTCATAAAGACCTTCTCATATTCTGTGTTTTGTTCGGTTATATATATAACAGACCTTGAGATGTAGCCTTCCCTTAAATCGAACAAATTGCAGTCTAGCAGCACCACCTGTCGAGTGATCTGCACCAAAAGTTGATAGGCATTAATTTATGTCAAGGTGCAACTACATATGAATTTAAATGAAATTCTGTGCACTAGTTCCTGAAATACAGTTGCCATAAAACTTTTTGTCCCACGCACAGACACACATTTTCTAAAAATGGTTAAATTGTTCCGGACCTGTCAAAACGTGTAAATCCGTCGAAAACCGAAAAGTTTTACGAATACAATACTTTATTTTATTGAATATACAAGAGAGTAGAAATAATCGTATATTGTAAATATCAAACAGTTTCACAAAAGAGATATAAAAAAAAAAAAAGTCCCCCCCCCCCAGTGCGGTCTAGCTACGCCAGTGTCAGACAACTTCAAAATAACATTTATGACACCTGTTTGAATATAATTGACTGCAAATATTCTAACAGGAAAATTTCGTAAGTTATTCGAAATTTAAGATTTTATCAACTAGTAAAATGGGGCGATATTCCATATAAATATGCATTTTGGGGATTATTGCATTTAAAATAGTAGCAAGAAAATAAACTACGAAATTGACCCCAATCAAATAAATTAATAGATTAGAATAAGATAAATATATCGAACTGAACGGTGGGTAGCCTAATAGGCGGACATTTTATTCTGTCACTGTGTCAAGCTATTGGTCAAATTCATTTCTCTTAACATGAATATAATATGTTTTGTACTAGAAATTTATGAGAACATACATATAATGGGGAACTCAGCAGAGTCCACCTATGCTAACTAGTTTTTTTTTTTAATAATACATAAACATGTATTCTAGTTTTCATTTTTAAAAAAAGCTCGCCAAGTAGTTTTATAATATGAATAAGTCTATCGTAATTAGAAAATGTAATTTTTTCCCTTTTCTTGAAAAAAAAAAAAAAAAAAAAATATATATATATATATATATATATATATAATTTTGCCAATTGGGTTTCCAATTTTGCAGTTTATTATGATTTGAAAATACATAATAGTTTATGTAAAAAAAGTTTAGCAAGTTTGCCAACAAGGTTTATATTTTTGCGAGTCTACCAATATCATCCGTGGGGAATCTTTCTAAGGAATCCCAGTCCGAAATCCAGCGATTTTGAAGATAACCACGGGAAATTCCTAATGACTAGACCGATAAGTACGACCGCGAATCGAACCCGTCACTTCTCGTCTAACAACTTCGATAGCAAAACCTCTCGAGAATTTGCACTGCCAAAAATAAATAACTGACTCTTTCCTTTAAAATATGAAATTGCGCTCCTTAGCAACGGTTATTCCATTAATCTCAAAGTTCCTTTCACAAGTTTTTGTTCAATTTTATTTTTAATATATATATATTTATTTATAAACTTGATAAAAAGTAAAATAAAATCAAGAACCTCAGTAAAAACAAAAATTGTTTTCATTTGGTATTATCTTTTTCTATTGAAATAAATAGACCTCACGTTCTAATAATACAATAATAATGCTGTTTTTTTTTTTTTTTTTTTTACCTCAAAGTACAGTAAATAAAAATCAGCAATTAGGATTATATGTTATTGAGCATCATATTTATTTTACAGTATATATAAACACACACACACACATATAATTGTATGTGTGTTGGGAGGTAAAGAATTTAAATATATAAATACATATTCTTTGTTAATTCAAGAACATGAAATGAGTTAGAAATATCAGTATATTAATTGAGGTTGATGTTTAATTAAACAGTTAAAAATGATTAAATAAATAAATATGCATGCTCCCTTTAATTTAATTTAATTTTTTTTATTTCCCCCATTTGAGAATTACATTTAAAACACTTTGTACTGCATATTATTATTTAACAAATCTATAATTATTTAAACACAAACCAATATATGTTTAAAACGATGATTTGTTTCAATTATATAAATGTAAAAATACAAATAAGAAAATTAAAAAGAAATTAGTAAATTCTTGTGAATTAATTACTTTACCCCCAATGTAAGCTGAAAAACATAAAAAAGTTTAACTTTTTTTAGTAAAAGAAAAAAAAAGTTTATTAAAAGAAAAAGTCAAATTAGTCTTATTTGTGTTCTTTTATAATATATATATATATATATATATTAATAATATGTAATATTTCTTAAAAAGTAGCTTGATATTTAATTGCAGGAATAGTAATAATAATGATAAATAAACATATCTTGTGTATTTTTGGAGACTACTACAATAGATCAAGAAGAGAAATTTTATTGCTTTTATCCACCTTTATCGTTATCACTTAAACTACAGCACAAACCGGTATGGTATTATTATCTCTCAGTTTCTTCTAGTCAATCAGGTTCAGGTCAACTGATAACTGAAGATTTTGTTCAATCTATACGGATTACTTTTTACACCAAATAAAGATACATCACTATCTTTTATAACCCTGCGTTAGGGTTGCCAATGTGATTTACCCCAAGTTTCCTGTAATGTAGCAGACTCATCAAGGAAGAACCGAAGTTAATAAAAACATAGTAAAACGCTCGAATGCTCTATTATTCAATCAGGTTTTAATAGAGCAGTTCCTTGTGACGTCAATAATTAAAGGGCACCCTGGCGGTAGGCAGAAAAGCTCGATTTTCCCGCGCCTACAATTGATTTACCGTTGGTAATCTCTGTAGTGCGTGCTTTTATTTTCGCCATTACGACTTTTTTTTTTTTTGGATGATATCTGTTGTTTTTATTTTTTTCTATTTTCATCATTTTCAATTGTTAAATATGGTTTCAAGTTGTTGGCAGTCGGTTACACTTACCGACATGTAAAAGGGAAATGCTATTGGGATGTATCGCATTCCGAAATAAAGTAAGAGAAGAAAATTGTGGATCGATGCTATAAAACGGGAAAATTGGAAGCCGAACACTTCATCTAGAATTTGTGGATCATTCAAATAGGTAAAAATTTATATTAATAATTATATGCTATAATTTCACAACTATGCATTCATTTCCTTTTAGCAGAGCTTGTATAACTTCTTGTATTGTTTGTGTCTTGTGCAAGCCATAATAAACATTACTTAAACGTATTTACCTAAAAAATTAAATATAATCGAGCATTGATTAGATTTAATTATTGAAGCTTTCTGTAATCGTTAGTAGCGCAATTAAAATCTCTGTAACTCTTCAAAAATATTTTGCTTATAATTGAATGTAAACGAAATAAACAAATGTTTTTTTTTTCTTTTCTTTTTAAAAATTTATTAACAATTTAGCATTAGAATACCGTACATAATATTTAAACTCTGAAACTTTCATTGTCTATTCCTAATGGAAATTTTAATTAATTTTTCTATCAATAATATGAGTAGATTGTTCTGCATTTGTCTTTTAGAACATTGAAAAATGTTTACATTGTAATTGTAAATTTCATTTAGAATTGATAATGGTGATGCAGAAATCCAAATCGGTCATTGCTTAATGCCATTGTTGATTATAATGAAATTTATTATACTATTTCGATGTTACTGTATGTAAACTACATATTTTTTTAAAAAAAACATGATTTTTTGGTTAGAGTAAAATAAATATTGATTCTTTCAAAGTAGCTCTTGTAAGCTATGTGAAAACACAATTTGCTGTTTTTGTTTAATTATTTTTCCCCATTTATATATTGAACATGCAAAAATTGTTTGAGTTATAATTTAATAAAATATAAAATAAAAGCTAATTATAAGTGTGTTTGTTTTTTCCCCTTCTCACTGTTATTACCATATTAAGTGTACTCTAATATTTGCAAAATAATTCTTGTAATTCTATCTAAAAAATTCTACATTATTCAGTATTGTTATACCAAATTAAATATAAGATAACATTATATTGTTTAATTGGGCAAATAAATAAATAATAATGTAGTACTACTATTTAGTGCAACTGAAGATTACTATTTCTGATGAACTGCACTGTTTAAAACTGATTTTTCTGTTAAAATATTTTTTATTCAAAATATTCTTGAAAAATCATATTACAATTTTTGATTTATTGTAAATAGTTATACATGTTTGTAATATTTCATTATACAAATAATTTACCGAAATAAGAGGTGCCGTCTGCTGATTAATCATGAGATTATTTTTTATAATTTTATTTATTTTGTGTGTGTGGGGGGGGGGGGGGTTGTTACTATCATAGATTAATTATATCTTTCATGGCTTTCTGTTACACATATGATTTTAACGTTTTGCCCAAAATATTGGTTGTAGAAACATCAATTTTATATGCTGAATTAAATTGATCATAGCATAGTGATAAGAATTTTTGGTTGATAAGTAGATTAGAGGTTCACTTTCTGCTTGGCGAACTTCCGTAGCGATAAACTGCATTTCCTTGTACACATAACTTAAGAATTCTATTATGACGCAGTATGGAGAGATTTGATTGGTTCATTTGTTTTTTATTGATTTGAGTGCATTTTACATTGCAGTAGAGCTACGTTCTGGGGGAATTAGGCTATATATAATTGGTTCATTTGTTTTAAATAAATTTTACGTTGCACTAGAGCTACATTATGGAAAAATTAGGCGATATTTGATTGGTTCATTTGTTTTGAGCGTATTTTACGTTGCACTAGAGCTACATTATGGGAAATTAGGCGATATTTGATTGGTTCATTTGTTTTGAGCATATTTTACGTTGCACTAGAGCTACATTATGGGAAATTAGGCGATATTTGATTGAATAATTTGTTTTGAGCATATTTTACATTGCACTAGAGCTACATTATGGGAAATTAGGCGATATTTGATTGGTTCATTTGTTTTGAGGGGATTTTACGTTGCACTAGAGTTACATTATGGGAAATTCGGCGATATTTGATTGGATCATTTGTTTTGAGCGTATTTTACGTTGCACTAGAGCTAGATTATGGGAAATTTTGGTCTTAACATGCGCGACAGTGATTGCCGCGGAGCCGAGTTACGTGCGTTTTCAGATTCATGCACAGCGGGGTAGGGCTGTCCAGTGATGTTTTTTATGGTTTTAACATGCGCGACAGTGACTGCCGCGGAGCCGAGTTACGTGCGTTTTCAGGTTCATGCACAGCGAGGTAGGGGTGTCCAGTGATGTTTTTTTGGTTTTAACATGCACGACAGTGACTGCCGCGGAGCCGAGTTACGTGCGTTTTCAGGTTCATGCACAGCGTGGTAGGGGTGTCCAGTGATGTTTTTTTGGTTTTAACATGCGCGACAGTGACTGCGGCGGAGCCGAGTTACGTGCGTTTTCAGGTTCATGCACAGCGTGGTAGGGGTGTCCAGTGATGTTTTTTTGGTTTTAACATGCGCGACAGTGACTGCCGCGGAGCCGAGTTACGTGCGTTTTCAGGTTCACGCACAGCGAGGTAGGGGTGTCCAGTGATGTTTTTTTGGTTTTAATATGCGCGACAGTGACTGCCGCGGAGCCGAGTTACGTGCGTTTTCAGGTTCATTCAGAGCGAGGTAGGGGTGTCCAGTGATGTTTTTTTGGTTTTAACATGCGCGACAGTGACTGCCGCGGAGCCGAGTTACGTGCGTTTTCAGGTTCATGCACAGCGGGGTAGGGGTGTCCAGTGATGTTTTTTTGGTTTTAACATGCGCGACAGTGACTGCCGCCGAGCCGAGTTACGTGCGTTTTCAGGTTCATGCACAGCGAGGTAGGGGTGTCCTATGATGTTTTTTTTATTTTAACATGCGCGAAAGTGACTGCCGCGGAGCCGAGTTACGTGCGTTTTCAGGTTCATGCCCAGCGAGGTAGGGGTGTCCAGTGATGTTTTTTTTTTAGTTTTAACATGCGCGACAGTGACTGCCGCGGAGCCGAGTTACGTGCGTTTTCAGATTCATGCACAGCGAGGTAGGGGTGTTCAGTGATGTTTTTATGGTTTTAACATGCGCGACAGTGACTGCCGCGGAGCCGAGTTACGTGCGTTTTCAGGTTCACGCACAGCGAGGTAGGGGTGTCCAGTGATGTTTTTTTGGTTTTAATATGCGCGACAGTGACTGCCGCGGAGCCGAGTTACGTGCGTTTTCAGGTTCATGCAGAGCGAGGTAGGGGTGTCCAGTGATGTTTTTTTGGTTTTAACATGCGCGACAGTGACTGCCGCGGAGCCGAGTTACGTGCGTTTTCAGGTTCATGCACAGCGGGGTAGGGGTGTCCAGTGATGTTTTTTTGGTTTTAACATGCGCGACAGTGACTGCCGCCGAGCCGAGTTACGTGCGTTTTCAGGTTCATGCACAGCGAGGTAGGGGTGTCCTGTGATGTTTTTTGATTTTAACATGCGCGAAAGTGACTGCCGCGGAGCCGAGTTACGTGCGTTTTCAGGTTCATGCCCAACGAGGTAGGGGTGTCCAGTGATGTTTTTTTTTTTTTTTGGTTTTAACATGCGCGACAGTGACTGCCGCGGAGCCGAGTTACGTGCGTTTTCAGATTCATGCACTGCGATGTAGGGGTGTTCAGTGATGTTTTTATGGTTTTAACATGCGCGACAGTGACTGCCGCGGAGCCGAATTACGTGCGTTTTCAAATTCATAGTTTTATACAGCCATGTTTCTTTGTTGGTTCATATACCTTAGGGGTATGTTCCAATTCATCCTCGGTGGTTACAGTGGCCGGATCCGTGAACTTTTATAACAGAGAAGCTTTAAATTGCTACAATTAACTAATTATGCATGTTTTTTTTTTTTTTTTTTTTTTTTTTTTTTCAAATTTAATTAATAAGCACTAAAAATAAAATTTAGATATTAAATAGTTTACTTTCTATAATTTAAAAAAAAATTATAATAATGCGAATAAATTAAACGTTGTCTGTAGAAAATGGGGATATTTGGTTGCCGTGCTCATTGCCCACAACGTAGCACTAGTTCGACGTAAAACTCACTCAACAATCACTTGTTGGTCAAGTTTATGAAAACTAGGGAATTTTTCCCTCCGCTGAAATGTAAGTGTTAATGAAAAATTCGAAACGATATGTGTCTGGAGAAATGAAAGCGTATCATTTGATAACTTGAAAATATGTTTTTTATTTTATTTGTATATTCGCATAATTTTTATACCGATGTGTTTCGATTCACTTGAATGCGGTTTTAGAATCCTCGAATGTTACGAATTAACTGAGCGCGAAGTGAAATATTTGATATGTGATTTACGTATTATGGAGTCAACAGAAATTTCAAAATGGAAAAAAAAAATTCATGTTGCATTTATTGTAAATTTTCATGCTTTTCTCATTACTTTTAAAGTTATATTTTTATTCTGAATTTTCATTTATTTAATTACATTTATTGTGTAGTTGAAATCAATTTGTTTTTAAAACATCGATGAGAAAACGTGTATTTTGTTAAGTATTTGCTTATTTATTAAAATATTGCATTTAAAAAGTTAATTAACCATCGACATTTTATGAAATTTCTTCGTTAGTTTTATTTAATTACGTTAAATGGTCGTCTGCATTAATATTTATTTCATTTCGAACGTAAAAAAACGTTTTGTAAGTTAAAAAGTTAATTAACCATCGCCATTTTATGAAATTTCTTTGATAATTTCATTTATTTTCGTTAAATAATCGTCTGCATTAATATTTATTTCATTTCGAACGTAAACAAACGTTTTTTCAGGTTGCCATAAGATAAATTGATTTCCTTGGTTCGTTGGCGCACGGATAATATCGCCAAAATGTAAACAAACGCCAGTGAACCTCTATTCGTAACATCTGCCGAATATTTAACTTATTAAATAAATTCAACCTTCCCTTTTTTCTTTTTTTTTTAACTCTTTTTGGTGTGTATTCGATTTATTATAATGATTTTTGACATCGGATTTCAAGCATTTTCTGGCATTTTAGTATATAGTTTGAACATTTTTGTTTCATTTTTACAATCTCAGCCCTATATATGTATGTACGTATGTGTGTATATATATATATGAATATGTTTATTTCTTCTGGTGGGGGGGGGGGCGGGAATAAGGTATTAAAGTTAAAGCTATTTAATGTGTTTTTCTATTGGACAATGGTAGTTCAATCCAAAATATTATTTGTAAAGCCGAAGCAGACCTAGGCCTAGGAGTAGCTAGCTTTTTGTCTCTTTCAGTCTGTTTTCAAATAAGTGTCTTTTTTAGTTTTTTTTCCCTCCGTCTTTTTTTATTCATATTTAATTTTTACTCATTTTTCTAAAATAATTTACTTTGATATCAGTGTGTACTAGATCTCTTAACTCTTTAGTGTTCAATGGTTTCATACTAAAAGAGAATAGCCAAAGAAAAAGGATGAAATTTCTCTTTTGATACTCAATTCAGATGATGAACTCTTTAAGACAATACACTGAGGCATCACTCCCGCAGAATAACTCTGAAAGACCACTCACTGAAGCACGCCTCCCGCAGAGAACAGTGTAAATATTGTAGAGCAACTTGTGAAACTATTGTAACTAAAGGCAAAAGCCTGGAGAGTGCCTAAATTGTGCAGTGTTTATTAAAAAGCTGCACGATTGAAGCACTTCTCCCTGGCAATGCTTTAAAAATGAATAGTGGACATCACATCTAAGAAAATATTGATTGCTATATACAGGTAATATTTTTTTCTTTTCAACTTAAATAAGTTTATTATTTTTTTAACTGATATTGTTTTTTACTTCATTTTATGTTCTTGTTATAAATTACTTCTATTAATAAAATAACACATTTTTATGACAATACTTATTTAAACACTTTGATATATATGTAATGCGATATATGATAAGTATGATTAATACAAGTATATCATATTATAATAAGTATTGTATAATATGGTAAGATATGATATTATGGATTGATGTGATAATATAAGTAATTATGTGCTATAAAAGATTAAATTACATATACGCTAATGGTATGATAAAGTTTATATAAGTTCATTGTCCAGGAATATCGTTTAGAGGTATAGTATTGGTATAAATTTCAAAAAGCATAATGTTAGAATGATTTTCAAATTTTAAGTCATCTTTGACTTTTTTTACGACTTCGATAATTAGATTTGGCCTCATGGATGACATCACTGATATACATTATTCTTTAGGGAATTCTAATCTACATTGCATTATCTTCATCACCAATTTACACTGAATATCAGGTAACCCAACATGAAGAGAAAACTGCTGTATGGAATGTGTCATAGAAGCTATAGCAGCTTTAACCCTTTAACGTTCACTACTTAATTTATTTAAAAAAATTACTAAACTAATTGTACAAATGACTTCGAGAGATAGCTGATCATAAATTTTTTAAAAATAAAAAATTAGCATAGTTCCTTTTCGATAAATTTTTGTTTGAAACATCTCTATAAATTAATCTCATTAAATTCAAATAATATTTAATTTAATAAATAAAACACTTTGAAAGTAAACATTATCGACTACAAAAACTCGTAAAAGTTGTTTCAAGTGAAAATAACAGTCCAGCTCTTCATTAAATGAAAAAAAAAACTAGACATGAGTGCATCATCAAACCAGCAATTTACACGCGCACACTAAGAAACTTCAAGTGACTTGTGCATTTAGCTTCCTTTGAAGCATTATTTGTTAAATTTTGGAATAATGTTGCTATCTATCGAACAGAAGTTTAAAACCTGATTAAAATAATGGGAAAATGTTAAAAAAATTGTTAAATTACGTCAAATGTCTGGTTTTGCTGCGAAACCAATGATTGTTAAAGGGTTAAATAATTAAAGAATTAAATCAGATAATTTAGGAGTGAGACATTCCTAAATTACCTGATCTAACTCTTTATATTTTATTGTAGTATTAGATTCCCAACACAGTTGTTTTTTAGCCTCGTATGCTCTTTTTCCCCCCTCGCTCAAAAATAGCTTAATAATTCTCTAGAACTCTTTTTAATTCTTTTGTTTTAAAGGAAATTGGAGTTTTAACTAATTCTACAGGAATGGCAGATAACTCTTTGCCTTCTGGAACATGGTTGTCAAAGAGGAAATAACTATTGATAAAAGTTTGAGAATATCTATATATTAAAAACTAGCCGCCTTCAGCGACCAGCTGGTTCACGATCCTTGAAAAATCCGACTTTACAAAACTCTCGCTTGCACGCTGGCGTCTCCCCCCCCCCCTCTTTTATTTTAAAATGTTTAAAAAATAAAATTGCTTTTAAATTAGAATTTTCTTGAGTTTACATTTCTCATATATGTATATATATGTGTGTGTGTATGTTTAATGAATTCTAAGGTCTAGTGTTTCATCATTAATCTCGGGAAATTTTTACTCATATAAAATATCAATATTTTAAGGTTATCTTTTCTAAATTATTTTTTCTATAATATATTATGGAAATGAATCATCAGAAATTATAATAATTAGATTAAAAAAAAAAAAAAAAACCTTTTTTGATTTTAAATATCTATTTCCATCTTTTCTAAACGAAATTTTCAAGTGATAAAAGATACTTTTTAAATAAACTCTGATAATTTGTTAATTTTAAAAGATTTTTTTTTTTTTTTCCTTAGACGGCGCGACAGTATAAAATCCTGTGTAAGAAAATTTTTGGCGAAAATGCACCTGACGGTAACCAATAAGAATTTGCGAACTGGTTTATTTTAATACACTGCCTTGTAAAGTATGAATTAATCGATGATTGAGCTTTAATTAGGCGTCTGCTATACACATATGAAATATTAATGTCGTCTGCTCGATCTCTATCATCGATATTCATATTGCACTGCATAAAGAGAAAGAAATATTTCCGTTCCGAATTGGTTCAAAATTTTCTCGCGCATGCCCAGATCGTACGATTTTGGTCTTAGAGAAAGTACTTTGTGTTTTAATATTACAGATGTGTGATATTATGTCATTTGTTGATATAAAATATTGCTACTGGTTATGAAATTTCGTACAATATGCAAACATTGACACCTTAATAATATTTTACACTAGCCGCCTTCGACGACCAGCTGGTTAGCAATCCCTGAAAAATCTGACTTTATGCTCAGTAACGCCTTTTTCCCATTTCAGGTCCTACAATAGCTTATTGACATACAGCTTTATTGAAAACTATAACTATGGTAAATTCTCGCTCGGTGGCGTTTCAATATCTGAAACCGCTTGTTCGCTCATCGTGTTATGATCTTTGAAAATTCGGACTTTGCCAAAGTCCCACTCACTGAAGCACCTTATCCCTGTTTACGAACTTTATGGTTAGTTAAAACTGGTTGGTTTATAGAAATAATAATAATAATAAATCTGTAAACATCATACCTTTATTATACCTAGCCGTCTTCAGCGACCAGCTGGTTCACGATCCTTGAAAAATCTGACTTTACGAAACTCTCGATCACTGGCGCCTTTTTCCAGTTTCAGGTCCTACAACAATTTATTGACATATAGTGCAAATACCTTTATTGAAAAGTTTAGCCGTAGTAAATTCCCTTTCGGTAGCACCTGCCGCGCCCTTTCTCTTCCCATTCCAATAACTGAAACAACCTGTTCACTTATTATGTTATGATATTTGAAAATTCTGACTTTAGCACACTGCTCGGTGGCGCCTTATACCCGTTTTAGAACCTTATGGTTAGTTAATAGCGGTTCGTTTATATAAATAATAATAATAAATCTCTAAACGGCATCATGGTACACTGTAAAAAAAATAACTATTACCAGCTGCAAGAAACTCTCTGTGATTGGAGAAAATAATACCTTTATTATAGTTCCCCTGGGCGACTTTTTAATTTTTAATAAAATAAAAGGGATCTCGCCAACGTGGCGGCAAAAATTTGAAAGTTGCCTTTGGGGTCCTTTATTAAAACTGTCTTACTAGGGGAAATATGAAAACTAAGTTAACTACATTAACAGTTTCATCTTTGACTTTTTGCTAATCATATCCCTGGTTGAAAGATAGTTTTCTTCACTGAGCTGAAGAACAACTGGAGCAAATGCTTCCAATACTTTTACACAGTGTTCGTGCGTGCCAGTTTTTCTGCAATCGTTCGCCTGCCTTGCATGGCAAGCAACATTTGTCGGGTCGTCTATTACTATTATAATCTTTAAAGAATTAAAATTTTAAATTGTAATGTCATGTTTAGCATATGGTTGTTCGAACAGACAACCTTTACACAATTTTACTTTGAAATATAAATATTTCAAATGCTTTTTGCCATGCAACGTTCGGACGACAAACCTTCAAAAAACGGCACGCGAAAACCGGTCTAGCATTTCCTCCAGTTGTTTTTCAGCTCAGTGGTTTTCTTATGATTCGCACAGCTCAATTACGATGACGATATTACAGTAGTACAAAGACAGACACCAAAGTAAAAGGGAACATTTTGTTTTCTCCACCACTATTTGAATACAACTGTACTCATAATTAGATGGTTTGGCTATAAATAAATTGTATCCAAATAGCGGTGAAAAAAAAAAAAAAAAAAAAAAAAACTTGGACTTTTGAGTCAGATTCTCGATTTTTGTTAACTTTAATTATAAATTTAAATAACACTTGAATGTATAAATATTTACATAACACTGAAAATGTCAAAGTAAAAAATATTAAAATCAAACTGCAGTTTTAGCACCATGAAGCATACTGCACTAAATACGTTGGCATTTTCAATGTTGTGTAAATATTTATATTTCTGTTTAATGTCAAGCCTGGTTATATATTCTAACAGTGCAATGTGCTAAAGATCTGCTGCTCAAATTTAATAAATAAACTTTGTCAGCACATACCATAAATTAAAAAAAAAAAAAAAAAAAAAAACATTCGTCTCAGGCTCTGGTCTAAGTAATAGCACAACCTTTTATCAGGTTAAAAAAAAAAAAAAAAAAAAAAAAAAAGTATGCACGAGTGTATGAAAGTGCCACTTGTGTATACTGTTTTGCCTGATGAAGTGTTTTACTATCATTTTTATCCAAAACAGTTGACTTTTTTTTTTACAATTTATGCTTTATTACAAAGTTTTTCATTTACAGAAATCTTCAAACATTTCAAAAGACAATCTTTTAAAGTTTTATACTTTACTAAAGCTGTACCAAGAATTGCATTTTTAACCCTTATGGAACACAGATGTTTATGAATAAACTCAAAAATTATGAAAAATACAGAGTCAATATAACAGGGAGATCAGTTTTTCATGTACCGAAACTCACGCATTAAAGACAATTTTTAAAAGTTTATATTATACTTGAGCTAATATGTTATCAATAAATACTACAGTCGGCAGCAAAAGTATCCAAGTACTAGCTAATAATTCCGATATAAAAAAAAGTGTAATAAAACTATTTTGTTAAATAAGTCCTTGTCGAATCATGCATGAATGCGAGCTACGACTCTTTAAAAAGAGACCCATGGAAGGAACACCATCCAGACCTAGGGCCCTTGCATAGACAATTTACCATAAAAATCACAACACCCTCCATTATGTGTAATGTTGTGAGGGGGGGGGGGGGAATCTTTTAAAAAAGATTTTCTTAAATGAAATCTGCTGTGCAAGTACGAGTAATTCAGTGAATAAATTGTGAAATTTAAATTGATATGAACAATTAGTGCCACTATACAAGGGTTCTAAGGCTATATTTATGCAAGTTTCAGAGAAAACCATGTAAAATTCCAAACAGCTAGGATGAATCCCACACAGCACATACGTCCAAATTTTGTTCATTTCTCGTCTCGTACGTTCAAAACACGTCCCTCCAGAGAACTGACATCCCATTTTTGTTACATGCTCACATAAATTCAACCATCATGTTGAAAGTATGTGTCGTGAGTAACCAAATTTGGACATACATTATTAGAAAAATATCTTGGACGTAATGTATTCCACAATTGAGCGAATTCATCCCAATGAAGTGTCCTTTTACGTTGAATTCAACAAGCATGCAGCGTACTTTTTACTAAAATGGAACGAGCAACTGAGCATGCGCATTCTCGCTCAACGTAACAACCCGCCATTCTCTCTTCCTCTTGTTGTCTGTCACCGCCATGTTTTTACGGCTGATTAGAAAGAGCTCCCTTTATCTGCCTAGGCATTGAATCAAACAGCGATCGGATGACATGTACTGGTAAAGCACTTCATGTAGTTTCAACACGATGCCATAATTCATCGATCGTAGTTACTGGTAAACGGTGGGGGCCAGTCGCTTTTCAACGATTAAACAGTCATTTTCATTGGTGCAAGATCAGGAGAACGCACTGGCCAGAGCAACAGTCGAACATATCCTGCATCAAGGATGATCCGGACAATATTTACAACTTGCGATCGTGCATTGTCCTGCGTAAGTATTGCGTTTCGTAGGCCTTGAATTTAGGGCACAGCAAAGGACCTTAACTCGTCAGAAATGTAATGGCTGGTATTCAGAGTGGCGGGAATCAAAATAAGAGGTGATCGAGAGGTGTATCCAATGGTACCACATACCATCACTCCAGATGGTGACCCAGTATGCAGCTAACAAAATTTTGATTACCCTCAAAACTGCATCACTGATACGAGCGCCTTTAATGTTTGATTAATGACGAACCTGGACGCAGGGATGGCGTGATGTCGCCTTTCAGACAAATCACAATCCTGTTTATAGCATCAAGATTGCTTTATCCGTACTTAACGGCATTGTCAATAATGCACAATGCCAGCTGGGATTCGACATCATCGCACTGTCCACCACATGCAATGGTATGGGGTCCCATTGGATACACGTCTCGATTACTTCTTGTTCGCATTCCCGGCACTCTGAAATGCGGTCATTAAATTTCTGGTGAGTTAACGCCCGCACCTCCTCTCTATATTCAAGGCCCCCGCAGCGCCACATTTAAGCAGGATAATGCACGACCGCAAGTTGTCAGTATAGTCCGGACCTTCCTTAATACAGAATGTGTTCGACTGTTGCTCTGGCCAGCGCGTTCTCCTGATCTCGCACCAATGAAAATGACTGTTTAATGATTGAAAAGCGACTGACCCCCCACCACTCACCAGTAACTACGATCGATGAATTGTGGCATCGTGTTGAAGCTTCGTGAAGTGCTTTACCCGTACGTGTCATCCAATCGCTGTTTGATTCAATGCCTAGGCAGATAAAGGGAGTTATTGCTCACAGAGGGCGCTGCTTTATGTACTGTTTTCTCAGTACATATTACTCCAAATTTCCTGAAATTTTAATCAATTGTTCTTCTTACTATAATGTGTGAGCCCAATAAATATCATTCTTATATTCGCATTCCTTCTTGGTGTTGCAATTTTCACAAACATGAGTTTATTTATATTCATTACCAATGAAAACAATCCCTCGAGCAAATGTTAAAATATTTCACCTGAAAGTTTACCCACCCAACATCCTAATTAAGTAATACATTTTAAATGTTCATCAATACATAATATGTATTTTGCTTAAAATCAAAACAATCTTTCAAGCTATTTCAAAAATTTTCTAGTAAGCTTCACTAATTAAGATCATGATCACTAAGTATTGTACTCAGTGCTAATAAATTAAAATGTATTGTATTGTACACACTTGTAATTGAAATTATACAGTTATATAAAAAGTTAAATATTTTTAACTGATAATTGCAATACTTAACTATAACTCAAAGAAAAGTTTTTCATATCTATTTCATAGTTAAAAATAAACTATAATAACAATAAATGGTTTTATTTATTAAGGATATAATAAAAATGTATGGTTGAAATAAAATGTATCATAAAATTAGGACAGTAATGCCATACATTATGCTTTTAAATGTTATAAAGAGTTTTGCCAAGAAATATAGATGTAATTTCAAAACAAATAAAAATAGTAAATTAACTATGCAAATTTCTATTTTAAAACGTATATAATATATAATTAAAGTCAGGTTTATATTAAAAATGATAATTTGCTGTCTAAACTAATCAATGTAGTTATCTTTAGAACAAAAAATGTCCTGATTGGTAATTGAATCGGGTGTGACCGATATTTACCTCATTGCCAGGATAATTACTCCTTAGTGATTTTTTTTTTCAATTAAACTTTAAATACATTTTAGTCAAAGTCTACACGTTGTTGAATAGACACATGGTTAAGCTTTAACAATGCTAGATTTAGTTACATGAATTGTTATATTTTTAGAGTTATTTAGATAGATGTTTGTTTTTTCATTTTTTGATCGGAAATTATCCTGATCCACCATAAAATCTTATCCACGGTATATGGAATGCATAAAATAATTTTGGAAAAGGATAATTTAATAGGAAAAATTACATCATAACTGAAGCAATGCTTTAAGAAAAAAAATTTTACCTCATACTTTCCAAACAAAATTAAAATAATTTAATTATGACTAGGCTAAATGTATATCATTTGAATCAAAATTTTTTCACACTTTACCCATTAACAGAGTTCATGTTTTCATTACCATCATAATATTTTCACTTATTTTTTTATATTTTTTTATGGGTACATTTCATTAGACAAGCAGCTTCGAACTGTGTTTAACTGATTATATATGTAGTTAAATTAAAATGTTATGGTTTTAAAACTTTTTGGAGCCTTCAGGGCTTCTTAAATACTACAAAGTAAAAAAATATTCTGTTACTTTTAAATTATCATGTGACTCATTATTAAATGATATAAACTGGTGTGAGAGTTAAGTAAGCAAGGAAATATTTTCTTTTCTAAATATCAGTAACAAGTAGAGCTGTACCGAGTACTTGGTATATACTCGGTACTCGGCCAAATTTGGTCCAAGTATTCGGCCAGTACCGAGTAGTTGTAAGAATTTCATTATTTTTAACGTATTATTGAAAGAAATGTATTCATAAGAGTTGTTTATTAATAACTAAAAAATTATGAAAATATGAATATAGAGTCAAACTTTTGCTGCAAACAGCTTTCTGCAGTTAAAACGGGCGAGTAGATTGCTACCAAACTCTGTATAGAGACGATTCATGATATGAACTTATCCATTTTAGTTACAAGAATTTAAGTATAACCATCTTGTATGTGTGTGATATGCAATTTTTTTTATAAATACTTAGTACATAAAATTTCATCTATAAAATACAAAAATAAAATATTTTAGATAAGAGAATCCTTATTAATGCTAATATAGTAGGTAAAATTTTAGTTACATGTTTGTGCAAATAAAAATAAGACACTTTTAAAACTATAAGAAAAGACTGATTTTTAATTTTAAAATTAATAATTATGAAAAAGGTAAATACATTAACAAGATATTAAAAATATATTTTAATAATGAAATTTGTCAAATTTTAGCCCAAAACCACCTATCTTTCTTACTCTTCTAGAATTTGAAAATTAATGAAGTCTATCATGTTTGAAAAGATAAAATATTTATTTTAATATTCTCATTTCATATGTAAATTTCATGCTTCTTAAATTAAACATGAGTGTATAGGAACTTTTATATTCTCTAAGAATTATCTGAGAATGATTCGCATATCTGAGAAAAACCATATAATAAAAAATGAAGTTATCAGTTATTTATTATGGTTTTAATAATCCACTAAGCTGGAAGTATCAAATATAACAATGAACCTAATTGTGTATATACACTACAAAAGTTCTGAAACATTTCATGAAAACATGCTGTTTGCCATTTAACTTAATTTTGTGTTTAAAGGGCCTTTTTTTAATTTCAAGATGTGCAAAATTCTTCATATGTACATCAG
The DNA here is from genome assembly GCA_963930645.1 of Salticus scenicus. NCBI lineage: Eukaryota > Metazoa > Arthropoda > Arachnida > Araneae > Salticidae > Salticus > Salticus scenicus. The sequence continues at coordinate 776,299 of CAWVNO010002827.1, read as the reverse complement.
TTATTATTTCTTACAACTATTCGGTACTCAGTTACTCGACCAAAGGGCTACTATGTGCAACACTAGCATGTACAATCAATCAAACAGGGTTCATACTCCTCAGGGAAAACCTGTAAAACAGGGAATTTGGAATTTGTTAAAAAAAGTCAGGGAAAACTCAAGGAAAATAAAAATTTTCATTAAAAATCAGGGAAAATCAGTTATAAAACCTGGAAAAACAATTTTTTTCTCTCTCAAGTTATGTTTTTCTTGTTTAACTTCGTATCAAAATTTAAATGATTAAGTATTGTGAAAATATGCGTGTAAATAATGATTTCTACCTGAATTTCTATCATGATCGGCAGTAATATGACATCATACAGTGAAAGTAGCTGTATTTTGTCTTGTCTAGAGGAGCGTTTCTTGTAATATGTCGCTAATATTTTCTTGAAAATTGTTTAGGAACTCAAATAAAACTCAGGGAATTTTTTTCCCATATTTGAGTATGAACCCTGTCAAAGAATTATAGTGTACACTAACTAAATATTTATAATTCACGTACCAGTCATAAGGTTGTGCTTGTATAAATAATTAAAATATAATAAATGTTTAAAATGTATAAATAATTAAAATATAATAAATGTTTAAAATGCATAAATAATTAAAAAAATTAAGGTATAATTTATTTTTGTGTTCATCAATGTTGCTTAGTAGAGATGAATCTTAAGTCAGGATGTCAGAAATATTAGCTTGTTTAATGAAATATTTTGTTATATTTTACAAATTATATTTTTATAAGAAAAAACACATATTTTAAAGCTATATAAACAATTTCATTCCATTAAAGCCATTATCTTTTATATTTAAAAGTGATTTAAATCAGTGATTTTTTTTTTTTTTTTTCAAAAAAATCCATAGATTTTTAAATCATTACAAACTTGTTGCAAGATTTTCAATTTATAGTGTTTGCTTATAAATTTTTTATTCATTAGCTTTACAAGGCAAAATTAGTTCTGGCCACATGGTCAGTTACTACTGAAGAATTAGCTGCTAATAAATTTGGCCACCACAGTGGCCACTGTTTCGCTGCCTGCAGCCAGGGGTGGATTTTTGATGTCAAAAAGGGGTTTTTAATATGAAAAGGGTTTAAACTGCCAAAATCCTGTCAGAAACCTCTATCATCAAAACTCAAAATTTGTATATGAGGTAGAATCTGGCTAGAAATAGAAATTATTAATATTTGTCATATATAGTTGACAACTAAATATTATGTTGTTTGTAAATTAACAGATCTTAAAACAATTTTTAGATGGCAATTCATAAAAATTTAATTATATATATTGTGTGATTTGAGAACATTTTTATTTATAAATACGTGTTGAGATTATATGCCCTAAAAAGTTATGTTAGATAATGTTGCATAAGAATAAAATATGTAAATTGTGGATTACCACATCATAATTTGGTTCTCTAATAACAGGGGCCTCCTGTTTAAAGTAAGGGGAGATAGGATTCTAGGAATACAAAAGCAGCAGTTGGGGGATTAGAACAAAGAATGTTGACTGGGATCTTTCACTATACAGTGATCCTTCTAGTTCTTTGATAAGATTGTGAATGACACAAATTTGTATTTTCCCGAATAAATGTTTAAAGTTTTTCTCAACTAATTTTAACATAATATATTAAACTTAATTACAAATTAATTTCTGAATGATATAAAAGTATCATTGGTATTTTATTTATTTATTTATTTATTTATTTAAATGCACATGAAAATTAATACTTCATAATGAATTTTTAAAAGCCTAAAGTTTTGTTTTTACATTAATCAAAATGTTTTAATAATGTTGCTCCAAAAACTTTAATCGGTTTACTTTTTAAAACGCACTTATAAACAGGGTTGTTATTTCGTCCACTTTTTCGTCAAAAGTCCGGGACGCTGGACAAAAGTGGAAAAAACCTGGACAAAACTGGAAAAAACCACACGAAACTGGACAAAATAAATTCCACCGAACTGTACATGTTCAGTGCATAAAATTATTCTGTTAAAACAATAAATTGCAATTTTAACTTTAAATTACAATTTTAGCAATAAAAATATTTTATAAAAAATTAATAATTTGATTAATGAAAAGCATAATTTAATTTTAATCACGATAAAAAAAAAAAAATCATGTAGAAAATGCTAATTACATTAGTTTACAGCTTGTACATGTAACAAAGTAAGTCTGTTGTGGTGGACTATTATAACATTATCATTCTGGATATTAAGAGAAAAAAAAAATATTTAACACTTTATCTAAATCTTTAAAAACAAAAGAAATAGACACAGCTGTTTTGTCAGAAAAAGATTTCCTGCACATTGTTGAGTTATCTTCAGTACATAATGTTGACAATTAAAAATAAAGAATAACTTAACCCCCCCCCCCCCAACCGTAAGAGACTATTTTCAATATTAAAGTTTTTCACAAATGACAGGATTGATTAATACATAGACGATTATAATCTTAAAAATTATTAAGTTGTTTCTTTGCTATTTTGTACTTAACTTGGAAATATCTTACTTAACATTTCTATACTAGGTTTAAAAAAATCTCATAAATGTAGATAGAATGTTTTTATCAATTTATGTCCACAAGTCCTTTCAAAGCAAAGCTTTTATTTCTATATAACATTTTATTTGCAATACCAACATGTCATTTTTCAATCCAATAATTTAAAAAATCAAATTTACATGCTTAATCATTTAATAATTTTATATTCTTATTTTAATTTTGTAAAAAAAATATTACTTGGTAATAGAAATTCCAGAAAAAATCAAGTTGATAAATATGCAGTAACTTAAAGAGAAATAATAAAAATGTTGAGTGACTCCAGTTGACTTTCTGAACATTAAAGTAATTCACTGTTGTTTAATAAAATAACGTAAGAGAAGTCATTAAATAAACAAACGAGAAAATTATAATAAGTGTTTGATTATTTGCTCCCAAATAACATATTGTTTAATGAAACGGAATGCATCCAAATTCTTTTGTGTATCTCTGTAAAAGAACTAATAGTGTTAGATTCACCAAAATGTATACAGTTTGTGTGACATATACTTATAATTTGTGTATGAATTCAAATCTCAATCAAATGAGGCATTCAGATGCCATCATAGTTTAAATAAATTCAGACTATAGGCCACAATATTACGGAATTTTTTGTTATTTCCCTGTAAAAAAACTATAAATGCTAGATTCACCAAAATAAATCTACACGATTATTCATTCGACCATGACCGATAACATGTATATAAAAGTTTCAGCTGAATTGAATAAAGAATTCAGATACTATCACACTTTAAATTATTTAAACCCATAGGCTGTAATGGTAAAGAATTTATCTTTGTGTCCCTGTTAAAAAAAAAAAAAAAACAAAAAAAAAAAAAAAAAAAACATAAACTGTGCTAGATTCTCCAAGATGTATAGAGTTTGTACTACGATAACCTATAACATATGCACCAACTTTTAGCTCATTTAAACAAAGCATTAAGACAGTATTGTGTTCACTCTATACTCAGATATATATACATCATCGTAAAATAGCAAAAATGAACTCATGGAAATTCAAAACATGTAGATACACCAACATCACAAAGTCAAATTTTTGTCATGATTACAATACTTTCCTTACTTATGTATTTTCAGAAAGTAAAAAATTCCATGAAAGATATGTGAACCATTCATTTCATCATGCTTAATAACAAATTTCTTAACGGTGTTTACTACTATGAGGGAGGAGAGGACAATGTAGTTGAAAGCAGTGGGGTGGGGGGTGGGGGAATTAAAATTGAAACTATAAACTATCACTTTTGCATCCAATCCACCCTTAGAAATATATTTATTTATTAATTATTGTTAACTTTGCATGTCTATTTCAAACATTCATGTTTATTTTGAAATATTTAAATTAATTTTATTCACATGCACAGGGTTCAGGAATTTATTAAAAAAAAATGGTCGCTAACAAAAAATTCTGGTAGCCCATAAAAAATATTCTCCACCGTTTTCTTTCTTTCTTTTTTTTTTTTTGTTCCATTTCAAAATTTACTTGAATAGAGAAATTTAGATTCTATATACCAGGTATTATACCAACTAAAAACAAATTATTTATTAGGCTTGAATGATCCTTTTTTTTTTTTTAACATCAGGAAACACCTGTTTAAATTTAACATCATGAAACTGGTTTTATTATTTTCACTAAATCAATACACCATTCGGCAATGATACATCATTACACTGGTACAACAATTCAGCACCAGGTCGGCAGCATGCACAGACTGGAGCAGTGTACATCAATTCCCTAAAACGGTGCAATAATTTAACACCGAGCTGTGAAACATGCACAGAGATGTGTAAATTCCCTAATTCAACACAGTGTCTCAAAAAGTGGTGAGAGAAGCAGGAATCAAAATAGTGAAAGTAGAATTGGAACCTGATTCTGAGACCAATTCTTTCACCAAAATATTTATTAAAAAAAGAAGAAAAAAAGTTTCTTAAAGTTGAAAACATTATTGCTAGTTAAAAAATATTGGTCGCCAATGGCGAATGTATTTCACGAGCTCTCACATACATATATTGATAAAGAATTGTTTTATATATACAGTTCCCGCCGCTTATTAAAATCACATTCGTTCTGAGGCAAAGTGATTTTATTAAGCGGCTGATTTTTATATCCGGCGAACGTTCCTGCACTTAAAGAAAAGGTATTACTTCCCTGAATTTGGAAAGAAATTTGAAAAGGTAACGAATAATGGAATTAGTAAACAATATAATTAATTTTAATTAATATTGTGATATTAATTGTGAATATTAATTTTTCATTTATATTTAATGATAAATAATTAATTATTCCTCCGATATAAGTAAATTAAACGCATTCCAAATTTCTATGCGCTTTCCTAAAAAAAAAATCATCATTATTTTATTTTACCAAACGTTCACGCTTTTCTTATAAATTTAAAATCTTTCAGTTTGAACCTCTTAATTTATAGCTATATCGAAATAAGAACTAGAAATTGTCTTTTAATAATTAAAAATTAAAATATATGTATATGTATCATTTGCAAATCAAATCAAATTTGTAACTTATTACTGCGTTTTGAAGAATACGTTCCTTGAAATTGATAGGGACATAAGTTATGGGGCATGTTTAATTTGTAACTGTGCTGCAAATGTAAAATTTTTGACAATGAGCGATAACTGGTACTTTAATTTCTTTCTTTTCTTTTTTTTTTTTTTAAATTACCAAAAAAAAAAAAAAAAAAAAAAAAAAATTACAATGAAAATGAATTTTTTTTCTTTTTTTCTTTTTTTTTTTTTTTTAGTATGCATAAATGATAAATTTGGCTGCAGAGAATATTTTTTTGAGTTTATTAACCGGCGATACTGATTGTATTAAGCGGCGGTTTCAACAATAGTTTGTATTGATTTGATTCCGTCCCTGGCAATTTGATCAGATTAAGCGGCTGATTTTATTAACCAGTGATTTTATTAAGCGGCGGTTACTGTATATGGAAAGAATAAAGGTAATTTTTAATTTATTACTCGCAAATAATTAATAGTGGACAAAAGGGGACAAAACGGTATTTTGTCCGGGACGGTTTTAACCAGGTTTTTTTCCACTATGGAAAAAACCGAACAACCCTGCTTATAAATAATGTCTTATTAAAAACAGCTAAATTTTTAAAGTATCACTAACTGAAAATTTTAACATATACTATATTAAGCATAGTTGTAAATAAATTTCATAGTAATATATGAAAGTATCATAGCATATTGTGAATGAACATGACCATAATTCCTAATGAAATTTTCCCTGTAGCAGAAACTGCAACAAGCGCTGCAGATTATTAAAAGCTCTGGGATGAATTTTACATCTCTGAAAAGAAGTGCCAGGTTTAAATATGTAATTATAATTTACATTATCTCGATCATTGTACTTGTTGTATATTCTTAACTTATTTGTTTTGTAAGTGTAAATTTTATGTATTTTATAAACTGCTGGTAATACTTGTGAAACACCACACTGTGTCTGCCATTCCTAGCTCAAACACAAATGTTGTTTTGCTGTGGATTGATACAGAAAATTCTGCTATTGGAGAAATTTTAAAAGCCTGGAGTTTGCTTTTCATATTAATCAAAATGTTATAACAATGTATTTTAAGAATATCAGTTTATTTTTAATAAAGTTTGTTTAAAATGAATATTGACAATTATGCTGTGGATGGAGATTTGGAAAATTCATCTGTGCATCAAACCTGTCTCAATTCTGAAGTTTTGTAGTTTCTATCTTTCAGAGATATGATAGCCAGAAGATTTCGTGCATACACACACACACACACTGACCAATTGCCAAAAACTGCTTTTTTGGACTTACGAGACCTTTAAAGTGTGTAAATCAGGTGAAAAATCGATATTGAATTTTTAGACCGAATACAATACTTCCATTAAATATGGTAGTCGGTAATGGAAGTAAAAAATCACCTAGGAAGGTCCCCAGTGGCAGAAACATCGCGACACGGCAACACAGTTGCGGACACAGAAAAAGGGCTTGCAGACAGCTTTTGACTGCGCTAATGAAAAAAAATAGTCTGCAATTTTCGGATACTCTTTTCCTGCAGTCATAAAAAATTGTCTGCAATTTATGGACATTTTTCACCTGCGACAATGCGCTACTGATGTATGACGTCTTAGACGCTCTCTGGTAGGAACTCTAGAGCCCTCCTATAGGTGCCTTGGTAGGAACACACAAAACAGTGCTTAACAACGGTGACCAAGGGAGCCTAGATCTCTCTTTATAGACAGCATTATGCGTGTATTCTTTTCTCCTGTTACATGTTACTGAGATTCTATGGGAACATAGAAAAGTGCTAATTTCATTTAAAACTGCTCCAAAACTTCTCCTCCACTTCAAAATCCACTTATAAAATTTTTTGTATCAGAACTAAAACTAATACTTTTATTATTTTACTTTTATTGTTTATATTGTGTTGTGTTAAACATTGCTATAAAATGTTTAATTAAATGAGTTCAACAAATTATTTTATAATTGTTTATATTGTATTGTTCTGTAGTAAAATTGTATTCGTGTATTGTTGCACGAGATTCCACTGTTGTTAAGCTCCCCCCCCCCCCCAAAAAAAAAAAAAAAAAAAAAAAAAAACATGATTGCCTCTATCAGCTTTCAGGTTTTTTGAGCGTAAGTCATTTTCACCCCTGATTACATGCAAATGTCGCAGACAAATTATGAAAATTTAAAAACCTGTTGCAGACAACTACAAAACTTTCTGCTACTGGGGGAAGGTCTACAAATAAAGCTTATAAAAGAAAATTTATGATCTGTCGAGTTTAGATTGCTATTCAGTCAAATAAGACATAGTTGGTAGGTTTTTTTTAATCTACAATTTGACAGTAAAAAATAATTGGAAAAAATTAATTATAATAAAATTAATCCTTTAAGAGCTGTTTATTTTAGCATCATAAAGTATGTATATTAACATTTATCAATAATTGTATCACATTGTTTTAATTATAATCAGACTCAGAGAATATAGACGAACACGCGAATGCCATTCGCAGAAAATTTTCGAAGTTTACAGACAGTTTTGACTTTTTTTTTTATTTTTTTTTTATACACATTTCTTTAAAAAAAAAAAAAATATATATATATATATATATATATCTAGCGAAATCTCATTTCTGGAATATTATTCCATGATATTCAAGTTTTAACAGTTTTAAAACTTTTAGCCACAAAAATAAAATTAAAAGGAATTCCATTTAGAGCTGCATCAGTAACAGATAAATTTGTGATTTCTGCTCAAAAATTAGTTTTTGAGTTTAAGAATGTGTCAGAAACTGAATTAAAATTTCAGTATAGAAATTTATGGAGAAAAGTGAAGAACTAATAAAATCTATGCTTTCCAAAGATTTTATAAGATTAAAAAGTTCCTGCATAATTAAAAAAAAAATTCTCTCCAGTAAAACAGCACTTTTCAAAGACATAGAAATAGTTTCACAGGCTGTAACTGTAGCTACTATTATTTCTGTGGAATCAGTGTGCGAGTCATTAACATCAAAATATGAGTGTCACAGTAATAACAGACGACATATTAGTAAAGAAACAGCCCACCATGAAATGAATATTTCTGTGAATGGACCTTTACCCACATAGTGTGACTTTCTAGTAAATGCTGCATTAAATCAATTATTTATCAAGCAGAGTGAACGGCATTGTTTAAGGAATGATTTATTTCAAAAACAGTAGAGAAAATGATGAGTAAAAGTTCATCTCTTCCATTCATGGACAAATAACTTTTTTTTTCATTATATATTTAACAGATGTTGAGATGCAGGACTTTTTTCTTCCATTCCACTCGCATATAACTTTGTCTTTTTGCTGTTGGCAGTGATATGAAATTCAAAAGGCGCACAGCATTTTTTTTTTCCCCAGAAAATTTTTAAGAAACTTTTTGAGTTTGCAGAGACAGTTTTACATTTTATCTAGGTCTGATTATAATGATGTTTTATTATTATTATTTACATTTAATTAAATATATTTCTCAAAAGGGGAAAAAAAAAAAAAGCTTAAACTTTTTAAACAGATTAATATGTTTTACAGCTAATGTAAAGTTATTATCATATTTTAATTTTTAAAAAATTGAAAAATTGAAAATCAGGCTTCGAAACGCACTAGAACATCTCAGGAAGCATCTTCGTGTTGATTCACATAACTGTCTGTGCTACCATTTTAGTGCTATGCTGTCTTTCAGAATCACACCCAGACACTGTCTTTTTTAGATTATGAAGATTTAATTATCGAAATATCCACTACTGATTGTAGGTGAGAAAATTGATCGGTTTCAATTAAATAATCATACAAAATTAGTTTCTTATAAATACCACAACTTGCATATTGTTATTGAATGTAATTTTTCAGTTTATGGGGAAACATAAATGTCAGTTTTTATTTTATTTATTTATTTTTTTCCTCATGAAATAATAATTTTTTTTTTCTCTCTGCAGGTGCTGCAAAAACTTGCCTGTTATAGAGAAAAGGCAACATATAGAGAAATTTCAAGGCAACGTATAATTCTGATATCCTATTTATGGTGCTGTGGGGAATACGATACTTAAAATCTCCTTTAATCCACAAATTAAAATGTTTTCAATCCATTTCCAGGCATACAAAATGAATGTAGTAAAAAAGTATTTGACTGGCCATTTCAAAATTGTCTTCTAAAATTGATGTGCCAGTGTGATAATCTTGCAAACGACCTTTAAAAGACATGCCTGTTCTAACAGGAGAATTTAATTCAGGAAAGCAGACTCTATTTTTTATAAATTCTCCTTCCTGAATGCATTTGCCACATGCGAAATACACATAATACCCTTTGAAATAAGAAACAAAAGCAATGCAAAAAGTATATGTATTATTCCAAGATTAAAAGTGAAAAAAAAAAATAATAATAATAATAATAATATTAAAAAGGATGAAGATAAAATATGAACATTCAGTCAATTTACTAAATTTTGAAAATATTAACTATTTTTACAATGTAATATTGGAAATTTTGCATAACTGCTATTCAATTGAAAGCACATACATTTTCTCACAATGCTGTCTAAGGGCCATGATGGCATGGGACTGAACTCGGAGCTTTTCACAATGCCTATTAATGAAGATTTAAAGGGTTTTTTCATATAAATTAGAAATATGTAAAAAATATTTTCCAATAATTAATAAATTTGTACTCTCCTGTGTTTCGATTTTAACAAAATTTGAAATTAAGATTACATTACCATCCTTTAAACAACATACATTGTCTGGAGCTTTTACAGAAAGGGTAAAATTTTGAAAAATTGCTTTTTGATATTGCTTTCCAGATACATCTAGTAGAGGGCCATTATTATGCTCACCAGATAGTATGAATGGATGGTGTAGTACATGGTACGAATACAACATGCATTCTGTCATTCTTAAATTAAACTGTTCAAGTGGCTTTTCATTTTTGCGCACAAGTTTCTTGATTTTTTGCATGAAATTTTCAAAGTCAAATGTGCTGAAATTATCCAAAGGTCCAAAATGCTTCACATCATTTACCAAATGCAATAATCTATGCACATTGTATGAAACATTTTCTTTACCATATATGACTATGAAGTTATGAATAAAATTCTTCAATAATTCATGGGCGTAATCATAAATGGAGGCATCATTTTGGGGTGTACATAAAATAGAAATAGCACAATGCAGGATCATAAAATTTTCATACAAATGCCTAGGTAATTCTGATAAAATCAGTGGTCCGGTGTAAAGTAATATTTGGCGAAATTCTGTTGCCTTAAATCTATCAAGTTCCTTTAAGGATCGAGGTCGTCTAGCAAACTCTTTAGTAATGTATGGTTTTAAGGCAACGTATAATTCTGATATTTTATTTATGGTACTCTGGGAAATACGATACTTCACATCTCCTTTAATCCACAAATTAAAAAGTTTTCGAACCACTCCTAGGCATACAAGGTGCATATATTCAAAGGGTATCTGGCTGACCATTCCAAAATTAATGTCTTCTAAAATTGATGTGCCAGTGTGATGTTCTTCTTGCAAACGACATTTAAAAGACATGTCTGTGCGAACAGGAGAATTTACTTCAGGAAAGCAGACTATTTTTTACAAAATCTCCTTCCTGAATACATTTGCCACACCCGAAATACCCAGAATGCCCTTTGATATACGAAACAAAAGCTCGAGCCGGTGCATCACAGATTAATACTTTGAGTTTCACAATGTAATTTTTACCTGAAACTGTTACACCAATATTTAGTAAGTCTTTTAATTCATCAATAAAACTTGATAAAATTTCGTTTGCATCGTTGGGTTTAGTTTTCCCATAGTACGAACCTACAGGAAAAACAAATTTCCACCGCATTAGAAATTAAACAAAGAATGGGCTAAAATTGGCTGCTAGACCCTTTTACTAAAGGCAAGCTGTCAATACTAACAAACAATTTCAGTTCGGTGGGAAATGAAAATTTCAAATTTAGTATTTTTTCTGATCCTGCTGCTAAACAAAATGACAGTCAATGCCAGGAAATACAGGTTTTGTTATTGCTTGACGTGAAGTTTTTAGAAGAGTAAATCTGGATAAATCACTAAAGCAGTTACGTTTAAGTGTTCATGAGGCAATTCCGCATTCGACAGCAGAAGAATGTAAAAAATTTTGATTATCATTCGCAATAGTACTATTTTCACCTTCAGTCAAGGCCATTTCTACATTATTTATGTCAACATTTAGGTCTGCTGGGGACTACACGACATTAAACCACAAGTGGGCCATGCAACCATGGATTTACAAAATTTACATTAGATGTTAAATTAAAAAAGTAATGTGCATTTAGTGTCACTGTGTAAATACACCAGTTGAAGCAATTTAATGTAATTTTTTTAAATAAAAATGTATAAATACATATTACTTCTTCTTGGAAATCTTTTTAAAATTTAACCTGTAATTTAATGTCAAACCAATACAGGTAGGTTGGAAGTCGTTCATTCATGGTATTTTGCCAAACAGTACACAATTTATAGTACAGCCGAACCTCATTAATGTGAATTACTTTTAACATGAACTGTTTCTAGAACCTTTATCAAAAGAAGATTAGTTTAGTTATATGAAGATTAGTTACTGATAGCCTGAACTACTGATAACATGAACAAATTTTTTATCCCCCTTGAGATTCACATTAACGAAGTTCGACTGTAATTAAAACAAATTCAGCCTATAGAATGAAGCCCAAATAAAATTAATCTGTGTAATCAAATGGAAAATACATATGCATAATAAAAAGCATATGTAAAAAAAAAAAAAAAAAAAGTTAAGCAAATCACTTTTGATAAAAAAAAAATAATGAATGTATGTTTTTAAGCTTTATAAGTACTTTATGATTTTTTTCGTACATTTTTATATTTTATCTAATAATTGCACAAAGTTTAATTTTAAACTTGCATAATATGTAACAATAGGCAATATAGTTGTTTAACAATTTTCAAATATTTTTAACAATATCTTATGAATTTTATCTTATAAACATTTTTGCTTTCGACATTCTTTACGTGAGTTGTTTCTAATTTTGAAGTTCACAGAAACTTGATTCTTCACTTTTTCCTTTTAGCAGCATTTCATTCATACAACCTGTCATCCAAAAATGTTGGATCATATTAATTACAGGCATTTGAATTAGTGGTTACCTCTATAGTTTTATATCACAACCACCATTATGCATCACAGTGTGAAGCCATAGAGGTAATCAGGAATTTAACTGCCTGTAATCAAATATGATCAAACTTTGTGGATGCAAGGTGATATGAAATGCTGCTAAAAAGAAAAGTCTGGAGGTGGTGTTTAAAATATTTGAAAATTGTATATACAATACACTTATTATGCTGCTATTACACTTAAAAACTTTTCACACACACCATTTGAACCGATTTTTGCTCTAATTTCTGGAGACTGAAAAAAAATTTTGGTTCGGAAAGTTCTCCAAAATACTTCAGATCTCAGTGGATGGTGTCACATTCAGTCTATGCATAGAACCGGTTTGTAGCTAAAGTTTTCATGTTTTTTAATAATAATAAAATGTGGAATTGATGCATTTTTCTACAGGGAAATATGTGAATAATAATTAATATTCATTAGTTGTTAAGAAAACAGTATATTATTTCTGTACTGATAAGTATAAAGGATTTAAGTCCATATTCTTGATTTTTCAGGAGACGAAAAATAAAGTTAAGCTAGCTAAAAACTAATCAGAAGAATCGATTAGGAAAAAGGAATTATGTTGATTTATACCCTTTATACCATTCAGTGATTGTCAACCTTCATTTAATAAATGGAAAAAATTGAATTAAATATTGTATATAAAGATTAATGCTAAATTTCTGACTTGAATCTTTTTTTACCCATGGATTTTCTCAAAGACTAAATGACATGGATTTAAATCCATTATACCAATCGATAGAGAATTTTTTTCTGACTATGTACTTAACTCAAAATCGACATATTTGGACTTAAATCCTTTATACTTATCACTACAGATTTACAGACTAATTTTAAAAATGTGATTTTCATATGGTATTAAAAGGAAATTTCATGACAATCGTTTCTTATTGTACTGTTTCAGGATAGTATATGGGTACTTCATTTTAACTTCAACCATGTTATGTGGGTTAGGTTAAAGCTTGGTGGGTTATCCATGTATGCTAGATTAATTTTATATTCAAAAATCTGGAGTGACTATTTGCCTTTCTGAGTACTATTAAGTAATTAATGGTTGTATGAATAAAGTAAGAGAAGTTGTTAAATGATCAGAAGAGATAATTATAATAGAGTGTTTGAGTAATATTCTTCATATAGTGTGTTCTTTAACATTATTTCACTTAAAGTAATTTGAGCCTGTAGCTCATAATGTTAATGAATTTCTCATTGTGTCACTGTAAATTAACTAACAAGGGAAGTATGAATCAGTAAAATTGCTATTGAAACAAAACCAAGCTTCAATTAAAGAGCCTGGTCAAAAACATAGGACACAGTAGAAATTTGCTTCAACAACCTCCATGGGGGGCAGCATATGACCCTCTAATAGTTTTAGTTATTTCTATAGAAGCCAACAAAACACGCATTGTAATAAGAATGAATGGTGCTGTGGTAGCATGCTTGACTTCTGATGCGAAGGTCCTCGGATTGAATCGCTGCAAGGCCGTTTTGTATTTTAATTTTTTATTTAAAATAAAATATTTATTTTTTACATTTTTAATTAAATCATTATTTTAAGAGAATTATTAATTATATTAAGATTTTTTTTTTTTTTTTTAGTATTCCAGTTAATAAAGTATTCACCATGAATTTATGAAATATATATTTTTATTTTTTTTAATTATAAAAAATAAAATAATATTTAAAGCTACGAATATAGTTTCTAATTTATAACAGTTATGATTAAAAGTAGAAAAATCATGAAACCATAAATATTTTTCACTATTAGAACAAGAAATACAAAAAGATTGATCACAATTATTTGAATTACAATTTTGTTCACTGTCAATTTTTGTTCATCACGAACATTTTGTTAAATATTTGTCTTTTCGTCGAGATTACTAGATTTGTAAAATCTATATATTTACCCAGATTTTGAATTTTTTGAGATGTAATCTAATTATGAATTTAAAATCATTTTGAGAAATTTTGTCATTGTGTTCAATATTATTATCAGTTCTTCCGACACATACTAAATTTTACAGTTGTTTAATGAAACACTTGAAATAAAACTTAAATGCAACATCGAATAGTTAAGCAACAGCTGTTGTTCATTTAGGATTTTTCGTGCAAAAGATTGCATGAATAAATAATACAATTGAGAGCAGGCAATAATAACTCTGGATACTAATGTCGTCGTTAAAAAGTAGTAATTAGAAATTTTATATAAAACATAATCATTAACAAAATTTTATCTAAATGAAATATAAAAGTATTTCCCGTTAAATTATTAATTTCTTTATACTTAATAAATAAATAAATATAATGGTTAAAAATTAAAAAGATTGTTAAATTGCCCATGCTGAAAAAGAAAGAAAAAGTTTTAATATAATTAATATTTTCTCTTAAAATAATGATTTAATTTAATTAAAAATGTAAAAAACAAATATTTTAGTTGAAATAAAAAATTAAAATACAAAACACCCTTGCGGGGACTCGATCCGAGGACCTTCGCATTAGAAGTCAAGCACGCTACCACAGCACCATTCGTTCTTGTTATAACCTGTGTTTTGTCGGCTTTTATAGAAATAACTAAAACTATTAGGGGGGTTATATCTCGCCCCCATGGGGGTTGTTTCAGCAAATTTGTACAGTACCCAATGTTTTCGACCATGCTCTTTAATTTAAGCTTGGTTTGGTTTCAATAGCGATTTTACTGATTCATACTTCCCTTGTAAGTGCTACGGTGACCTATAGCATATATATGAATATTCAGGTCAGTTAATAAATGCATTCAGATGCTTTCGTGTTCACTTACACACTATAAAAAAAGTCCTGTTAGCTGCCAGAAATTTTCCGTAATGCTGAAAAATACGTTCTGTAAACGTAATTTTTCTGTAACTTTTGCATATTTTCTGTCATTACAGAAAATTTCTGGCAGCAAACAGGACTTTTTTTTTTTACGATGCACACACACACATATATATATATATATATATACACACATGAATATATCATCGTAAAAATAGCAAAAATGAACTCGGATATCTCCAAGTAAAATATTTTTCATAATTACAATATTTTCCTTACAAATGTATGTTTGGAAAGTATAAGTAGTATTGCTATTCCTTGTGGGAAATAAGGCTGATTATCTGTTTTGTGAATTTAAAACTGTAGGGATCCTATTTATATTTGAGTATCGGGAGGGGTGGGGGGGGGGAGAATTTACTCCCCAACAGACAAAATTTTCTGTAATGATTTGCAGAAAAACAATATTTATCTGTGACTAGAACTGCTGAACTAAGTCTAAAATCATATGAAGCTATTAGCAGTTAATAAATTAAGTAATACCTACATCTAAAAAGAAAACAAAGAATAGTAATCTAGTGACACAATGCAAATTTTATTACTTTCTCTTATTCGTATGTGTAGTAGAGAAAGTATTGTTTTTAAATCAAATATCCAAAATTGAGTTTTTGTTAAATTTACACATTTTTAGGTCCCATGAATCCGAAAATCATGTATTTAGCAGTTTATCTGTGTATTTGTCTGTTATCAGCATATCTCTAGAACAAATAGTAGCAGAAAGTCCATACTGTAACTCACAACATATGCATCATATAGGGACACAATTTTTTTTTAATGGATAAAAACATGTTTTGTGTAGATTGTGATATGTAAATCATTCATCATTTGTTTACAGGCTACCCAAAATATTTGGAGCTATACTTGGAAATTGCTGGAATTGTAATTCATCTTTTGTTAGGTGTTTTTCGATTGAGACTAAATTTAAGTACACAAAATTGTTCATATTGCATTTTGTTTATAGACAATATACAGAGCTACCAAAAATTGAGCTAAATGTTTTTTTATATTGAATATAATTGATGGGAGTGCTTCTATGCACATTATTATGTCGACGAACACTGTTTAGAAAGAAAAATTAGTTTTTCGTAATCATACTATAAAAAAAGTATTTTTTAAATTTCAACTTTGTTCTTATATAATATATTCTCAGGTGCCTTGATTATGTATATCTATTATCATAATTTAAATAACCTTGTGTGCCACTCACATGACTTTCTCTTACCCTGCATTTCAGTATTATTAATGATAGATTGCATATTAAATTTTGAGATCAATAGCATGAGATAATAAAATTCAATGTACTTTTAAAACATTCTAAAATCATTTTAAAAACAGTTCTATTTGTGTAAGTCTGTGTGAGGGGGCAAACCCCTCCAAAAAAAAAAAAAAAATCCAAGCTATTATTAATTTGCCTTCTAACTTAACCAGTCTTGATAAATGTTTTTGCCGGTAACCTAATACGAAATTCAAAATTCCAAATTTAATGCAATTATTTATTTTTAAGTCATGTTAATAGCAGATACACATACAGATCAACTGCTAAAAATTGGACTTTCGTAATCAGGCAACTTCAAAACTTGATATAATACAAAAAACAGAGTTGAAAACAGAACTTCAAAAAATACTTTATTTACAGTATGGGTATGAAAAATTGTGCAGTATTCAGCGACATAATAAAATGTTCAAAGCACTTGTATTAGATTCAATAGAAAAGACCATTTTGCTTAATTCTGTATAGCCCTGTATATTGTCTATAATCAATAGGCAGTATTAAGAATACTCTGTATTAAAAAATTAGTCATATTTTAAAAACATTCAACACAAAAGGAATTTCGATTCCTGCAAGTATAGCCCCATCCAAATACTTCAATTGGTCTGTAAATGAATGATTTCCATACTACAATCTACACAAAACAGGCTTTTATGGATGGGGGGGGGGGAGAGGTTTATTTTGTTTTTTAAGCCAGCCTATAGATGTTACGCTGTACTTACCAGATATTTTCTCCTATACATGTATATACAATGTATTTAAATTTACTCTGATGTCCCTGTACACAAACCTGCTTGATCTCAACGAAAAGTTTACTGTAGAATCCCTATATGATACGCATTTTGAATACCAAGTTTGAACTTTCTGCTATGATTTGTTTTTGAGATATGCTGATAAGACAAACACACATTTAGACCAACTGCTAGAAACATGATTTTTTGATTCAGGGGACCTCAAAATGTGCAAATATGGCAAAAACTCACTTTCAAAAATTTGACTGTAAAACAATGCTTTACCTATATAGGAAAGAGAAAGTAAAAAAAAAATACATGAAATTCGAATTTGATATTTGAAAGAACGTAATAATTATCCACTTAAAAATTCGACCAAGATTGGCAAGTTTGAAGTCAATAACATTTTTTTTTGTTTGTTTGTTTACTTGTTTTTGAAATAATTGTTTGCGCTATTATTGAGTGGAGCTTGAGGGGGTTGATATTCCTGCCCCACACAGTTGTATGTCAAATAACTATTCCTAAACCAGTTTTAGATTATTTTTATAGTACATTGAATTTCATTATCTTACATTATTGATCTCAAGACTTATGCAATATGTTTTTATAATGTTAAAATACAGGGAAAGAGAAAGTTGTGTGAGTGACACACCAGATTATTTCAGTGCTTTATTGTAGCCTGGCATAACAGATTTTTAGAAAATAGGTCTAGAAATTATATTTTAAAAGTACATGCTATTTCAAGTCAACAAAAAATAGATTTTGTTAGGTTTTGTACATAGTCTCCTATTCCTAAAACATTACTCTCAGATTTTTTCCAGAAATACTGATCTTGTACTTCTGCAAAAGAAACAAGAATGCAAAACCATGTGGTATGCATTGATAATTAAAACTTTTCAAATGTACGTGATTGCTGTATTGTGTAACTTTCGATACTCTTTGCCTACGTAATCACAGAATGGACAGACAGTAGTTGTGAAAAGCATACTGCTAGACTAATTGAATTCCTAATCATTCTTAAAAATTGTTAGGAAGTATTAAAAATGCTTGACACTAAGCCTTTACATTCTAATTGCAGTCCAGAATGTATCTGCATATTTTAGTGTAGCCCTGTAAATCTGAAGGATAACAAAATCATATTCTGTACAAAATATTATTTAGCATATTAAAACTCAATAATTCTTTATGATTTTTGCAATAGAAAGTTCTTTAAATGTCCTAAAATGCAATGTATTGGCTTTTTTTTTTTTTTTTTTTTTGTCCTTGTACACAAACCAGTACAGGACATATAAATGTCATTTAAAATAGGGAACATTCCATAGTGAATATGAATAACATATATAATTTTGTAAAAATTCTGAAAATATTTACAGACGCGGGGGGGGGGGGAGATGAATAGAGAGACAGAGGGATAGTCGGGCTGATAGATACATAAAATGAAGTCATATTCCCACTTACAACGTGTTATATCGCTGAATGCAAACGAAAATGCAATTGCAGCAAATTTGCAATAAAAGCCTTCAATTTAACTATATTTTTGTGTGGTCCTGTAAATCTAATGCTAGTCATACTAAACTCTGTGGAAAGCATTCTTTTATGCATATGAATTACATATTTCAATTTATTCAACTGTTCGAAGTAAAGTTGTTAAAATTTGGTTTATAGAAATACCTTTCTTAGAACGAATGCTTTGGAATATTTTGGATGTCCCTGTACACAAGCCAGAAAATATAATCACTCCATTTTCAGTAGGAAACAACCGATAGTGAACTTGAATATCACGTATCAGTTTCAAAAAATTCCATGAATATTTACATGAGTTAAAGTGCAGATAGACAGACAGACAAACCGAAGTCATTAACACTTTCCAACCTAATTGGAAAGTGTTATAAACATTATGAAAATGATAAAAAAAGATTAATATAAACGTAAATGTAATTCCAGCAAATTTTCAATGACACCCATTAATGTAACTGAATATTTTTGTGTGGCCCTGTAAATCTAATGCTAATCATACTGTATTCTATGGAAAGCATTATTTTGTGCATATGAATAATATTTTAATTTTATTAAGATTTGAAAAAGATTTGGTTTATAGAAATACCTCTTATGGAACACAGTGCTTAGGAATACTTTCGGGTGTCCCTGTATACAAACCCACGATGTTATTTACTCTATTTTCAATGAGAAACATCCGCTACTGGATTTGAATGATGCATTTCAATTTCATTAACATTTATGTGAGTAACAGTATTAAAATATGGTTTATAGAAATGTCTCTCATAGGACACAATGCTTTGGTAAACTTTCGGGTGTCCCTGTACATAAACCAGTAAAGGTGTTCACTCTATTTTCAATAGGGAACATCCGATAGTGAACTTGAGTAACATATCAGTTTCAAGAAATTCCATAAATATTTATGGGAGTTAGAGCACAGACAGACAGACAAACCAATGTCATAAACACTTTTCAACCTTGTTGGAAAGTGTTAAATATGGTGCAGAATTTTATGAAACCAACTAAAAATTTTCAAGGAATTTGAAAAAATAATTGATGCCTGAACAAAAAAGAAATATTTGCAATATATGTCTCATTTTCTAATAAGATGATATATAAAATTTTATCTGAAAAAGTTCCAGATATGGAAAAAAAAGCTATCTTACCAAATTTTCTGCCTGGGTAAGAAATTCCATCTTCTAAGTACTCATCCAAGTTTTTATAGAAATAATGTAAAATCTCCATAACTGATGCATTTTTCTTTTCTTTTTTAAGCATTTCAATGCACTTAAAATTAATCAGGGGTGCCAAAAGCACTGACCTTGGTTTTTATTATCTAAATATTAATTTTAGACAAAAATATTTAGGATATTGATTTTAGGCATATATATTTTTAAATCCTGATATTGAAAATCAATATCACATTTATGTTTAAAATTAATCTCTGCATTATAAAAAACAAGGTCAATGCTTTTGGTTCCCCTGTTAAAAATAAGTGCATTAAAATTCTTAAAAGAGAAAGAAAGAAGAAAAGAAAAATGCATCAGCTATGTTGATTTTACGTAATTTCTATGAAACCTGGATGAAATCTAGATGTATATTCCATATTGAATTTTGGTTGATTTTACATGATTTAGATGAGATCTGGATGTATATTTTACATCCAAATCTAGTTGATATTACATGAAATGGCTGAAAACACAATGTTGCATTTACATCCAAATTTGGTTGATTTTACATGAATTGAACAAACTCTGGATGTCTTACATAACAAGTTGGTTGATATTACGTACCAACTAAGTCTCATTTGGGGCCATGTTACAACTTTGCTTGTGACATTTCAACCAAAAATCGACCAAAGCAGATAGCAAATTTCAACGTAATGGGACGTAATATTTGATCGCGATTACGTAATATCAACCTAATCGGGATGAAGTGTGTTGTGTGGGTATGGCCTCTCTTTTGTATGGCTGCGTAGATGATTGTTAAGATTATTTCTTATAGAAAATCTTTTACGACATATTCCACACACGTATGGCTTTTCTTTTGTATGGGTGCGTAGATGAACACTGAGATCTCCCTTTTCGGAAAAACTTTTAGAACATTTCACACGCATATGGCTTTTCTTTCGTATGGGTGCGTAAATGCCTCTTTAGTGGACCTTTTCCAGAAAATCCCCTAGAACACACTTCACACACGTATGGCTTTTCTTTTGTATGTCTTCGTAGATGAATATTCAAATCTTCCTTTTGGGAAAATCCTTTAGAACATACCTCGCACACATATGGCCTCTCTTTTGTATGGGTGCGTAAATGTCTGTTCAGATTACTTCTCATAGAAAATCCTTTAGAACATACTTCACACACGTATGGCCTCTCTTTTGTATGGGTGCGTAAATGATCATTTAGATTTCCCTTTTGGGAAAATCCTTTCAAACATATTTCACACTCGTATGGCTTGTCTTTCGTATGGGTGCGTTGATGAATATTCAAATATCCCTTCTGGGAAAATCCTTTAGAACATACTTCACACACATATGGCCTCTCTTTTGTATGGGTGCGTAGATGATCATTTAGATTTCCCTTTTGGGAAAATCCTTTCAAACATATTTCACACTCGTATGGCTTGTCTTTCGTATGGGTGCGTTGATGAATATTCAAATCTCCCTTTTGGGAAAATCCTTTAGAACATACCTCGCACACGTATGGCCTCTCTTTTGTATGGGTGCGTAGATGTCTGTTAAGATTACTTCTTACTGAAAATCCGTTACTACATATTTCACACACGTATGGCTTTTCCTTTGTATGGAAGCGTGGATGGTTATTCAAATTTCCTTTTTGGGAAAATCCTTTAAAACATATTTGACAGACATATTGCTTTTCCATTTTGTATACAGTTCTAACAGATGACGTCATGCTGAGGGACAGTCCCAGACAGCACAGAGAACTTGCATTAAGCTATCATCAACATTAACAACTCAAGTCAAGAAACTTGCATTGAGCTTGACATCTCAAGCCTGTAAGTTTAATGCAAGTCAAGATCAAGAATCCTAGTTTACACTTGTCCCACTTGCTTTAGACTTGATAGTTCAAGCATGAATCAAGTTATATGTATCAAGTATGCACTAAGTTTGCCACAGTTCGTACGAATCAAGTAATACACATCAAGTATGAATTATACTTGCTGCACCAAGTATGAATTATTCTTGATGCACCAAGTATGAATTATACTTGCTGCATCAAGTATCAATTATACTTGTTGCAGCAAACGTGAATCAAATTTTACTTGCCAAACATGTTTTTAACATGATGCAGTCGGCAGCAAAAGTATCCGAGCACTAGCAAAAATTTCTATGAAAAAAAGTACACTTAATACTGTTTTGTTAAATAAATTCTCGTCGAATCATGTTCATAGACTGACTAATAACAGAACTCAACAAGGATTTATTTAACACTTTTTTTTACATAGGAATTTTTGCTAGTGCTCGGACACTTTTACTGCCGACTGTACATCAAACGCAAAGGAACTTTCTACTTATCGTCGCCGGAAGCCAGCTGCAGAGAAATAATCGCCTTCTCTATTCTACAGCATACATGAAGCAAATATTGATTATCAAGCATGCTTATAACGGCCCTCTTCACTCACCTTCGCCGGTTGCCCGAGCCAATGTTATTCTATGGGAAAATTTTCTTTACAAATAACTTATTAACTAATACATATTTTTAAATTCTGTTTTCACATTCAGAAAATTCCCAACTGTTAAATTGACGCACCTTTTTTTAAAATGTAATTTTTTAATATTTTATTTTGAAATTGAAAAATGAAAAAATTTCACACATTGAAAATTCGTATTTTGCAGCTTCGAAATAAAATATAAAAAATTAAAATAATTTTTTAAAAAAGGTCCGTCAATTTCGGAATATTCAGAATGTGAAAACAGAATTTAAAAATATGTATTAGTTAATAAGTTATTTGTAAAGAAAAATTTCCCATTGAATAACATTAGTTTCGGCTTCCGGCGGCGGTGAGTGAAGAGGGCCCTTAATGGCATGCATTTTTCGCCGACAGCTAAAGCTCATGTTAAAACCCGAATAAACTACTACGTCAAAAACGCCAAAGAAAAATATTTGAAAAATATTTTTCTTTGGCGTTTCTGACGTAGTAGTTTGTTCGGGTTTTAATATTCCAACGCCAAGTCTCCTGTTATTATAAAGCTCATGTTATTCTATGCAGAAATTTATTTACAGAATGACTCATAACCCAATGTATTTATTTAAATTCATTTTTCACTTTTGGAAAAACCACAACCGTTGAATACGTTCTCGTTTTCCAAAAAATTATCTTTTGAATTTCAATAACACCTCGTACAGAAAAAAAAAGCGAAAAATGCAATTGTTTAATTTTTCGTATTTTTAAAGTCAAAAATAAGAATTTTATGAAACTACTTTTAGAAAACATATACAAATTTAAATATTGTGAATTTTTCCAGTATGAAAATGGTTTAAAAAAATACATAAGGTAATGATTAATTCATAAATAAATTTCCCCTTAGAATAATATGGGTTTTGGCTGTTGGAGAAAATAGTTATTCTACGCTGTTAACCTGATGTAGATAACTTAATACATTCTTATATCTGGGACGGTCAATCACATTTTATGTAGATTTTTGGTGAGTTATCCAAATTAATTTTTACATGAACAGAAAATGATTTTGTCCAGAATTTGAACTTGGACACTTGTGTTAACTCCCATCCCTCTTTCAACTGAGTTCTATTATGATAACTCACATGGCTCGTTCATGTGAAAGTTAAAAATTTTCAATTTGTCTGTTCTGGGAATATGAACTCAGTCTTAGAAAAAAATTATTTATTTTAACTCCATAGCTGTTTGATAGCAGTTAGATATTTAGGATAATAATTTCCACCATTTATACAGTAATTTTTTGTTGTATTGAATAAATAAATTTTTACAGGGAGCGAAAAGTGAGACAACGTTATGACGTTAACTCAGAGGATCTAGGTCTGAACTTGGCCTGATCCCTTTTCGTTGTTGTAAAACATCGACCAATATATTAAAAATTTATTGTATAAATGATCAAATTATTTTCCTAATAACACTGCTCGGCTGGAAAATTGCCTCTGACACCATTTCAGCATATTCTTATATAAAATGACCTCCTGAATCCGAGTAGGACGCCCATTCTGCCCTATCACCCACAATTTTTTAGAAATGGACTCCTATTTTTATCATTTTTGGTGATTTTGTGGCTATAAATTTGATTTTTAGGAGGTGGGGGGATTATTTTAATCGTTAAATATCTTCTGAGGGGCTACAGAGTTGGAAAATTCTAAAACATGGACGTTTGCGACAAGGGATTTTTTTTTTTTTTTTTTTTTTGGGGGGGGGGGGATTTGCCACTGAAATTATGCATTACATATCTTATATTTTTTAATCTGTTATTAATGTTATTTTTAAACTTTATATTTTTTTGTTTTTAGGTCTTAAATTAATTCTTTTTCATTCTTCAAATCAAATTCGTGGTCATAAAATTATCGAACAGGGAAAGAAATTGAGAGAGGAGTGGTGTATTTAGAAAACTGAGGGTGACTGGGCAAAATGGGAGTCATATTCGAATTCAGGAGGTCATTTTACGTAAGAATCAGCAAGAATGGCATCAGATCTCGATTTTTTTCTTTCTTTTTTTTTCAGAGCAATGTTATTTATTACTATCCAGTAATTATGGAATTAAAATTAAATGAATTTCTATCATGGTACTGCGCTTGTATTGGCTGAACAAATGGAGAAAAATAAATAAGTAAATAAAATATCTGTCTTATCAGCATGCAGTCAGTTCTCATTCGCGATTCCTCAGTTGGTACAACGTTTGAATCGTTAACGCAAAAGTCTTAGATTCAAATCCTGACCTAGACGCTATTAATTCCCGTAAATTTTAATTAGATAAATCCATTAAAAATTAATTGCATAAATTGCCGAAGTTATCATAGTAGTTGGACTGGCAACATAAATTTAAGTTGAACTTCTAAATCCCCCCTCTCTTTCTTTCTAAGTGTGTGTGCATGTAGTCAAACTACTTTTAGCATAGCTACCAACATTTTAATTTATTCCGGAGTATTTTCAGCCCCTCCTTTATTTCGCACTACTTTATAGAATTTTTTTCTCCGGTGTGTAACTACAATAAAATAGGAAAAAATTACTCTTAAAAAATAGGTGATATGAAATAAAGGCGGGGCTAAAAATACTTCAAATAAATTAAAGTGCTGGCAGCATTGATTTCATAAAGAAACTTGCCTGAGAATGTTACTTAGTAATGCAAAGCAATATTATTCTCTTATATCTTTTGGAAGGTGATAAAATATTGAGTTAAAAGTTTGAAAGGAGGGGGAAGAATTGCTATACAGATTTTTTTTTTTTTTTTTTTGCCCGGGGGGGGGGGGGGCATTATTACACTGGAACCTACGGTTTAAAGTAGATTTCAAACAAATGCGAATGTCCATGTTTGTACTGGAATTTGAAAGTGTTATGTTCGAATTCTGCTTTAGGCATAGATATTAGTGGTGGTTTGGATTTTCTTTAAAATCCACAGATTTCCGAAATTAAAATATCTAACTATTTTTCTAACAAAAATACTGAGAATCCACTTTCTTTTTCTAAATTTACCATTTATTTTAATTTGGAAAATAAATAAAATGAATAAATAAATAAAAATAAACATATATACTATCAAATAAAATTTAATGTTTCTCGCAAAAGATATAAAACTTGTAATTTTTATTAAAAGAACATTCTCTGGAGACGGATATCTAGATTTCAGTTGATTGTACAAATGCTTTGAAGTATTATTTTTATTTTATTTTATTTTATTTTATATATATATATATAGGGGAGGGTCGGGAGGGATGGGACACCTAAAATTATTCTTAAAATAAACAATGTATTTAATTTCTGTCACTTCCACCAGGTGAAGTAACTACAGCCCCATATCCGTTGCTATGTATCATTTTAGTGTGAGAATTCTGTAAGTTTATGTAACAAAATGACTATTTTATAACACCAAAAGTAAACAATTCCTTAATTTTCAAGGCAAGTTTTTAACGTCACTCACTGATGTCAGCATAATTACTTTTCATATTTTATATACCTAATAATATAACTTTTATGAATTAGTAGCTAAATTAAGCCTAAAAGTTGCATATGTCTAATATTAAATTATTTTTTTAAAAAATAATGATAAGGGAGTGGTGGGACAGAGCAGTTCATGGAAGGATGGGACGTATAAGAAAATGAAGAAGAATGAAGATTTTGATACTCCATAAACAGAGAATATCAAGAGGCAAATGTATGAGTAGGTGGAAGAGAAAATGCACGAAACAAATTCAAAATCATGGAAAATAATTGGTGTGGCACTCACACGAGTTTTGTCTACCCTTTTAACTTTTAAAAATACTTTATTTCCCATATATGTATGAGGAATTAATTTTCATTCCTGAGCAGTTTTCCTGGAAATGATAAAATATAGAAAAGAAATTATATTCATCAATTACAGTTAGCACTTCTTGGTAATATTTGTTCTTGAGGTATGCTGATAACACACACAGACTAGCCATTAAAAACCTTATTAATGTTCAGGGAACCACAAAACATGTAAACGTAACAAAAACTTAATTTGGAATATTTGAACAAAAAACAATAGTTTCTCTGCTAGAAGTAAAAAAAAAAAAAAAAAAAAAGATGAACTAATCGAGCATTTGAAAATTTTATTTAAGTGGTAACATTATATTCTAATGTTGGATAAAATTAGATGCTATTAATAATTAATTAACCTTACATACATAGTGACCCACTGTTTTTGTCATTTTTCATAGTATGCCAGTATATTATGTACTTATTTTAACTTTATAAACCTTTCCCATCCCTCCCTCATATAAGGGAGGGATGGGACATTTTCATGACTATGTTAATTGCTTATGAAATTAATATTTTAATAATTGCCATCAAATGTATATTTTTAAAAGCTGTTAAAGTAGGGAGGGATGGGACATTTTTATGACTTTGTTAATTGCTTATGAAATTAATATTTTAATAATTGCCGTCAAATTTATATTTTTAAAAGCTGTTAAAGTGTTTTAATTTGTTTCACTGAAACTTACAGTGCTGTACCAGTAAAAGCAAATTTGTAAAAAATATTTTTGTCAAAAATGTCCCACCCGTCCCTACTCTCCCCTATATATATATATATATATATATATATATATATATATATTAATAGTTAAAGCCGAGCAATATCTATATAATATAAAAATAATATTTTAAAACATATTTAAATTTTAAAACTTCTTCACACACTATAAATTTTAAGCCAGAATAACCGTTGCTTTTGCCTTCAAGGCAGTAGCACGTGTTTTTTTTTGCACCAGATGAAGAAAGGCTACGTCCTTTCGAAACTGGTTGTGCTGGCTTAAAATATATGGTGTGTGAAGAAGTTTTAAAGTTTAAATATTGATTGTACACCAGTTTTAAATTTAGTTTTGTGATTTTAAAACATTGTGAAAGCCGAGAAACAGAAACAAAATCACTGAATATATCCTTTTATTATCAAAAGGATTATATGTATATATTATATTTTTTCAGGAGTTATAAGACAAATTAGCTAGTATTTATAACTTTTACTGGATTCATATCTTTACTAGTTTGTTAATTACTATCCTCTTTTTTTTTTTTTTTTTTTTTTTTTTAATTCATGTTTTTATTCTTCTAGTTGATATTATTTTAGTTGATATTTGAACAGTTATTTAATTATTCCAATCGTAGTTTCTATAAATGAAGCATAGAGCAGGGTTCTCAGCAATCACTGTTTTATATAAGGCAATCTTTGTATTATTCTTTCGAAGATATATATACTACAAATGATTAATAATAATTACTTAAAACTTAATAATTACTTTAAAAGAAAAAAAAAAGTGGTTATCAAAATTGTGACTGCTGAGAGCCCTGCATAGAGGATATGTCTATCAGATTATTTGTATTTGCTCAGGATTACATTATATCGCACATCGGAAAAGTTGCATTGAAAAATCAGCCTAAGGATAAAAATAAAGCATTGATTAGCCTACAATAAAACTGACATAAATGTATCTCATGTGGGTAAATTGTGAGATAAAGATATGATGCTTTTCGTGCCCATTGGGGAACCTCATACACATTTTTCAGTTAAATGAACTCAATTTTGCTATTTTTGTCTTATGTCCCTTTTCTTGCCGATATCACAATCCAAGACAAGGTAATTATTGTACTTTGAATTTGAATAGGTTTTAACGTCAACTTAACAAAGAAAAAAATGTCCTTTATTTTGAAGTAAAAACTGCATTAAGGTAACCTTTTCTTCCTTAAAAAACTGACACGCACGCTTTTTCTTATATCCTTAATATAAAATTAGTAATTTTAAATGAGAATTTAAAAGATAATACAACATTATCTAAAGATTACATTGCTCGGCATGAAAATTGCCTCTAACACCATTTCAACGTAGTCTTATGTAAAATAACCTCCTGATTTCGAATCTGACGCCCATACCCTATAACCCAAAGATGTTTAGGAATGGCCCCCTATTTTTTATCATTTTTTGGTGATTTTATGGCTATAAATTTGATTTTTAGGAGGGGGGGGGGGAGGATTATTTTAACTGTTAAATATCTTCTGAGGGGCGACAGAATTGGAAATTTGTAAAACATGGACATTTATGACAAGGGTTTTTTTTTTTTTTTTTTTGTGGGGTAAATCTTACATTTTTTTAATCTGTTATTAATGTAATTTTTTAAACTTTATATACATATGTGTATATATAATTTTTAGGTGTTAAATTAATTATTATTCATTCTTCAAATCAAATTCATGGTCATAAAATTATTGAAGAGGGAAAGAAATTGAAGGAGGGGGTGATATTTCTAGAAAACGGTGGGTGTCTGGACAAAATGGGATCCATATTCGCATTCAGGAGGTCATTTTACATGAGAATCAGAAAGAATGGTATCAGAACTCCATTTTTTTTTTTTTTTTTTTTTCCTGCAGAGCAGTGTTATTAATAGTTTTACATAACAACTTTACTGTTTCAATATTTCTGGGTTTTAAGGAATTAGCAATTAATTAGTTCAAGCTGCTTAAGCTTGTGTAAAATTATATTTCCATAATATGGAAATATAATTTCTTGGAAATATGATTAAAATATATATATACAGATTCTCATTAGAACTATTTCCTTTCTCTGTATCAAGTCCAGTACATGAGATTAAAATTCTAAAAATTTTGAGGGATTTCAATTGTATACATTTTATTGTGCTATTAAAATGTATTTTTAGTTATAAAGTATATGCAATGCCATTAATAGTATTTCAAAGCATTGTGTTCTATGAGAGGTATTTCTATAAACCATATTTTTATATCTTTACTGTACACATATCTTAATAAAATAGAAATACATTATTCGAGTTCATTACTGAATGTTTCCTGTAGAAAATAGAGTAAATATCACCACTTGTTTATGTACAGAGACACTCAAAAGTATTCCAAAGCATTGCGTTCTATGAGAGATATTTCAATAAACTATATTTTCATACCTTTAGTTTCTACGAAGTTTTATGAAAGTGAAATTAATATATTATTTGCGTGCACAAAAGAATGCTTTGCATAGCATATAGCATGATTAGCATTAGATTTACATGGTGACACAAAAATATTCATTTATATTAAAAGCTATTAATAAAAATTTGCTAGATTTGTACTTTCGTTTACATTACGCGTTTCTAACACTTTCTAACATTTGTCAAGTGTGAATATGATTTCAATTTGTGTATATGTTCGTCTGTCTGTCTGTCTGTCTGACCGTGCTTTAACTTCCGTAAATATTTATGGAATTTTTTGAAACTGATATATGTTATTCAAGTTCACAATCGGGTGTTCCCTATTGAAAATGAAGTTTATACCTCTACTAGTTTGTGCACAGGGGCACCCAAAAATATTCGAAAGCTGTGTGTTCTATGAGAGGAGTTTCTATAAACCATATTTTAATACCTTTAATGCATAGAAACTTTTATGAAATTTTATTATGTTATTCAAGTTCCCTTTCGGATGTTTCCTATGTAAAATCGAGTACATTTCTAACTTTTTTGTGTACAGGGGCACTTAAAAGTATTCCAAAGCATTGCGTTCTGTGAGAGTTAATTTTACAAACTAAATTTAAATAATTTTACTTTGCACAAAACTTAATGCAATTGAAATAAATCATTCGTATGCACAAGACTGCCTTCTATATAATATAGTATGATTAGCATTAAATTTACAGGGCCACACAAAAATATTCAGTTACATTAAGAGCAATTAATAAAAATTTGCTAGAATAGCACTTTCGTTTACATTAAGCGTTTTAACACTTTCTTCTACTTTTAGTGAAAATGTGATTTCAATTTGTGTATCTGTCAGTCTATCTTTCTATCTGTTTGTTTCCGGCTCCTAGCGTCGGTAAATATTTTTAGATTTTTTTAAAAATGATACAATCAAGTTCACTAAGGTGTGTTCCCTATTTAAAATGACAGTAATGGATCCTGTGCAACTAGTTTGTTTACAGAGACAACAACAACAACAACAAAAAAAAAAAAAAAAAAAAAAAAAAAAAAAGTCAATGGATTAAGTTTTAGGACAGAATTTTTTAAAAGTTATATTTAAAATCTTTCGATTGTAAAAATCATAAAAATATTCACATGAATTTTTAATATTCTAAAATATTTTTTGTATAGAATATGATATAATTAACTTTTTCAGATTAAAAGTTATTCGATACAACAATTACGTACAGTTGGAAAGTGTTACTTATCAATGCGTGCTGCATAATTTTTCTTTCTTGTTTTATCTTATGAATAATTAAGTTGAGTTAAAATTATTTTCAAACTATTAAAAACCACCCTAAAAGGAATACATTTAATAAAATGGCATCTGTTACCGTAAAAGTAAAGTAAAACTTTAATATTTGATTCCTGGAAATACACTGTGTCCCAAAAGTTTAGACAATCAATAAAACTTGCATTAACATAAAAAGTAATAAGGTACAATTAAAATTCGCTAGATAGGTAATAAACAAAAACAGTTTTGCTGATATACACATATAAAATATGGTCAAAGGTTTAAAATTATAAAATGTACGTTAAATTTTATAAAAATGTGCTGTCCAAAAGTATAGACACCTGTAAGTGTTTTTTGGCTTTACATTTATAAGAGTAACTAAAAACTTACTTTTAATATTAAATTGTATTTCCACGACACTTTATAATATGAAATACACGTTGTTCCATAGAATTAATTAAGCATTAAATTATAGAAGGAGTTTTTTTATACCACGCTTTGTCAATTGCAGTTTTTAAGTCATTTTACGCATGTATATTGCTTTCAATTTTCATATATTTTACGAGATAAGATCTCCGAGTACTTGTTGAAATTCTGGAAGTTGATGCAATTCCACGCACAGATAAATTATCAACAGAAGCCTTATTTAATAACATTCTATCATCAAGTAGCGTTGTTTTCTTTGGTTTCCGACTCGCTTTCGAGTATTCCATATTCCATCTGATCTCCTGACTCTATAAATACTGCTCAAGGATGTCTTTATTCTTCTCAATATTTGTACTGGATTTTGTCCTTGCGCTTTTAATTGTAAAATCTTAATAATTTCATCTTTAGAAATTTCTTTAGAACGTGGCATTTTTTAACAGAATACGCAGGAAACATCTTTTCCGAATTACAAACAAAACAATACATTGAACTCATTAAATTATTATGTTAAATATATAGCAGACGATATTTCAATTAAAGGAAAAAATTATTCTACAATTATAGAAGCAGACGACAATAAAAATATTTTATTTTATGAACAAAAATGTAAAAGAAAACATGCAATGCCGTATTGTGTCTATACTTTTGGGACAGCACATTTTTATATCATACAATGTACATTTTATAATTTCAAACCTTTGATCGTAAGTCATATGTGTGTATCTGCAAAACTGTTTTTATTTATTGCCTATCTCACGAATTTTAATTGTACCTTATTAATTTTTATGTTATTGCAAATTTTATTGACAGTCTAAAGTTTTGGGACACGGTGTACACTTTGAAACATTACCGCTTTATTTTATTTAGACAAGTTATTATAAAAATAAATCAATAATCATTTACCTTCAATTTAATGTCACCCGCACTCGCTTCGTATTTCGCGAGATGACAACAACATGATAACAGATGTAGCAAGGCAACTATATGCAAATAAGAAGTAAGAGCATGCGCGGACAGTTACTTGACGTCAAGGAAATTTTAAGCCAGAAATATGCTTGATTTGGCATGCGTAATTTTCCTAACTTGAAGTTGGTCTGAGATATCCTTGAATTAGCAACTTTGCTCTGTCATGGTAAATTCACTTTAAAGCCAACCTTGTTTCAAGGAAGTGTGCTGTGTGGGGTTGACCTTACTGACCCAATTTACCATTGCGGAATACTGTTAAAAATTTATTGTAACACAGTGTTGTAAATGTATTTGTAAAAGCATAAAAAAAATTCCACTACCACGCTTCCAAAGGCATGGAAAAACGGGAAAAAGTAGCGCTGTCTTTCAGCAAAGTACTGTTTCTAAGAAGAAAGTCATGTGGTTGTTAGAACCTAATTGTTATATACAGTCGCTAGAAGTATTCTTCGAGCAACTCCACCTCGTCAGAATTTTTCACGAATCGATTCAGTTGTCGGTTTGAATAATAAATATTTACAGTTACATCCAGACTGGAACATTGTGATCACAAATAGGTAAACAATCACAAATCTGGCTGTGTTTCAATCCAAACGCAACATTTGTTTACAAAACTGATCGCAAAGTTGTGAGCGATGAGGGGGAAATTTGTGACTGCCTCGGAGCTCTCACAACTCGATCGCAGGTGTACTATCGCCTCAAAAAACATGGCCGCTGTTGTCCAGTGATATCGAAGAAAGTAATAGTCACAGACAAGGATATAATTTGTCTGTTGTAATAATCATTCTTGAAATGATAATACATAATCCGAAACAAATATTATAATATTTCATTAATCTACAATATGAATTAAATACTATCCAACATAGTGAAACTCTTCTTTACTCGGAAATTATACTTAAAGCTCTCATTGGAATTGGAAGATAAATGTAAGTGTAAAATATGTTACGTTATGGTTTTGTATATTCATGTAAGATTAAATGTTTAACATTGAAATATTATTATGGATTATGCGGAAAATTATAATTGTAACATTTGTATATTTTATAAATGTTAGGCTTATTTAATGTAAATTAAACGTAATATGTCATGTTTCTGTAATTGTTTATTTACAATATAGAATAATATGTTCTATTATTTAATGAGATGACTATGATATTCGTTAAAACTTTACAATCTGGTATGATATCATTTGGATAAATATTCTTCTCGTTGTAAATAAAAGCCCGATTAGTCAATTATTTATTCCATTATCTATTTATTCTGTTTAGGCGAAAAAAAATAAGAAGAAGATGATGTGGCCGCAATATTTCGTAAAACTATAATTCGGTGTAGTAAACCTTAAATATACTTTTTATTGTAAATAACAGTTATTGCATTTGATTGTAAAAGCCTGATTAGTCAATTATTTATTTTATTATATATAAAACTCTATAGCTGAAAATATACAACTTCATTGTTAGTGTTAAAAATGAGTTTTGGAGAATAAAAATATTTTACTGTCAAATAACTATACATGTGCATAATTTATATCTGTAGCTGGTTCATTACATTTAAATTCAGTATTTAACTGTTTGTAAGCTTTAAATGAAAACTTTATGATTAAACACTATAAATTACAAAATCTTATCCATTAAAAATGGAGGAGGAGGGGGAGATATGCTGCTCTCCCTCCCCTTCCTGTTACTTTGTTTATGGTTACATGATTACACAATAAATAGACTTTTTTCCTTCCCCTTCAATACACTTTCTTCACTCCTTTTTTTTTTTTTTTTTAATTATTATTATTATTTCTTTTTTGCTGTGTTTGAATTCACTGCTGCTAGATCTATTTTTTCCCAATTGCTTATTACTTTGTTACTGAATTTTTTCTTCATATACTACATTCATTTTAACTAAATAACTTGATATAGTCAATTGAATACAACACACAAGCATCAAGCAATAACCAATTAGCCTTGAATTAAAGCATTGTAGCCTGAAAGAGAAACATTAATATATTTAATAGCAAAATTTTAAATTTAAAGCTTACTAACAGCTAATATTGAATTTAAATATAATGAAATAGCTGCAGCTATTAATTATACATATGCATTATTCTTTGATAAAATATTTTATTTTTCAAAACACAATTACAGCACTAATAGAGAAAGAATGTGGCTTGTACTTTTTCAACTATAAATATATACCATAAATAAAAAAATTGACTAATCAGACAGTTACAGTTAAATGTGGTAGCAGTTATTTACAATAAGAATATTTAAATAACTCGATAAAAGAAATATGAAAATGATGATTTTTAAGATTTTTTGTACAGTTACCAACTAATGATAAAAATGTTCCTTCTGTTTTTTTAAAAAATCAAGTCATCTTTTAAATATGTGTGCTATAAGTTTTAATTTGATGTTCCAAATTGGGAACGTTGGCCTGTAAAAAGGTTAAATTAGCCTAAAATTTATGAACTATATAAATGTTACAATTATAATTTTCTACGTAATCCATAATATTACAAAAAAGTGAACATACAAAACCATTGTATCTATATTTTTATACTTGACATATATCTTCAAATGAGAGCTTTTAGTATCTTTTCCAAGAAACAAAAAACCTTATTGTACCACAAAACTGACGATAAAAAGTAATACATACAAAACTTTGAATTTACACCATAAAACGCTTTCATTCACAAAAATTGTTTGGGTTGAAAGAAAACAGGATCTTTTGCCAAGCGTACAAAGTAGGCATGAGTGCTGCAAACAAACACTCATGCCTACTTTATTCGCCTGACGAAGGATCATGTTTTGTTAACATGATTATTATTATTATTATTTTTTTTTTTTTACCTTAAATTCTGTTTTCACCTTCAGACAAATTCAGAACCATACTACTACTTGTTTTCACAATTTCTAACATTTTATTCAGCTTAAAAATACATTTAAATATTTTTTGTTTTTTAAACTCAAAAGTGAAACATTAATTTTTTAAAAAGTAATACTAATTGAACGGTTATAGATTTTCACAACATGAATACATAATTAATAAATGCATTAAGCAATGAGGAATTATAGAAACAAATTTCTCCATAGAATAACATGAGTTCAGCTTCTTGTCAGCAACTGACTCTCTGATTATCAACTTCGAATTTCCTACATAATATCCATTAACATGTCTGGATAATTTTTTTATACCAACTATATGAAAAACGACAGAGCTGAGAATTTAACTCGGGTACTTAAACAGATATTATATGGGAAATGCTGAGCTGGTATCTGACAGGGTATCTCAGCGATACATAATAAGCGGAGTGCTCGATTTCAGCTCCCAGCTCTGGCCTTTTTCACGTAGTTGGTATACAAAATTCAATCTTACACTCAAATTTCTCTAAATAAATCATCGTTCATGAATGATTTAAGTAAAGATTACAGGGTCTATCAAAGTTGTGCTATCATTAAACTTTATATGTTTACCCGTTAAATCTGCATTTGCAAATACAGTGACATTGCCAACAGATGTCATGTGGGAAATGCCGAGTTGATAATCAGCCAAGGTGGCTCAGTGGTAGAACATCTGCACTGTAAGTGGGGTGCTCGAGTTTGATTCCCAGCTTGGATATTTTTCACATAGTTTGGTCAAAAAAATTACACCTTACACTTACATTTCTCTAAATAAATATTCATAGGTCATGAATGATATTTCTAAGTAAAAGTTACATTGTCTATGATTTAAATACCTTATATTTATCATTTCTTTAAATGAATATATTTCGTCATGTTTATCGCAGCCCTCTTCAGCGTCATTTCGACGCTGATGAGGGCTGCAATAAGCATGCCGAAATATATCCGTTTAAAGAAAGGATAAATATAAAGTATTTAAATTTAAATCATAGAAGTCATTTCGACGCTGAAGAGGGCTGCAATAAGCATGCCGAAATATATCCGTTTAAAGAAAGGATAAATATAAGGTATTTAAATTTAAATCATAAACGATAATCCTGTAATATTATACCTATTACATGGTCTATCAGATTTGTGTCACGATTAATTTTACACTGAAGCATCAGCAGGAAACAGTTGTTGCCTGATTACCGATTTATTGATGTTCTGAAAATGCATCAAAATAGTCGATCAATCATAACATTAAAAGAAAAAAAAAACTTTTTTTAAATGCATAATACCCTAATACAACTGAAATTTGTTAACGTGAATCTCGAGAGGAAAAATTTTTTTTTCATACTATCAATAACCAAACTTCATTTTGGTGGGGATAGTGGAAACAGTTCATGTTAATAAGGTTTGACTACCTAATGCATCGAAAACATAATTAAAATAGCATTTGAAATACGTTAAAATTTTACTAAAAACAATCTCTTTTTACTTCCTTATACAATGTATAAGAAAATATTGTAATCCTGATTTGCGAAATGGATTTTATATCTGACACTAGCGAGCTTCGCCCGCTAGCGGGTCAGTATTTTTAAATGAATCACTATAATGAATGAATTCTCAAAATTGCATCTTATCACTCATCAACATTACTCTTAAGAAAAGAAAAAAAAAATCGTGATCGGGTAAAAACCTAAACAGAGTCCCCACTGTCTTCGACAGAGTAGACACGTGCGCTGCACGCACATATTCTTTTACCATCCTTATGATTTTTCAAAATTCCATATTTATTATTACTCATAAATTTCATTCTTAAGAAAGAGAATTGCAAAAAAAAAAAAAAAATCATTCAGCTTTGGCTAAAAACTCACACTGGGTCCAAATTGCCTTCGGCTGTGTTACAGCGTCTAGAATAAACAGTGTGGCAATCGCCTATAACCGTGACGTTAAAATGATGCTACAAAAATTAAGCTTACCCAGATGTCGCTGTGATCGAAGCTATTGCTCAAATCGAAGACCTGATTGGCTTTTCCCAGTTTCGTCAGTTTAATCACGTGATCTAAGCATACAATTAATCCATAGGGAGTCTCGGTTTTGTTGTCATGACACTAGCTTCGATTACAATGACATCTGGTGACAGGCTTAATTTTTTTAGTACAATTTTATTCGCCGCTTTCCACACTTTATTCTAGACGCTGTAGTTGCGTAGACCCATGCGCAGCGCGTGCATATTCCTTCACCCTCCTTATGATTTCTCAAAATTCATTTATCATCGGGTAAAAACTCAAACCTTGTCCCCACTGCCTTCGGCAGTGCAGACCCATGTGTGCTTTCTCAAGTCAAACTTTTATTTTTAAGAAAAGAAAACGAAAATAATCCTTTATCATCGAGTAAAAAGTTAGACCGAGTCCCCACTGCCTTCGGCAGCACAGGTTAGGGGATATGCGCGCTGTGCAAATAGGTCCCAATTTTTGCCTAAATCCAATTTTTGCCTGTCAACTATAATATTGACATAGAAAAAATTGTGAAAGCTTTCTTTTTTTTTAAATTATGGGTTTAAGTTTATAAATTTTAATATTCATTAGTAATGAAGCTTATAACTAAACAAAACAAACCACTTTAAAAAAACATTGCCCGCTTGTTCTACCTAGTTAGGATTTTGTTTGTTTTATAATTAGTTTATTCTAACTTTGAATTGAATGTTATAGGGTTCGAGGCCAGGTTGGGCTCAATGGCCTAGCCATTTAGAATTTTCAATGCGGTCTGAAACTTACACAACTTGAGCTAGAATCCCTTAAAAAAGGTCCTCATTAAAGGTACCTCAGTCAGACTCATAGTGTTATTAACACGTTCATTGCCCAGCATGATTCAGCTGAGCTTCTCACTGGGCACAAATCCGATCGTCGGAGATGACATGTACCAGAGAGCCACAAATGAAAAAATAGAAATTAGAAAATTTCAGAAACTTTTTTTTATCAAATAGTTGTCCTCAGAAAACGCTATGCCCGACAATAATAGGAGTAAAACAAGGAAGTGTCCCACCCTTCATAGATTTGTAAGAATCAGCAAAGCGAGTCTATAAGAAGTATGTATGTGTGTGCTCTATGTTACCAGAAGAGGAAGCAAACTGCCAAATGCCAAGAAGCAAAGAAAAATGTAAAAGAAACACTATATATGCAACCTATTGTTTCTATTGTCCAGAATCACCTCAAATGTGCTTAGAGTGTTTTAACGAACACCATGTGATATAGTATAATGTAATGTTTTCCTAAATATAAATTAATAAAAAGTACAGCATAATGTGTATATTTTTAGTATTTTTATGTTGTATATCCTTTATTTATATTTCAGTGCTTATTCAATTAATTTCCTTTTAAAAATCTTATTAATGCATTAGTAGTCACATATTGGTCTATTTGCCGCCCACGGATTATAAATTTCCCCAACAGATCACCCCTTAAAAATAAAGTAAGAAAATTCTGTGTAACTAACCTTGAGTGGATGTTCTCTAACATAGTCTGTTTTTAAGTCATTCTTGATATTTTTTGAGCAGTTAAAAAGATTTTACTTCTAAAATCGGTATTTGACTGCGATGCGACTATTAACGTTGATTATTTTTTCCCCTACTTCTAGTTTTTCAGAAAGGTTAGAGGTTTGCGGGAAAAGTTTTGCATGAATTAAAGGCAGCTCATCTTTCTCTACTGGCTTTCTTTCGGCTTTCCCTTTATACTAAACAACAGCGGGGAATAGACCGACATGCGACTACTAGCGTTATAAAAAATGACACAATTACTCTCATGCAGTGGTGTCACCAGAAAAAATTCCAGGGGGGGGGGGGCACAACCTGAAAAAATATTTTTTTTAAATAAAATTCTGATAGCATAGTTTTAAAGTTAAAGAAAAAAATGCTCATTAGAATTTTCCAGGGAGAGGCAAGTGCCCCCCCTTGCTTCATTGTCCCGATGCCCAAGATCTTGTGTTAACTTGAACGAGAAGAGCGTCACCCATATCTGGAAGACATGGAGATGAACGTGTTAAATTTTATTAACTCAAATACCTCCACATTACCCTATTTACACAAACAAAATTTACTGCAGCTGTCTGCATCCAAGTGCTTCCATATCTTTACTATATAACTAATGATGTAATAATCATAATGAAGGAAAATGGATATTTGCCTATAATAATGAATGATAGTAAAGTACAGCTCTATAAAGTCGCCAAAATAGATACTACCAACACCAAATGGAATATCCT
The DNA here is from genome assembly GCA_963930645.1 of Salticus scenicus. Lineage (NCBI taxonomy): Eukaryota > Metazoa > Arthropoda > Arachnida > Araneae > Salticidae > Salticus > Salticus scenicus. Next base: position 737,221 of record CAWVNO010002827.1, on the reverse strand, counting down.
TACTGGTAAATCTTTACCGCCACATTTTTAAAACAAGCTGCATTCATTTCTTATTAGTCACATCTTTTTCCTAATACATCAAAAATGGATGAGAAACCAAAATCAATAAAAATTTGGGATTTGCCTGAACAGAGGAAGAATCTGTCAGTTTATTTCAAGCAAAACACATTTAGCCTAAAATTACTTCTTGTGCAAAAAAATTCTTAGAACTAACATTTATTAAAAATTTTTTATACGTAAACTGTGTGTTGTCATCAATAAAATTTGCTTGGCAAGATTTGCAGCATTATTAACATTTTCGTATGGTGAGATTTGCACCAGCAAAATAGAAAAGTACTGATAATAATAAACCTTAATTTTTTTTTAAATAATTAAGCAATGTATCATTTGTCCCTAGTCATTAAATAATATGAAAGAGCCTGACAGTTTATCCAAAATTATATCAATTTACAAAAGCTTTATAAGCTTCTAATTGTTGAAAATTACCTACTAAACAAATAAAATAAATGCTAGTTTTCATGTACTATGCAAATATAACTTTAGAATTTTTTAAATAAATGCCTAAAATATGGATTAAATGTTAGATAAGTTGATGCGTATACATAACGTTTCTGAAGCTAAAAATATAAAAGATACAAATACATTAATATTTCTAAACTAAGTTTTAAAAAGCTGCATGTAAACAACCTATAACAAAAAAAGTTCAACTAATTTTTTTTTTAAACATAAACTGCATTAAACTTCATATATAAGTGTGAATATCCTTTTATTTTTTATTTTATCTCCCTCTCATAATACACAGGGAGAGACATTTCCAGGAAAACAATTACATTTAAACATTTCTCTATTTTTAATTACGGATACGTTAATAAATAAATATAAACAAAAACGCAAGCATATGCTAGGTCACATGTTTCTCTCTAGCCAATCATTACGGTTTATCGTTTAAAATAATCGATGTATTGGAAACCGGAAATCACAAACTTGCGATCAGCCGTCGTCATTTGTGAGCGACTGAAATTGTTGCGTTTGGAATGAAACATTCTTGGCGATCACAAATTTCGGATTTGTGATCACTCGCTTGCGAGCGAGCGAGCGTTGCAGTCTGGATGTAACCGTTAGAATTTAAATATTTTATTTTAATAATAAAATTTTTATTATTTAAATATTTTATTTAAATATATTATTTGTTTATCGAATCGTTAAAAAAATATATTCAATATTGGTACAGCATCCATTTGTTTCAAATTTTATTCAATATTGTCAGATTCAAAGGCATTAGCATTTTCTATCTCAGATTCAAAGACATTAGTATTTTGTATCGTTTCAATATTGAGATATTAATATTATCTATCTCAGAGACTTATACATTATCTCTCAAATTCAAAGTCTCAATTCGTAAGCATCCAATATTGGCACTCTATCTATCGCAAAAAAATGGGCCGAACGAAGCGTCAAAGACAGAAATCTGCCATGAGACGCTTCGTTCGGTCTATTTTTTTGCCCCCTCCAAATTTAAGGCATCAGTTTGTACCATCTAGATCGATCCCCCACAAAGACTTTGATTTTGGACGGAGGGGTGTCTGTCCAAGAAATAGTCTCAAATCTATCTTCGTGGAGGCGAGGGTCGTCATCGTGGTCTCCATCGTAGAACAGCATGGTTCTTTCTATGAAATCCTTTAAGAATTCATCTATGAATGTATCAGATTCCCTCACGATCCGAATTCTGATTGCTTTATGGATGCATGAAGTGGGTACTATAGGATCTAGAATCTGGATTTTAGAAGATGTCAGCATGGCATCGAATCCCAACGACGAGAGTGCATCTCCAAAATGGATCTCGTTTACTGGATACACCCAGGTATTGGCTAAAGAGATGGGTAGCCTGACCCTCCTGTAAACGAGATCGCTCACCTTCAGCCTGGTCGTTTTTTTCACGTAAGCATTAGATCGGCCCATCAGCTTGGCCACGTCAGACGCCCTGACGAACAAAAGTCCATCCGCAGAGACTACGAATAGGATTTTAGCGTCGAGCTGTGGATGTTCAATAGTGAATAGCATGACTTGATAGCAATGGCAATAAAAGTCAAAATGATGCAGGCTCTTAGAGGCAGCTCGTATTTATACCCGATTTGTGACCTCATTTTATCAAGCTTTACTAAGAAAACAGGATGTAGGACGTCGCTTAAACAGGATGAGGGCTAGCCGCGTGATCTTCTAGAACTTCCTCAAAAACAGGACGTGATAAAATTATTTATAGAATTAGTTTGTCGTTTGAACAGGATCTTGCATAAGCTACCGATTGCAAAAGGACGTGCGTCACAGGATGTCGATAAGAAATTTACTTGGAATTTAGATAGAACTAGAGATTGCTGCTACTATAAATACAGGCTGCTGGACGAGACATTTCATTCTGACTATTTGCTAGTAGTGCTTACTGCTTCTCCATAATGATTTTCCAAATATTATCGGATGATTTCAATGTCAAATTGATATGTTTTTTGTCATTTGACAATCAAATTTTCATTAAAGGCAGAGACGTGGCCTATTATATGGGTCATGAAAATACCACTAGAGTAGTGAAACTGTATCATCTGAATGTGACGGACATTGCTCCTGAGGTTTAAAACTACCACCGTCTTTGGCCAAGACATGCGTCTTTGGACTGGAGGATGCTAAAATTCTAATGGACATGCATCCAGGCGAATTTGATTCGTTGTTCCAGGGGCCGATCGAAATTCTATCGCCGATAGAATGCACCTTCAACCTGAGGCGGACCGTACAAGTTAAGATCGTAGCCATGACCTCTTCAAATGCTACCATGGAGAGTTTCTTGGCCGATTTAAAAATTGTCATGGATCAGTACCTGCAATCAGTCCCTATGGATACGTATGTCTTCGGCGAAAGATACGGGAACTTAGAGTTAGGGTATTTCCCCCCCAAAAAATCAAAGTTTTGGTGGGAAACAAACCCTACTGGTATAAATCCTCGTCTTAAGATCAGGACGAGGTGCAAAAAAATGGGTCGAGCGAAGCCTCTCATGACATCTGTCATTGAGGCTTCGCTCGGCCCATTTTTTTGCGATAGATTGAGTGCCAACATTGGATGCGTACCGATTTGAACTTGTAATTTTCGAGGGATATGGCTTCTCTATAAGATAAATATGTATCTTGGTAAAATATACAGACTCGATAGCTAAATTTAAGCGATCTGAGTTTAAAAATTTAATTTTTTCGTTTAAAATTTTAATTTTTTTGTGTAAAATTTAAAATTTTTAAAGGCTAAGCTAGATATATGTAATATTAATGAACGGTCATTACAATCTGATCTCTAATTTTAAAGGGATATGGCTTAGCTATAAGATAAATATGAATCTTGGTAAAATATACAGACTCGATAGCTAAATTTAAGGGATCTGAGTTTAAAATTTTAATTTTTTCGTTTAAAATTTTAATTTTTTCGTGTAAAATTAAAAAATTTTAAAGGTTAAGCTAGATATGTGGCCAAGCCAGTCATTATAATCTGATCTCTAATTTTAAAGGGATATGGCTTCTCTATAAGATAAATATGAATCTTGGTAAAATATACAGACTCGATAGGTAAATTTAAGGGATCTGAGTTTAAAAATTTAATTTTTTCGTTTAAAATTTTAATTTTTTTATGTAAAATTTAAAATTTTTAAAGGCTAAGCTAGATATTTGGCGAAGCCAGTCATTATAATCTGATCTCTATAAAAAGATTTTCGAGAACTATTGACAGGATGCTTGATAAGCGGCTTCGGAAGCGGATGCCCGGTTAAAATTACAATTAGATTTCTATAAAAAAATTTTTCGAGAACTATTGACAGGATATTATGTAAGCCTTTCCTCAGGATGCAGGAAGCGGACGACCGGTTAAAATTATAATCAGATCTATAAAAAAATTGTTCGAGAGACAGGATATTATGCAAGCTTTTCCTCAGGATGTTTGATAAGCGTTTCGGAGAAAATTACAATCAGATCTATTAAAAAAATGTTGACAGGATGTCGAATCGGGTACATATACGAGTGTCCAGCGAGAGCTCTTCAATTGCTAGTCGATCTCTCTACTAGCTGCTTAGCTTCATTTGCTCTCCAATATGTTCTTTCATATTAAGAATTATGCTCATGGCGTTACTTTCAAGTGTATCATGGCTACTGATGGTACCCTGTTCTTCCAGGCTGAGGACCTTGCTATTTACTCGAGACATCCACTGGATCTTGAGTTTGCCAATAAATATGCAAGCCTCACCGTCCGTGATGTGATGGACCCGAAGGTGAGTATACCTAAACGGGTCGCTAAGACGAGAATATTCTCCATTAGCGAGGCCAAATATCACCTGAGGGGGTACCTGGGCGAACAGGTATTCGATGCAATGTTTGACGGTTCGGCAATGGTCAAATATCAGGCCAACATGAGGCTTAGCTTCAAGAAATCAATTATTGTTAGATTTGTGGAAAGGTCGCGTACTCGGTTCGAAGATTTTCTTGCCGATTACCAACTGCAGGTGAGAAAATTCTTCGAACGCGAGTACGAGGACTATGAATTGTACGAAGCTAAGTTGACCGAGCCGTTGAAACTAACTATCAGTAGGCTATGTAATGAGCAGCATATTGAGAGCTTATGTTGATCTTTCAAATGAGAGTAAAAAAATGGGTCGAACGAGGTGTCTCATGGCGATTTTCTGTCTTTGACACCTCGTTCGGCCCATTTTTTGCGATAGATATAGTGCCAATATTGGATGGGTTTAATTTGAGACTTTGAATTGAATGCTAATGCTAACTCTCTAAATGAGGGGCGATACTATATGGGCTTAATTTGAGACTTTGAAAAACGATTTAAGTATTTATAAAAAATCTATTAAGCTAGTATTGAAGAGATTATCAGTATAAAAAATAATTAAGACGTAGAAATTTAAGTTGAGACTTTAAAATTACATGTATGAAAATTTATTAAGACTCGATTACAGATACTGAAAAGTATATGATTATGCAGAGAAGTTTGGGTTGTACTCCAAAAAAAAGACACAATGACGGTTTGGGTACGCTAGCCATCATTTATATATGTACGAAAACCAACTGTGGGAAAATTTTTTTTTTTTTTTTTTTTTTCAAGGTTGCTGAGGTTTTTTTTTTTTTTTCAAAGATTTTTTCACAGTTGGTTGGTTAACCTAATTAAACTTTTTCTCTACGAGCCAGCTTGACGGTCAACTCATAAGCTCTATCTTTTTCGTCAACTTCATAATCTTTCTCTATTTCCTCAAATTTTCTTTTAACCGTAGCAGTCAATTCTTGAAGCATGTCGCCCGATTTGACAGACCATATACCTTCAGCTCTCACACGCATGGAAAAGTTGCTAGGTTTCTCTTCTTCAGTATCCTCATGCCTAGATTCTACCGACGGGGGTGCGTACAAATTCGTATGTTGTTCGCAGACTGCCCTCGCGTATTCGTAATACCCTTTAAGCCAATCTTGTAAATTCATCTCACCTTCGTTTCGAACTGTGATTTCAAAGGCCACCCTTCTGCTGAACGGTATAATTTTGGGATACGTAGAGGTTATCCGGCCATCCATCCACAGTTTCTGGATACGATTGATCTCGTCGATAGGCATTCGGTGCGTCTTCACAAGTACGTTCATCAAATCATTGAAATCAAACACGCGCCTGGAACTCATGTTCAAGTATTCTGCATTGGGATATAGATTAGCCAGATCCTTGCTGGAATATCGATGCGCAAAGTTGTAAGGTGACGCGTAGGCTAGATATTTGCCGACTTCAACGGCGATGAAATAAACCGATGCATCTCTACCAACAGCAGCGAGGAGTGCAGGCTTGGTATCGAAACAAATTTTCAGATACATGATTGCGTTATGAGATGATTCTTTCAATAAACAGAGGCAAAATGTTACTAGACTGGACAAAATGATGGTAGCTTGAGTACGGAACCACTATTTATATAGAAAGGAGACATGCCACAAATTGGCGTAACATGAAATTTTTTTTTTTCCAGTTGGTTATTTGGTTAGTTGCCATCTTTGATAACCTGCTTTTCCTGAACTGGTCCAGAAAACTTCTTTATAAGCTTATCCGCCTCGTTTTCAATATCTTTACGCATCGAGTTCAAGTCGTAGCTACAACCCTCGTCCTTTTCATAGACTGACATTATATCTCTTAGCGAATCGCTCACCATTTCTTGTTTGATTTTCTGAAAGTCTTCACCGATTTTGGAGTACGCAGATATGTATCTATTATAAGTTACATAATTTTTAATCTTGTACTTATTGAGAGCTTGTTCGTTAAACTGTTTACGCTTAACCTTAAAAAATTTTCTAGACCTTGGAGATTCTTCAGCGTCTGCCTTCATTACGAATCCTTCCAGCGGACACTCTGCATAAGCGCTGGGATACGTTTCAACTTTTTCGTACAAAACGCCTATCGTTTGTTAATCTAAATCTAAGATTGGTACGTGGGGTAGCTTCACTCGCTGGAAAATGTTTACCGCATCGCTATACTTCATAAACGTATCTGAATCCAGTTGGTAGATATCGTAAGCCCGAAAAAAGACCGTATTGCTACCGAATACGGCTTCGGATTCAAAATTATGATAGGGTATTCTCTTGATGTGGCTACCGAATACTTCTCCAAAAATGATAAAATTGTCATGTAAAATGTCTTTAATAAGCCGTACCTTTTCCAAAAGCGGTTCCAAGATTTCGTTCAAGTTAAAAACGCGTGCCTTTTCATCTAGCACTACGTTTCTAGATTGTATCCTGAACGTATTCTTCACGTAGCCAATACCAATATTAGACCCATCCATTTTTTCGGTAGCGATTAAAGGTATGCCCGAATAAATTTGGCTTGTGATCTCGTGGTACTTGATAAGGGCCATCGTGAAAAGTGGAATAGATTAGAAACAGGACAAGATAGCGTATTGTTATAAACTGGTCAGACATAAACTAGAAACTATCTAATAAGTTTGTTCAATAAACAGGTTAGGCAAGAGAAGAAGACAGAATGAATGTAGCTTGGGTAAGGAGCCGCTATTTATACAAAATGAATCCAAGCCACGCCCACTCAATTTTTTTTTTTTTTTTTTTTTTTTTCAGTTGGTTTTTAAAGTTATATTTCTCAGTTGGTTTCTAAAGTTATATTTCTTTAGCCAATCAAATTCATTGTAGATGGCGCTGTAGTCTGTATTATAGTATATATATATATATATATATATATATATATATATATAGTATATCTATTTGGGTGGGTGGGTGTGGAATTTATTTCTTCTACTGTAAGGTCATGCATAAACCAGCTCCCTGATGTCTAAACCCATTTCCTTTAAAATAGGATGGGATAACGATATTTATACAATATTGGCCTTGAAAACAAGATTTTTATAGACTTTTGTCTGACAAATGACAAGATATTGCAGGTTTACATGAAATCAGAATAGATCATGGGTTTTTATAGAAAAATCTAACTATCTAGAGTCAATCAATGTACATCTTGCTCAAAACACATTACGAGGCATAGTGACTAGTCGACCGTTGCAGGCAAATGTCGAGACACAATGAGGGTGTAGTCACGTTAGCCATATTAAATATAGACAAGCTACAAGGTTTCAAGGGTGGGCGTGGCACCTTAAAAAAAATATTTTTTTTCAAGGGTGGGCGTGGCTACTCTATATATAGTATCGCTGACGTGCCACTTCATCATTCTATCTCAATCTTTGCCAGCAACGGTCATATCTCTCATCTGTTTCAAATTTTTATAAAAATAGTTTGTCGCTCGATAAAATTCTTCTAGAACAAATTTAATTCTGTTGGCAGGATATTATGTAACCCATTTCTTCATAAACAGGACGTGATAAAGTTTTTTATAGAATTAATTTGTCCTTCAAAACAAAACATGCGTCGCCGATAGCAACAGGATATCCTCTCCAAGCGATAATCTATAAAAGGTCATCCGGTCGAGCCTTTTATAGTATTACTTTTGTCAGAACCGCTTATCAGACGTCATGCATCCGCTCGCCAGAGTATAAATACAGGCCTCTCGCCTCAGCTTATTCATTCTGGCCCTCTGCTTTTTGAAATGGCTACTCTTTTTTTCGACTGTCTGACTGATGAACGAATTGACTGCGACTATGCCATCATACCACGTTGGAAAGTATTGAACACCCCTCGCGTCTCTTGTGAGCTTATATGCAACTACAACCGATCCATGACTATGCCTGATCCAGCTCCAATTTCTAAACCAGCATCTAAACCAGCCCCAGCTCTCATTTCCAAACCAGCACCTAAACCAGCTCCAGCACTCATTTCTAAACCAGCTCCAGCACTTAAACCAGCTCCAGCACTTAAACCAGCCCCAGTTCCAATTTCTAAACCAGTACCTAAACCAGCTCCAACTCCAATTTCAATACCCTCTTCAGAGAAAATCTATGTTAAAGTGCCAAACCTAATAAGCCCGCTGCCGAAATCTCCAATTCCAGAAGACCCGTCCAAGGTAACAACCTATCGTACCTGGAAGCCTCCACCAAAGATTGATTTCGTGGGACGTCCTAAATTAAAAACTGCTGGATTTGAAGATCCGAGAATTCGAAAACGGCAGGGCATAGTCGTTCTCAAGTCGAATGTCAATCTGATAGATGGCAAATGCTACAGCCTCATAAAAACGGAGGCCAGAAAAAATTACAGTTGGGTTTAAACCCAAACGATTTATAAAAAAATCGGGTCGAACGAAGTGTCTCATGGCAGATTTCTGTCTTTGACACTTCGTTCGACCCGTTTTTTTTGTAACAATTATATTGCCAATATTGGATGCGTACCGGTTTGTACTTTAAGATTTTGAATGGATACTTTTATAAATGAAGTCTTGGAAATATAAATTTATATATAAACTATTATCAACCAACTTAAACAAATTTCAAGATTGGTGAAAAGATATTGTTTTGAAATAAAAAATATAAAATCGAAATGAAAATAATAAACTTAGAAAAAATTTCGAGATTGGTGAAAAATGGCAAAGTCCTAAAAAAATATTTTATTGAAAAAAATTATAGTAATATAAAATCAGTCATGGTTTATATAGCCATGCCACACCCACTTGAGAAAAAAGAAATTTTTTTTTTTTTTTTTTAGGTTGGTTGATTGGTTGATTGACTCTAGCTAACCTATATATATCATGCTAAAGCATCTACACTATCATTGTCCAGCAATGTTTATCTGTTTCAGCGTCTATAAAATCTTTACCGCATCCTGTTTCCGTGTTCAGCGACATCTATAAAAAGCTTTATCTCATCCTGTTTTCGTAGAAAATGAGTTATGCAATATCCTGCATCCGGGTCCAGCGACAATAATTCTATAAAAAGCCTTATCTCATCCTGTTTTCGTAGAAAATAAGTTATGCAATATCCTGCATCCTGCCTTCAGATTGACTATATAAGCTCTGACATTCGATCGAATAGCCATTCTCTCTTCGGAGCTTTGATCTGCTAACATGTATAAAAATCAATGCTCTATGAAGAAACTTAAAGCGGTTAACCCGCTGCGAAACCGTTTTGGAGTTATCGAGTTGTTTCCAAAAAAACCTTTCAACTTCTGTTAAAACATTGGAAGAGTATCCACACTTTCAAACCATCCTGGGTGAAGGCAAGATCCCATGTATTCTGTCTCTACATGACGACCAATCTCAAAATTGAATTTAAAAAACGTACTCTGACGGACAAGATCACGAATACGATTCCAGCAATAGGCAGAGAGGACAAGACGAACTATCCGCTGAGGCCTCAAGAGATTAAATGGAGCACTCTGATGAACCGATTCAAAAGACCCCCGAACGAGGCCAACAGAGTCAACGCTGATATGAGAATTGGTTTCAAGTGCCCCAATAATCAATTTCTTGTAAAATCTTATTTTACGTTTGGTCAGCGAATCGTCGGGGAAGGATGCGCCCATATCATACAGACGTTGAACGTGCCATTGCTGTTCTATGTGAGGCGTCCTGGCGAGACACGAGTCAGAGCGGACAGCAGATACTTCGCTGGCGATAAACTTCATTACTACGACCGATTCATACTGATAGCTGACTCGAGTTACAAGGTGCCTGCTGAGACTACCTATATTTTATTTACGACCCAAAAAAATTTCTTCAGTTTGGACATTGTGCCAGAGAGTTTAGAGTTGGATTTCAAAACCAAAAACCCTTTGGAAGAACGAATAACGAAAATAGATTGAATGTACGACGTACCCGTACCAACGCCCGTGATAGGTCATATAGATGATGAAGAAGACTCCCCCGTGGAAATGAATACGGAAGCTATTCAAACATCTCCCGTTTCTAGAATCACATCTAAATATTTTGAAATCTCATCTCCAATCTCAAAGCCAACATCTCCAATCTCAGAGCCGTCCCAAGAATTGTCCCAAGAATTGTCCCAAGAGCCGTCCCAAGAACCAGAATCATCTCAAGAGCCAGTGATTTTTTTGCCAACGAACCCTCCTGTCGTGTTGGACAAAAGAATAATAGTGGTAACTACAAACTTTGCAGAACAATACAAGTCTCTGATCTGGAAAAAATCGACAGACCCCCCGACAGCAACTTCGTACGCCCCTACGGACCTGATCTACCTGGACTTGACCTGAGAATTGCATCTGTAAAACGAAAGGCCGAATACGAAATGAATTCCAAACGTTTAAAGAAATCTAAGCCATCTTTCAGGGACACGGCCACAAATACTGAACCTGAGCCTGAGCCAATGTTTAAATGCTCACTTCCCGTTGGAAATCCTGAGCCAGTTTTTAAACGTCCAGCGCCCATTGAAAATCCTGAGCCAGTTTTTAAACGCCCACTACCCATTGAAAATTCTGGGATATGTCCATTACCCATTGAATATCCTGAGATATGTCCCATTGAAAATCCTGAGATATGTCCAGCGCCCATTGAAAATCCTGAGATATGTCCAGCGCCTATTGAAAATCCTGAGATATGTCCAGCGGTGCTGCCCATTGAAAATCCTGAGATATGCCCCATTGAAAATTCAGCCGTGCAGCCTGTTCCCATTGAAAATCCAGAGGTACAGCCTATTGAAAATTCAGCGGTGCAGCCTATTGAAAATTCAGAGTATTATTATAGATGGGACCCAACAGTCCATAGTGGATGGCCTACTATTGAAAGCTCAGCGGTGCAACCTGATATTGAACTTGATGATCTCGATAAGATACTATCCACGCCAGCTGAAACACTAGACTCGTTAATGGACGATCTTATGACGCCAGGCACTATGCAGTATACGATGGATGACTTTGACGGACCGCTGGTAGAAGAGACTCAGTTCAAAATGCCAGGATTTAAACTGCCAGACTTTATATAAAAACAAAAATATGTAAAATTTAAAAAATTTGGGTCAAACGAGGCTTCCTCATGTTTAGATTTGTCATTATGACTTATCTTTACGATGGAAGCCTCGTTTGACCCATTTTTTTTAAATCAAAATGCTACCAATATTGGTATTGTAAAAAAAATAACTTGTAAATTTTATCAGAACAATAAAAATATTTAAAAAATTTGGGTCAAACGAAGCTTCCTCATGTCTAGATTTGTCAGTATGGCTTATCTTGACGATGGAAGCCTCGTTTGACACAATTTTTTTAAAATCAAAATGCTACCAATATTGGATTTGTAAAAAAATAACTTATAAAATATATCAGATTAATTAGAAAGTGACAAATGACAATACTTTATAAAAGTCCATCTAAGTCAAGGTCACATGAAATAAACCAACCAACCAACTTTGAAAAAAATTTTTTTTTTTTTTTTTTTTTTTTAAGTTGGTTGGTTGGATTATTTCAAGTTTGTTGGTTAGTTAATATATATATATTTTTTTTTCGACTTCGTAAAACAGCCTGTAAGTGCGTTCCTTCTGCGTGCATCGCGTAAAAAACATCTTTTTTCCGTTGTTCAAATGCAAAAAATACTGGGTACATCTTCTAGACGACTTGAAATTTCTCGATACGCGTAGTACCAGGTTCAATTTTATGCCTGGCAAATGTTTGATTCTGATTTGCCATTTTCCGTCGACGAAAGTCATTGGAACCTTGAGCAATTTATCGGGATGCATGCCGGCATATTGTTGGATAATGAGTCTCATGATGCCTCCGTTCCAGAGCGTAGCCAAGACCAGCCTGTAATCTTTGGGAAGCGTCTCTTGGATGTAAAAATGGTTCCTGTTACCAACCCCTTTGTGGCCTTCGAACGAAAAATTACAGCTGGATCGGCGGCGACTGAGATATCCCAGGGTGTTGACCAAATGCCAGACGGTTTCTATAGATTTGCTTTTGAGACATCTGTAACCGACATACGGTCGCTCGTCGGGCCTAATCTTACCCCACACGTTCTTATGAAAATGATCTTCTGAAGGGGTCACCACGACCATGTGCCTATGCTGCCTGAATTTGGGATTTTGTTCCTTGCCGCCGTCACACCAACATGAAAATGGCAGTGTCTTACTGAAGCCGTTGTCCCTATCCATGAATCTCAGAAAACTTTCATAGGCTACGGCTCGCACCATAACGTGGATGAACGCTAGGTCGCCTTGAAGATATCTCAGCACGCAAGAGGCGGCCAAGTTTAGCGTTTCGTCTTCAAACGGTACGGGTGGCGGCTTTAACTCGATCGGCCAGACGGGTTCGCAGGGTCTATCATCCATAAAGAGGCGCGTATGATCAAAAAACTTTTCTTTTTCACACATTGGGTTAAAGTCGAAAAATTCGTACTGATCTTCTTCGTCAGCAGGATCTTCTTCCATAGGATCCTCTTCAATAGAATCAGGCTCAGGCTCAGGCGCCCGAAATCTAAAATTTCTAAAGCATTCCAGCAAATGATCAGCGGCAGCGTTCTTACATCCGCTTTCGAATGTGAATCGGCCCTCGCACCAAACGCAGCATGTTCGGGGGTTCATGCCGGTTTCATTATTACAATGCCTTTCATAATCTTTGGGTAAGATGAGAACGTTGCAGCGCGGACACGAAAACTGAGTTCTGTCGCCTGCGAGAGCGTTTATATACCTTTTCAAATTGGGACCGGCAGGCATCGTAGAAGATGAATAGTGGCTTGAAGATGGCTGAGTCGATATTTATAAGCAAAATATAATTGACAAGTGAAGCCACGCCCACTCAAAAAAAATATATATATATATTTTTTTTTATGTGACCTTGAAACTTGACTGGCTATATTTCCAAGGTCATCTGGATTAGATTAGCTCTATATAAGAAGCTTGAAAAATTTCAATCTAGCATAATTTTTTTAGATTGCTACATGACGGCTGTTTAATTTTTGGTCTCCAGTTATATTGTATTTGCATGGCAGCTAAGCATAATTTAAAACGTTATAGAGACACCCTCTATCGAGATGGCGTTCCATTCTATTGTCCGCACTGCAAAGGAAAATTTTTAATCTTAGCTAAAAATTATCAGAGGCATTGTTATGATAAACATAAAATGAATGCCTGGCTTTGTTGCGTTTGGTGCAATGGCAAAATCAAATTTGGTAGAAGCGAGAAGCGCCTTCATGCAGACCATCTTATGAAATGCTATAAGCAATTCAAGGTTCGCGTATCTCAACCCGTTCCAGAAGAAGATACCTCCTTTTCAGACGGATCGTACATAGAATTCAATTTCAATCCTATGTGTGATAAGCATGATTTTTTCGAGCACGATCAAATATTTCCAGACGGTAGCCGTGCCTATGAGCCCATTTGGCCGATCGAGTTAGAGAGACCGCCTGTTTATTTTCAAGACGAAACGCTCAATTTGGCAGCCGCATGTATCTTAAAGTATCTCAGCGGCGAGGGAATATGGTTTCATGGAATGGTTAGGGCTATAGCCTTTAACAGCTTTCTCAAATGCATGGACGAAGACGCTGGTAACACTAAAACCCTACCTTTTTCATGTTGGTGCGACGGCGGAACTGAAAAAGATCCAATATTTAGACAGCATAGGCACATGATCGTGGTGGCGCCTTCCAGAAAACATTTTCTGAATAAGGTGTGGCGTAAAATCAAACCCGAAGAGCGACCTCATGTAGGCTTCAAATGTCTCAAGAGAAAAGATATAGAATCCGTATGGCATTTAGTTAACGCGTTAGGATATCTCAGCAGGTGCCGGTCCAAATGTAATATTTCTTTCGACGATTGCACTGTGGGTGGGAAAATGAATCATTTTTATATCCAAGAGACGCTGCCGAGAGATTACAGGCTAGTATTGGCTACGCTCTTTGACGGAGGCATCACTAAACTCTTAGACCAGAGATATTTCAACTGGGATCCGAAAACGCTTATCAAGGTCCCGATGGAGTTTATTAACGGCAAATAATCAAACATTTGCCAGAAAACATATTGAATTTGGTGCTGCCCGTGTCCAAAAATTTCAAGTCTTGTGAAGAGCCCACTGAGTATTGTTTACATCTGATCATCGGTAGAAAGATTTATTTCGAGCCTGGCAAAAAAACTGAAAGAGATTATAAGCTGCTTTTTGGCATTGTGCAAGACGAATGGTGGGAGCCCTGCAGGTTGCAGGAAGCCTGTTTTATGTGCGCGAAACCTTACATGCAGACATGCGACAAGCTGAAACTCGAAATCAGCGAGATGACAACTCTTTACGAGACGGACTACAATTTTACGTTGGGTTTGACAAGACAATAAAGAGCGTAGTCTCATGTTGATATCGTGAAACTGGCTGAGACAGCGACACTATAATTGACATACCAAATCCAGACTACAAACTTACGTTGGATTTGGCAAGACAATAAAGAGTGTAGTCTCAGGTTGATATCTTGAAACTGGCTGAGACAACGACACTATAATTGACATACCAAATCCAGACTACAAATTTACGTTGGATTTGGCAAGACAATAAAGAGCGTAGTCTCATGCTGATATAGTGAAACTGGATTAGACAGAGACACTATAATTGACATGTAAAATCCAGACTACAAATTTATAATCACTTAAATTAAAAGATGTTTTACAGTAATTTCTGAGTATACAAGTATATATATATATATATATATATATATATATATATATATATATATATATATAATTATTATATATATATATATATTTTTTTTTCCAAGAGTATTTTTATTTAAAATTTTTATACTAGAATTATTATATAGAATACTAAGAGTATTTGTCAGTATGGCTTATCTTGACGATGGAAGCCTCGTTTGACCCATTTTTTTTAAATCAAAATGCTACTAATATTGGATTTGTAAAAAAATAACTTATAAAATTTATCAGATTAATTAGAAAGTGACAAATGACAATACTTTATAAAAGTCCATCTAACCAACAAACTTGAAATAAACCAACCAACCAACTTTGAAAAAAAAAAAAAAAATTTTTTTTTTTTCAAAGTTGGTTGGTTGGATTATTTCAAGTTTGTTGGTTAGTTAATATATATATTTTTTTCTCATTTATCAAGATTAGCTTTTTAATTTAATCCTGACCTTTTTCGCGTTTTGTCCAGATGCTAAGTTTCAAAAGTCTCGCGCTTCAGCTATGGCCTCGATAAAATTGAAACAGGTGTATCTGAAACATTATTCAATCCAAATGCTAGGTCTTCTCATTTTAAATGAAACCTGTTAATTTTGATCGTCTTTAACGTGGATCGCTTGGCCATCCAAGAGGCCTTCATGAAAATTGAAACCGGCTGAGCGATATTTGTATCCCGTACCATGACAATGGAAGCTTCGTTTGGCCCATTTTTTTAAATCGATTTGCTACCAATAATGGATTTGTAAAAAAATAACTTATAAAATTTATTAGATTGATTAGAAAGTGACAAATGACAATACTTTATAAAAGTCCATCTAAGTCAAGGTCACATGAAATAAACCAACCAACCAACTTCGAAAAAAAAAATTTTTTTTTTTTTTTTTTTTTTTTTTTTTTTTTTGTGGGTGTGTCTTAGATTAGCTCTATATAAGCAGCTTGAAAAATTTCAATCTTGGGAATTGATAAAATAAATCAACAGTTTTTTCTCAGACAAATTTTTCTCATTTTGGAGAGCCTCTAGATTTTTTTCGTAAATCTCTTTCATATTTCTCATTTCGGCTTCCATCTCTTTGCAACGCCCCAATACGGGCATCGCGCACTGAAAGCACATTTGTTGAATCCTGCTAGGCGCCCAATAATCTTCTTTTACGACTTCGTAAAACAGCCTGTAAGTGCGTTCCTTCTGCGTGCATCGCGTAAAAAACATCTTTTTTCCGTTGTTCAAATGCAAAAAATACTGGGTACTTCTACTAGACGACTTGAAATTTCTCGATATAAAATTTATCAAACTTATAAAATTTATCAGATTAATTAGAAAGTGACAAATGACAATACTTTATAAAAGTCCATCTAACCAACAAACTTGAAATAAATCAACCAACCAACTTTGAAAAAAAAAAAATTTTTTTTTTTTCAAAGTTGGTTGGTTGGTTTATTTCAAGTTTGTTGGTTAGATAATATATATATATTTTTTTTTCTCATTTATCAAGATTAGCTTTTCAATTTCATCCTGGCCTTTTTTCATGTTTTGTCCATATGCTAAGTTTCAAAAGTCTCGCGCTTCAGCTATGGCCTCGATAAAATTGAAAGAGGCTGACTTGAATCTGAAACATTATTCAATTGCCATACAATCGTGTCCAAATGCTAGGTCTTCTCTTTTTAAATGAAACCTGTTAATATTGATCGTCTTAAACGTGGATCGCTTGGCAATCCAAGAGGCATTCATGAAAATTGAAACCGGCTGAGCAATGTTTGTATCCCGTACCATGACAAAACGTAGCTATTAGATGTTTGAAATCTGACCTTAAACTGACTGAAACAGGTGCCATGTCAAAACGAAGACATATCGCTTAGCAAGACCCCTGGTAGAGAGAATTCGTAAAAATTTAAAATTGAAACTGGAGGCCTCGATGAAATTGAAACAAATCAACATTGTTGATAAAATATACTAAATAAAATATTTTTTTTATCTGTATTTATACATGCAGACATTTCCGCTTGGCGGACGCTTGGCGGAAATGTCTGCATGTTTAGATACAGATAAAAAAAATATTTTATTTCATACTCAATTATAGGTAGAATAAATAGTTTATAATACTTTTAGTATTCTATATAATAATTCTAGTATAAAAATTTTAAATAAAAATACTCTTGAAAAAAAAATATATATATATATATATATATATACTTGTATACTCAGAAATTACTTTAAAACATCTTTTAATTTAAGTGATTATAATTTTGTAGTCTGGATTTGTATGTCAATTATAGTGTCGCTGTCTAAGTCAGTTTCACTATATCAGCATGAGACTACACTCTTTATTGTCTTGCCAAACCCAACGGAAGTTTGTAGTCTGGATTTGGTATGTCAATTATAGTGTCGTTGTCTCAGCCAGTTTCAAGATATCAACCTGAGACTACACTCTTTATTGTCTTGCCAAATCCAACGTAAGTTTGTAGTCTGGATTTGGTATGTCAATTATAGTGTCGCTGTCTCAGCCAGTTTCACGATATCAACATGAGACTACGCTCTTTATTGTCTTGTCAAACCCAACGTAAAATTGTAGTCCGTCTCGTAAAGAGTTTTCATCTCGCTGATTTCGAGTTTCAGCTTGTCGCATGTCTGCATGTAAGGTTTCGCGCACATAAAACAGGCTTCCTGCAACCTGCAGGGCTCCTACCATTCGTCTTGCACAATGCCAAAAAACAGCTTATAATCTCTTTCAGTTTTTTTGCCAGGCTCGAAATAAATCTTTCTACCGTTGATCAGATATAAACAATACTCAGTGGGCTCTTCACAAGACATGAAATTTTTGGACACGGGCAGCACCGAATTCAATATGTTTTCTGGCAAATGTTTGATTTTGATGCACCATTTGCCGTTAATAAACTCCATCGGGACCTTGATAAGCGTTGTCGGATCCCAGTTGAAATATCTCTGGTCTAAGAGTTTAGTGATGCCTCCGTCAATACTAGCCTGTAATCTCTCGGCAGCGTCTCTTGGATATAAAAATTATTCATTTTCCCACCCACAGTGCAATCGTCGAAAGAAATATTACATTTGGACCGGCACCTGCTGAGATATCCTAACGCGTTAACTACGATATCCTAACGCTCTTCGGGTTTGATTTTACGCCACACCTTATTCAGAAAATGTTTTCTGGAAGGCGCCACCACGATCATGTGCCTATGCTGTCTAAATATTGGATCTTTTTCAGTTCCGCCGTCGCACCAACATGAAAGAGGTAGGGTTTTAGTGTTACCAGCGTCTTCGTCCATGCATTTGAGAAAGCTGTTAAAGGCTATAGCCCTAACCATTCCATGAAACCATATTCCCTCGCCGCTGAGATACTTTAAGATACATGCGGCTGCCAAATTGAGCGTTTCGTCTTGAAAATAAACAGGCGGTCTCTCTAACTCGATCGGCCAAATGGGCTCATAGGCACGGTTACCGTCTGGAAATATTTGATCGTGCTCGAAAAAATCATGCTTATCACACATAGGATTGAATCTGAATTCTATGTACGATCCGTCTGAAAAGGAGGTATCTTCTTCTGGAACGGGTTGAGATACGCGAACCTTGAATTGCTTATAGCATTTCATAAGATGGTCTGCATGAAGGCGCTTCTCGCTTCTACCAAATTTGATTTTGCCATTGCACCAAACGCAACAAAGCCAGGCATTCTTTTTATGTTTATCATAACAATGCCTCTGATAATTTTTAGCTAAGATTAAATATTTTCCTTTGCAGTGCGGACAATAGAATGGAACGGCATCTCGATAGAGGGTGTCTCTATAACGTTTTAAATTATGCTTAGCTGCCATGCAAATACAATATAACTGGAGACCAAAAATTAAACAGCCGTCATGTAGCAATCTAAAAAAATTATGCTGGATTGAAATTTTTCAAGCTGCTTATATAGAGCTAATCTAATCCAGATGACCTTGGAAATATAGCCAGTCAAGTTTCAAGGTCACATAAAATATATATATATATATATATTTTTTTTTGAGTGGGCGTGGCTTCACTTGTCAATTATATTTTGCTTATAAATATCGACTCAGCCATCTTCAAGCCACTATTCATCTTCTACGATGCCTGCCGGTCCCAATTTGAAAAGGTATATAAACGCTCTCGCAGGCGACAGAACTCAGTTTTCGTGTCCGCGCTGCAACGTTCTCATCTTACCCAAAGATTATGAAAGGCATTGTAATAATGAAACCGGCATGAACCCCCGAACATGCTGCGTTTGGTGCGAGGGCCGATTCACATTCGAAAGCTTATGAAAGAACGCTGCCGCTGATCATTTGCTGGAATGCTTCAGAAATTTTAGATTTCGGGCGCCTGAGCCTGAGCCTGATTCTATTGAAGAGGATCCTATGGAAGAAGATCCTGCTGACGAAGAAGATCAGTACGAATTTTTCGACTTTAACCCAATGTGTGAAAAAGAAAAGTTTTTTGATCATACGCGCCTCTTTATGGATGATAGACCCTACGAACCCGTCTGGCCGATCGAGTTAAAGCCGCCACCCGTACCGTTTGAAGACGAAACGCTAAACTTGGCCGCCTCTTGCGTGCTGAGATATCTTCAAGGCGACCTAGCGTTCATCCACGTTATGGTGCGAGCCGTAGCCTATGAAAGTTTTCTGAGATTCATGGATAGGGACGACGGCTTCAGTAAGACACTGCTATTTTCATGTTGGTGTGACGGCGGCAAGGAACAAAATCCCAAATTCAGGCAGCATAGGCACATGGTCGTGGTGACCCCTTCAGAAGATCATTTTCATAAGAACGTGTGGGGTAAGATTAGGCCCGACGAGCGACCGTATGTCGGTTACAGATGTCTCAAAAGCAAATCTATAGAAACCGTCTGGCATTTGGTCAACACCCTGGGATATCTCAGTCGCCGCCGATCCAGCTGTAATTTTTCGTTCGAAGGCCGCAAAGGGGTTGTTAACAGGAACCATTTTTACATCCAAGAGACGCTTCCCAAAGATTACAGGCTGGTCTTGGCTACGCTCTGGAACGGAGGCATCATCAGACTCATTACCCAGAGCCGTATTCTCCCCTCCTTCGGAATCGTAATTTAATGCGGAATGGGGAGATTTCGAGAGGGAATCCGAATTGAGTTATTCTCCCAGCAAAAACCGGAATCCAGGCTTTTCGAATGAACGGAATATGGATCTATCTTTTCCGACAGCTCAGAGCAGCCGGAATAGCATTCGTAAGCGGAATATTGTGTGTGGAAAGATAAAATGGCGGACGGTTTGTTGTTATTAGAAGTGTATGACTGAATTGTTGTGTTGAAAAAAAGCACCTTTCTTTTTAATTGAAAGTTTGCCGGAGTTTTTGCAACCGAAGTCTTATGTAAAAGCTTTGTATCCTGAATGAAGGTAATATTTAGTGAAATTTCTTCTTTATATTTTCTGTTAATTTGTTTATAGTCAATGGTTGTTTACAAGTTTGATTTCATAAGTGCTTTATACATTCGTTAAAATTTCGTTCATTTTATACCTTGTATTCCATAACTTTTGAGACATAACTTACTCTATGTGATGCACTGTATTCATATTACCTTTTTTTGTTGCATTCATTATGTTAATCTGGGCATTTTTCTCCATTAAAATGACATAATTCATTAAGTCATGCTTTATTATGTTTGAAAGCTTAAATAATTTAAGGAACTTTCAACTTTCCTTTAAAGTAATATGTATGTATTTCATAGTTATTACTTATTCTAAATATTGAAGATTTTTGAACTGATAATTACAAACTTTTGTACTTTAAAAACTAATGCAAACTTTGCAGAAATTGATTGAAATATCCAGCACTTTTAAGTACAAACAACTTTTTCTTAATTTGTTAAAAAATATATATTAAATTGAATACAGGCTTTGGAAATGCTTTTTTTTTTTAAATATAACTTTGATTTTTTAGTTGTGTGCTATATTTCTGTTCTACACAATGTAAATTTATTTAATATATTTATTTTTACATGCCAGATGAATTATGTCTTCAACTCACTTATTACATTTAATAAAATAATAAGTTGTAATTGAAAATTCAATTATCCCATTGAGTAGTTCCATTATTTTAAATGTTTTACACCCTTTTCTAAGTGTAGAAAATAAAATATTGTGTTAATTACAGTGATAAAAGTAACATGTAATGAATGATTTTTTCTTTAATCAGAAAAAGTAAATTTTTAATAAAAAATTATGCGCAAGAACTAGCAAGTACCATATTTCTTTTGGTCATTTATGGAGTAATTAGTGTTAAAAATATTTCTTGCAGTAAAAGAAAAGGATGAAGAAAAGTTGCATAAAAAAAATATGTCATTTATGTGTTGATAGTTAATGTAAGAGGAAATTCTTAAAGATTTCTGACAAAAAATTAAGTAAAATTATTTAACATAGTGTGTGTATATTATATATATGTATAAATTCATATTTTTAAGACAATCCAAATTCATTTATTATAAAATCAGACCAGTAATGGCAAACCTATTCAAGAATTTGTAGATTATTATTATTATTATTATTTTTAATAATAGTTCATAGGCAACTTAAGTGAGTAAAGAAAATGTTGTATTTTCCCATTAGCCTTGTGCAAATGATTTGTTGCTGACTCTTAGTTAACAAAGCACCACATAATGAAAACACATTTAATAGTAACACTTTTAGCAGTAAAAATAAAAGTATTACAATTAATTTTCAATGATTTCTCACAATGTTTTACCGAAGCTGACCTGTGGTGACCTGCAATTGACTCAATCTTATTTCCTCACAACTTTTCTATTTATTATTATTATTAATTCCCTCCTGCTTTCTTATTTATATTTAATATTTACTTATTTTTCAATGTGTACTAGATCTCTTAATTCTTTAATATTCATTGGTTTCACACAAAAGATTGAAAGAAAAGATTTCTCTCTTGGAACTTAAATGTACTCAGTAAGACAAGGCTGAGAGCTAAGACAGCCCTCCTACAGAAGAACTCTGACAGACCACCGTCTAAGGCACCCCTCCTGAAGAGGACAATGTAAATTAAACTGATTGTAACTAAAGCCTGGTGAGTGTCTAAATTGTGCAATGTTTATATTAAAAAGCTGCACGATTGAGACACATCTCCCTGGTAATGATTTGGAAACAAGTTGACGTCGCATCTAAGTATGAATTGCTATACAGGTAATAATTTTATATTTTCTTTTTAACTCGAGTTTAAATTGATTTTTTTTTTATTTACTGATATTAATTTTTACTTTTTGTCCTTGCTTTAAATTACTTCTATTAATAAAATAACATATTTTTATGATGATTAAAATTTAACTTTTTTGTCTTTAGGATGTGAATTTGTTCAATCGGTAAATCAAATAAAACTTAATTGAATACTAAAGCACAAAACAATATCTTTTTTTTTTGTTTTTAATTGAAGATTATAAAATATATTTATTGCTCAAGTATAATAGATTTTGTCATAAAAATTCTAATACTTAATTTTAATGTCTTGTCTTTGCATAGTTTCATCTTTATCTTTTTGCTAATCACATCCCTGATTAAAAGATAGTTTTGTTATGACTCGCAAAGTTCAATTATGATGATTATATTACAACAGTACAGAGACACACCAAAGTAAAAACAATCTTTTTGTTTTCTCCATTACTATTTGAATACAACTGTACTTGTAATTAGATAGTTTGACTATAAATAGTGTCCAAACAGTAGTGAAAAAAAAAAAAAAAAAAAAAAAAAAAAAAAGTCTTATTCTCAATTTATGTTAATTTTAATTATAAATTAAAAAAAACAGTTCAATGTATGAATATTTACATACTGTTAAAAATATCAATGTAAAAAATATTAAGAGCAAACTGCATTTTTTTTGTACCGTATAGCATACTGCACTACATACATTGGCATTTGATAAATTTATATTTCTGTTCAAGTCTGGTTACATATTCTAACAGTTCAATGTGCTAAAGATCTGTCGTTCAAATTCAATAAATAAACTTTGTCAACAAATACCATAAATTGGAAAAAAAAAAAAATCATAGGTCAACATAATAGCATAACCCTTCATCAGCCCCCCCCCCAAAAAAAAAAAAAAAAAAGGGTGTGTGAAAATGCCACTCATGTCTACTTTTTTGCCTGATGAAATGTTGTACTATTATTTTTGTCCAAAACAACTGTGGTATGTTTTTTTTTTCAGAATTATTTTATATTTTACAAGAGCTGCACCAAGAATTCAATATGTATTCTGTGAATACTGAGTACATATTCACTGTCGTTCAAATTCAATAAATAAACTTTGTCAACAAATACCATAAATTGAAAAAAAAAAAATCATAGGTCAGCATAATAGCATAACCCTTCATAAGCCCCCCCCCCCCAAAAAAAAAAAAGAAAAAGTGTATGAAAATGCCACTTATGTCTACTTTTTTGCCTGATGAAATGTTGTACTATTATTTTTATCCGAAACAACTGTGGTATATTTTTTTTTTTTTTCAGAATTATTTTATATTTTACAAGAGCTGCATCAAGAATTCAATATGTACTCTGTGAATACTGAGTAGGTATAATAATTTCATTTTTAAGCCTTCTGGAAATAGATGTTAACTAGTAAGTAAAAAGCTTCAAAAACTAGCAAGTAAAAAGTTTCTTTTACTTGTTTTACTAAAAGTTTCTTGTCAGGTACGACCACTCCAAAAAAATTTCTTGACCGCGATTTTATTTTGATAAATTGTATGTTGTGTTATATCAGATTTTAATTTGTTTTACAAAGTAAACTGTTCCACCGATCGCAACAAAAATTAGTACATTTATTAATTTCAAATTTATAAATCTACCTAGCGCTGTAACTTTTGATTCAATAGAATAATTTGTTCAAAATATATTAAATAAAAACCCCATAATAATGTTGTCCCCTCCCCCCACCCTTTGATTAAAAATAATAATAAATTTATTTTTATGTAAATCTGTATCGTAAAAAAATATCTGATAAAACTGACATAATAATGTTTTTTTTTTATTAATTTCAAATAATCAAATTTTCCTCCTTGATTTTGTTATTCATAAAAGTAACGTTGACACAACTTTAACCTCTTTGGTGACTTTTATTATTAGTTTTTTGCTATGTGATGATTGATGTCAAGGTCTTTACTTATGCAATTGCAATAACCATTTCAATTTACCGCTAAAATGACAAACAAAATGTTTAAAACTGCCAAGCGTGTTCCATATTAAAGCTGTGCTGAAAATAGTCGCCAATAATCATTAATGTTTATTTAAATGCTTAAATTATTTAATAAATAAATAAATATATATATATAAAACTGACATCATAATATTTTATTTTAATTATTTATTTATTTTTGAAATATTTATTTCAATCAATCAAGTTGGCTTATATGTTCTTTCTTTTCTTTTTTCCCGTAAGGCAGGCAAAGCCTGCTTTTATACTAATAAAAGAAGATATTTGTATCTTTGCCTGAGTGCGATGTAGATTTAAAAAAAATATATATATGGCACATTCTTTTTTTTCCTTCTAGATAGAGGATTGAATTTGGGAATAAGGCCTATTGACTGCTGTAGGTCCAGGGCCTGAGGGGGTATGCCCTCTGTGGGGGTTTTTCTAAGGGGTCCTAGCCCGTATTTACACAAGTTTCGGAGAAAACCACAGAAAACTCTGAACTGCTAGGTCGACGAGCACGACCTGCGATCGAACCCGGCACCTCACGTCTACCAGCTTTTGAGCGCAGAACCGCTCGGCCGCTGGTGGGCCCTCTAGATAGAGGAATATGTGCAGATTCACAATGCACTTTAAAATTTCGATATTTTAAAAAATATAATTTTTTGTGTTTTTCCCCAACGTTCTTCTTTGAGCTGTAATTTCCAGCACAGACCAACAATATAACATATTTACAACTTTTTATTTCATTTATTTATTTTAATATAAAAATGAAACACTTCTTTGCACATGAATGTTAAATTTAAAAATTATTCCTGTTTAAACAAAAATAGCTGCTAAAATTGATGTCATAATAGATGATTTAAAATTTTATTTAGATTTATTTATTTTTTAATTGTTCATTTAAATTAATCGAATTGTCTTATAGGTTTTTTCCCCTTGATTTTATCATCCACAAACTAAAATGGGTACAGTTTTAGTATAGAATCCCCTTTGCGACTTTTATTATTTTTTGCCACTTTGGTGATGAATTAAAATGGCTATTGCAATTGCATAATAAAAGACGACTTCCGAAAATCGCTCAAGCTACTTAGGAGCCAGTTTTCAAATTTCATCAAGAGACCTTATACTAAAGCTGTTTCTTAATGTCAATGCATTTTTTGTTTATTTTGAAATAACCGTGTTTCTAATCAACATAATGAACCTCAAATAATTGAATATTATTTATATTTTCTTAATAGCGGTACATATATGATAGCACTTAACTATGGCTTTGATTTGCTGAAAATAGAGCACAGCTTTAGTATGGGACACCCTTAGCCAAATTTGTGACTTTTTTTTAATATTGTTTTAGTAATGGCAACAGTTTACAGTGTTATTTTTCAGAAAATTGGACGTTTGGTTTATTAGGATTATTAATAAAAAAATAAGCTTTTAAAAGATTAGCTTTATATCAAGTAGCTGCTTATAAAAAATATATAAATAAAAAAATAAGCTTTCAAAAAATTAGCTTATTATAAAGTAGCTGCTTATTAAAAAAAAAAAAAAAAAAAAAAAAAAAACCACTTATGTTGTTGCAAGTTGTGAATTTTTCATTACATTTTACTTTAACAGATACTTACATATTACAGAGAGCCAAAAATGAATCTTATAGTGAGGAATATGGTATTTGAGATTGTTTTTTAATAAAATGTTGGTTAATTTTTGTGTTTCATTCATGATCTATTATAACTTGGGAGTGATTCATAATTTGATATCATAGTTAATAATTTTGAATCCATTAAATGTGGGGTTCAAACTCAGCACTAGCATTTCAGAGATTTTTCTGAAACTTGCATGAATTTGAGCCAGGACTCTTTAGAAAGAGACCCACAGAAGGAACGCCACCCAGGCCTAGGATCATTGCATACACATAGTCAGTTTACCTTAAACAACACAACACCCTCCATTATATGTGATGTTGTGGTGGGGGATGATCTTTTAAGAAAAATTTTCTTAAATGAAATCGATTGTACAAATACAGGTAATTCAGAAAATTGTGAAGTTTCAATTGATATGAACAATCAGTGTAATATCCAATAACGGTAAAGGGCAAAACTAGATTGTGTTGTGTGGGTTGGAACTGATTGACTATGCAAGGGTTCTAAGCCATATTTATGCAAGTTTCAGAGAAAACCATGTAAAACTCCAAACTGCTCAGATGAATTTGACCTAGGATTGAACCCAGCATCTTCTTTCTTATGAACATATCAAGTGAGAGACATTTCATTCAGTTATTTTACTGAACACACACAGCGTGGTCAATTTTTCCAAAAGATAGTCTAAAATATTGATGACCCGCTAATCTCGAATCTTTTAAAAACCATTAATACATTTAACTGACAGCCTTAAAAAGAAAAAAGTAATAATAACTAATGGCTGAGCTGCTTTTTTTTTTAAGTTAAAAATACAAGACAATTTAACATTTTTTTCTGGCAATCCTAACTGCATAAATATTATAGGTAGTCTAAATAAATGTTATTTCGTAACATATTAGAGGGGAAATTAATAGTAAATTGAGGTAGAGTGTATGTATGGGGGGAAGGGGTATATTTTTTTTTCTTCTCACAGATACGAAGCTTCAGCAGACGTCTAACACACAGACAGCCAGTTTCTGAATGGTCAATTCATGTGTGAAACACATTTAAACATGTAAAATCCATCAAAGACTAGAAGTTTAAAAATTTTATGAATCTAATACTTTCTTTTATGAATATTGCAGAATGTAAAAATATGTTTTAAAAGAATACCTCTTATAGACTTTCATATATTTTTATAGGTTCTTGTAAAAATTGCTAGAATTTTTTTTAATTTAGGATGTATAAGGTTTGACTAGCGACTGGAAAAATTACAATTAAAAATAAAAAAATATTTTTCCACAAATCATGACATACTAGCAATAACTCTGTTTCCTATGAATAATTAAGACATTGAAAAAATTCAGCTTATATGTTTTAAAAAATTCTTTCAAATTTCTTCATGACAAATTAACAAAAACTTATGATGAAGAAATTACTTGAATATTAAATTATATAACAAGTAAGCTAACTATTATATTAATAATTTAACCAGTCACCATATTTAAACGAGTATAAATTTAAAATTATTCAACTAATTAACTAAATAATTAAAAAAAAAAAAAGAATTCCATTAAATCAATAAACAATTTTAAAATTATAAAAATTTCCTGTTCATTTTTTTAATTACCTCGTAATATGATACATTAAAAATGCAATGCTATACAGCAAATACTGTATTCGGATGATATTCATGTTTTAGTGTTATAAAGCAATCCGCGATTGTAATGAAATGCTCGCCCTCTGGTGGGCTAAGGTGAAATTATCACACCACTGCATATCCTCATATTATGCAATCGACTTTCCATGATGAAATGGCGGAGAAAGAATAATAATTACACGTGGCTGTTATATTTACTAACAACTGCAGTGTTCAAAGAGCGCCATCTATCGATCATTACAAACGCGGATCGAATCTATATGTAGTAGGAATAAAGTATGTAATGCCGTGAATAAATCTTATGAAAATTTTACTACATTAATCATACGATTTATGGAACGGTAATTTTTTGACCGATCACTTTTTTAATTTTTAGATGTATCTTTCTTTTCAAACACACTCTGAAATATCTGTTTAAGCAGAACTAAATATGAGCGATTTTAAATATCTGTGAGAAAATACAACCATCGAGTCTTTGATCGAGTGGTTGTTTGTTTACTAACAAGCATGATTTTTCTCTAACTGCTGATTGGTTTGAGCGTCTCAAATACGTCACTTCCTCTCGAATGCTTCGGAATGATTTCGCATACGGAATTCAATGAAGGGAGAATAGAAGTTTCCATACGGATCGGGATTTAGACTCCATTCCGGCTAGTAGGTATAATAATTTCATTTTTAAGCCTTCTGGAAATAGATGTTAACTAGTAAGTAAAAAGCTTCAAAAACTAGCAAGTAAAAAGTTTCTTTTACTTGTTTTACTAAAAGTTTCTTGTCAGGTACGACCACTCCAAAAAAATTTCTTGACCGCGATTTTATTTTGATAAATTGTATGTTGTGTTATATCAGATTTTAATTTGTTTTACAAAGTAAACTGTTCCACCGATCGCAACAAAAATTAGTACATTTATTAATTTCAAATTTATAAATCTACCTAGCGCTGTAACTTTTGATTCAATAGAATAATTTGTTCAAAATATATTAAATAAAAACCCCATAATAATGTTGTCCCCTCCCCCCACCCTTTGATTAAAAATAATAATAAATTTATTTTTATGTAAATCTGTATCGTAAAAAAATATCTGATAAAACTGACATAATAATGTTTTTTTTTTATTAATTTCAAATAATCAAATTTTCCTCCTTGATTTTGTTATTCATAAAAGTAACGTTGACACAACTTTAACCTCTTAAATATTTATTTCAATCAATCAAGTTGGCTTATATGTTCTTTCTTTTCTTTTTTCCCGTAAGGCAGGCAAAGCCTGCTTTTATACTAATAAAAGAAGATATTTGTATCTTTGCCTGAGTGCGATGTAGATTTAAAAAAAATATATATATGGCACATTCTTTTTTTTCCTTCTAGATAGAGGATTGAATTTGGGAATAAGGCCTATTGACTGCTGTAGGTCCAGGGCCTGAGGGGGTATGCCCTCTGTGGGGGTTTTTCTAAGGGGTCCTAGCCCGTATTTACACAAGTTTCGGAGAAAACCACAGAAAACTCTGAACTGCTAGGTCGACGAGCACGACCTGCGATCGAACCCGGCACCTCACGTCTACCAGCTTTTGAGCGCAGAACCGCTCGGCCGCTGGTGGGCCCTCTAGATAGAGGAATATGTGCAGATTCACAATGCACTTTAAAATTTCGATATTTTAAAAAATATAATTTTTTGTGTTTTTCCCCAACGTTCTTCTTTGAGCTGTAATTTCCAGCACAGACCAACAATATAACATATTTACAACTTTTTATTTCATTTATTTATTTTAATATAAAAATGAAACACTTCTTTGCACATGAATGTTAAATTTAAAAATTATTCCTGTTTAAACAAAAATAGCTGCTAAAATTGATGTCATAATAGATGATTTAAAATTTTATTTAGATTTATTTATTTTTTAATTGTTCATTTAAATTAATCGAATTGTCTTATAGGTTTTTTCCCCTTGATTTTATCATCCACAAACTAAAATGGGTACAGTTTTAGTATAGAATCCCCTTTGCGACTTTTATTATTTTTTGCCACTTTGGTGATGAATTAAAATGGCTATTGCAATTGCATAATAAAAGACGACTTCCGAAAATCGCTCAAGCTACTTAGGAGCCAGTTTTCAAATTTCATCAAGAGACCTTATACTAAAGCTGTTTCTTAATGTCAATGCATTTTTTGTTTATTTTGAAATAACCGTGTTTCTAATCAACATAATGAACCTCAAATAATTGAATATTATTTATATTTTCTTAATAGCGGTACATATATGATAGCACTTAACTATGGCTTTGATTTGCTGAAAATAGAGCACAGCTTTAGTATGGGACACCCTTAGCCAAATTTGTGACTTTTTTTTAATATTGTTTTAGTAATGGCAACAGTTTACAGTGTTATTTTTCAGAAAATTGGACGTTTGGTTTATTAGGATTATTAATAAAAAAATAAGCTTTTAAAAGATTAGCTTTATATCAAGTAGCTGCTTATAAAAAATATATAAATAAAAAAATAAGCTTTCAAAAAATTAGCTTATTATAAAGTAGCTGCTTATTAAAAAAAAAAAAAAAAAAAAAAAAAAAACCACTTATGTTGTTGCAAGTTGTGAATTTTTCATTACATTTTACTTTAACAGATACTTACATATTACAGAGAGCCAAAAATGAATCTTATAGTGAGGAATATGGTATTTGAGATTGTTTTTTAATAAAATGTTGGTTAATTTTTGTGTTTCATTCATGATCTATTATAACTTGGGAGTGATTCATAATTTGATATCATAGTTAATAATTTTGAATCCATTAAATGTGGGGTTCAAACTCAGCACTAGCATTTCAGAGATTTTTCTGAAACTTGCATGAATTTGAGCCAGGACTCTTTAGAAAGAGACCCACAGAAGGAACGCCACCCAGGCCTAGGATCATTGCATACACATAGTCAGTTTACCTTAAACAACACAACACCCTCCATTATATGTGATGTTGTGGTGGGGGATGATCTTTTAAGAAAAATTTTCTTAAATGAAATCGATTGTACAAATACAGGTAATTCAGAAAATTGTGAAGTTTCAATTGATATGAACAATCAGTGTAATATCCAATAACGGTAAAGGGCAAAACTAGATTGTGTTGTGTGGGTTGGAACTGATTGACTATGCAAGGGTTCTAAGCCATATTTATGCAAGTTTCAGAGAAAACCATGTAAAACTCCAAACTGCTCAGATGAATTTGACCTAGGATTGAACCCAGCATCTTCTTTCTTATGAACATATCAAGTGAGAGACATTTCATTCAGTTATTTTACTGAACACACACAGCGTGGTCAATTTTTCCAAAAGATAGTCTAAAATATTGATGACCCGCTAATCTCGAATCTTTTAAAAACCATTAATACATTTAACTGACAGCCTTAAAAAGAAAAAAGTAATAATAACTAATGGCTGAGCTGCTTTTTTTTTTAAGTTAAAAATACAAGACAATTTAACATTTTTTTCTGGCAATCCTAACTGCATAAATATTATAGGTAGTCTAAATAAATGTTATTTCGTAACATATTAGAGGGGAAATTAATAGTAAATTGAGGTAGAGTGTATGTATGGGGGGAAGGGGTATATTTTTTTTTCTTCTCACAGATACGAAGCTTCAGCAGACGTCTAACACACAGACAGCCAGTTTCTGAATGGTCAATTCATGTGTGAAACACATTTAAACATGTAAAATCCATCAAAGACTAGAAGTTTAAAAATTTTATGAATCTAATACTTTCTTTTATGAATATTGCAGAATGTAAAAATATGTTTTAAAAGAATACCTCTTATAGACTTTCATATATTTTTATAGGTTCTTGTAAAAATTGCTAGAATTTTTTTTAATTTAGGATGTATAAGGTTTGACTAGCGACTGGAAAAATTACAATTAAAAATAAAAAAATATTTTTCCACAAATCATGACATACTAGCAATAACTCTGTTTCCTATGAATAATTAAGACATTGAAAAAATTCAGCTTATATGTTTTAAAAAATTCTTTCAAATTTCTTCATGACAAATTAACAAAAACTTATGATGAAGAAATTACTTGAATATTAAATTATATAACAAGTAAGCTAACTATTATATTAATAATTTAACCAGTCACCATATTTAAACGAGTATAAATTTAAAATTATTCAACTAATTAACTAAATAATTAAAAAAAAAAAAAGAATTCCATTAAATCAATAAACAATTTTAAAATTATAAAAATTTCCTGTTCATTTTTTTAATTACCTCGTAATATGATACATTAAAAATGCAATGCTATACAGCAAATACTGTATTCGGATGATATTCATGTTTTAGTGTTATAAAGCAATCCGCGATTGTAATGAAATGCTCGCCCTCTGGTGGGCTAAGGTGAAATTATCACACCACTGCATATCCTCATATTATGCAATCGACTTTCCATGATGAAATGGCGGAGAAAGAATAATAATTACACGTGGCTGTTATATTTACTAACAACTGCAGTGTTCAAAGAGCGCCATCTATCGATCATTACAAACGCGGATCGAATCTATATGTAGTAGGAATAAAGTATGTAATGCCGTGAATAAATCTTATGAAAATTTTACTACATTAATCATACGATTTATGGAACGGTAATTTTTTGACCGATCACTTTTTTAATTTTTAGATGTATCTTTCTTTTCAAACACACTCTGAAATATCTGTTTAAGCAGAACTAAATATGAGCGATTTTAAATATCTGTGAGAAAATACAACCATCGAGTCTTTGATCGAGTGGTTGTTTGTTTACTAACAAGCATGATTTTTCTCTAACTGCTGATTGGTTTGAGCGTCTCAAATACGTCACTTCCTCTCGAATGCTTCGGAATGATTTCGCATACGGAATTCAATGAAGGGAGAATAGAAGTTTCCATACGGATCGGGATTTAGACTCCATTCCGGCTAGTGTCCATTCCGATTACGTTCCATTTTCCGGTTTAGGGAGAATACGGCTCCTAACAATATGCCGGCATGCATCCCGATAAATTGCTCAAGGTTCCAGTGACATTCGTCGACGGAAAATGGCAAATCAGAATCAAAAATTTGCCAGGCATAAAATTGAACTTGGTACTACCCGTATCGAGAAATTTCAAGTCGTCTAGTAGACGTACCCAGTATTTTTTGCATTTGAACAAAGGAAAAAAGATGTTTTTTACGCGATGCACGCAGAAGGAACGCACTTACAGGCTGTTTTACGAAGTCGTAAAAGAAGATTATTGGGCGCCTAGCAGGATTCAACAAATGTGCTTTCAGAGCGCGATGCCCGTATTGGGGCGTTGCAAAGAGATGGAAGCCGAAATGAAAAATATGAAAGAGATTTACGAAAAAAATCTAGAGGCTCTCCAAAATGAGAAAAATCTGTCTGAGAAAAAACTGTTGATTTATTTTATCAATTCCCAAGATTGAAATTTTTCAAGCTGCTTATATAGAGCTAATCTAAGACACACCCACTAAAAAAAAAAAAAAAAAAAATTTTTTTTATTTTTCAAAGTTGGTTGGTTGGTTTATTTCATGTGACCTTGACTTAGATGGACTTTTATAAAGTATTGTCATTTGTCACTTTCTAATCAATCTAATAAATTTTATAAGTTATTTTTTACAAATCCATTATTGGTAGCAAATCGATTTAAAAAAAATGGGCCAAACGAAGCTTCCATTGTCATGGTACGGGATACAAATACCGCTCAGCCGGTTTCAATTTTCATGAAGGCCTCTTGGATGGCCAAGCGATCCACGTTTTAGACGATCAAAATTAACAGGTTTCATTTAAAATGGGAAGACCTAGCATTTGGATTGAATAATGTTTCAGATACACCTGTTTCAATTTTATCGAGGCCATAGCTGAAGCGCGAGACTTTTGAAACTTAGCATCTGGACAAAACGCGAAAAAGGTCAGGATTAAATTGAAAAGCTAATCTTGATAAATGAGAAAAAAATATATATATTAACTAACCAACAAACTTGAAATAAACCAACCAACCAACTTTGAAAAAAAAAATTTTTTTTTTTTTTTTCAAAGTTGGTTGGTTGGTTTATTTCATGTGACCTTGACTTAGATGGACTTTTATAAAGTATTGTCATTTGTCACTTTCTAATTAATCTGATAAATTTTATAAGTTATTTTTTTACAAATCCAATATTGGTAGCATTTTGATTTAAAAAAAATGGGTCAAACGAGGCTTCCATCGTCAAGATAAGCCATACTGACAAATCTAGACATGAGGAAGCTTCGTTTGACCCAAATTTTTTAAATATTTTTATTGTTCTGATAAAATTTACAAGTTATTTTTTTTACAATACCAATATTGGTAGCATTTTGATTTAAAAAAAGGGGGTCAAACGAGGCTTCCATCGTAAAGATAAGTCATAATGACAAATCTAAACATGAGGAAGCCTCGTTTGACCCAAATTTTTTAAATTTTACATATTTTTGTTTTTATATAAAGTCTGGCAGTTCAAATCCTGGCATTTTGAACTGAGTCTCTTCTACCAGCGGTCCGTCAAAGTCATCCATCGTATACTGCATAGTGCCTGGCGTCATAAGATCGTCCATTAACGAGTCTAGTGTTTCAGCTGGCGTGGATAGGGGCGTGCATAGTATCTTATCGAGATCATCAAGTTCAATATCAGGTTGCACCGCTGAGCTTTCAATAGTAGGCCATCCACTATGGACTGTTGGGTCCCATCCATAATAATACTCTGAATTTTCAATAGGCTGCACCGCTGAATTTTCAATAGGCTGTACCTCTGGATTTTCAATGGGGCATATCTCAGGATTTTCAATGGGCAGCACCGCTGGACATATCTCAGGATTTTCAATAGGCGCTGGACATATCTCAGGATTTTCAATGGGCGCTGGACATATCTCAGGATTTTCAATGGGACATATCTCAGGATATTCAATGGGTAATGGACATATCCCAGAATTTTCAATGGGTAGTGGGCGTTTAAAAACTGGCTCAGGATTTTCAATGGGCGCTGGACGTTTAAAAACTGGCTCAGGATTTCCAACGGGTAGTGGGCATTTAAACATTGGCTCAGGCTCAGGTTCAGTATTTGTGGCCGTGTCCCTGAAAGATGGCTTAGATTTCTTTATACGTTTGGAATTCATTTCGTATTCGGCCTTTCGTTTTACCGATGCAATTCTCAGGTCAAGTCCAGGTAGATCAGGTCCGTAGGGGCGTACGAAGTTGTTGTCGGGGGGTCTGTCGATTCTGTCTAGATCAGAGACTTGTATTGTTCTGCAAAGTTTGTAATTACCACTATTATTCTTTTGTCCAACACGACAGGAGGGTTCGTTGGCAAATAGATCACTGGCTCTTGAGATGATTCTGGTTCTTGGGACGGCTCTTGGGATAATTCTTGGGACAATTCTTGGGACGGCTCTGAGATTGGAGATGTTGTCTTTGAGATTGGAGATGAGATTTCAAAATATTTAGATGTGATTCTAGAAACGGGAGATGTTTGAATAGCTTCCGTATTCATTTCCACGGGGGAGTCTTCTTCATCATCTATATGACCTATCCCGGGCGTTGGTACGGGTACGTCGTACATTCCATCTATTTTCGTTATTCGTTCTTCCAAAGGGTTTTTGGTTTTGAAATCCAACTCTAAACTCTCTGGCACAATGTCCAAACTGAAGAAATTTTTTTGGGTCGAAAATAAAATACAGGTAGTCCCAGCAGGCACCTTGTAACTCGAGTCAGCTATCAGTATGAATCGGTCGTAGTAATGAAGTTTATCGCCAGCGAAGTATCTGCTGTCCGCTCTGACTCGTGTCTCGCCAGGACGCCTCACATAGAACAGCAATGGCACGTTCAACGTCTGTATGATATGGGCGCATCCTTCCCCGACGATTCGCTGACCAAACGTAAAATAAGATTTTACAAGAAATTGATTATTGGGGCACTTGAAACCAATTCTCATATCAGCGTTGACTCTGTTGGCCTCATTCGGGGGTCTTTTGAATCGGTTCATCAGAGTGCTCCATTTAATCTCTTGAGGCCTCAGCGGATAGTTCGTCTTGTCCTCTCTGCCTATTGCTGGAATCGTATTCGTGATCTTGTCCGTCAGAGTACGTTTTTTAAATTCAATTTTGAGATTGGTCGTCATGTAGAGACAGAATACATGGGATCTTGCCTTCACCCAGGATGGTTTGAAAGTGTGGATACTCTTCCAATGTTTTAACAGAAGTTGAAAGGTTTTTTTGGAAACAACTCGATAACTCCAAAACGGTTTCGCAGCGGGTTAACCGCTTTAAGTTTCTTCATAGAGCATTGATTTTTATACATGTTAGCAGATCAAAGCTCCGAAGAGAGAATGGCTATTCGATCGAATGTCAGAGCTTATATAGTCAATCTGAAGGCAGGATGCAGGATATTGCATAACTTATTTTCTACGAAAACAGGATGAGATAAGGCTTTTTATAGAATTATTGTCGCTGGACCCGGATGCAGGATATTGCATAACTCATTTTCTACGAAAACAGGATGAGATAAGGCTTTTTATAGATGTCGCTGAACACGGAAACAGGATGCGGTAAAGATTTTATAGACGCTGAAACAGATAAACATTGCTGGACAATGATAGTGTAGATGCTTTAGCATGATATATATAGGTTAGCTAGAGTCAATCAACCAATCAACCAACCTAAAAAAAAAAAAAAAAATTTCTTTTTTCTCAAGTGGGTGTGGCATGGCTATATAAACCATGACTGATTTTATATTACTATAATTTTTTTCAATAAAATATTTTTTTTAGGACTTTGCCATTTTTCACCAATCTCGAAATTTTTTCTAAGTTTATTATTTTCATTTCGATTTTATATTTTTTATTTCAAAACAATATCTTTTCACCAATCTTGAAATTTGTTTAAGTTGGTTGATAATAGTTTATATATAAATTTATATTTCTAAGACTTCATTTATAAAAGTATCCATTCAAAATCTTAAAGTACAAATCGGTACGCATCCAATATTGGCAATATAATTGTTACAAAAAAAACGGGTGGAACGAAGTGTCAAAGACAGAAATCTGCCATGAGACACTTCGTTCGACCCGATTTTTTATAAATCGTTTGGGTTTAAACCCAACTGTAATTTTTTCTGGCCTCTGTTTTTATGAGGCTGTAGCATTTGCCATCTATCAGATTGACATTCGACTTGAGAACGACTATGCCCTGCCGTTTTCGAATTCTCGGATCTTCAAATCCAGCAGTTTTTAATTTAGGACGTCTCACGAAATCAATCTTTGGTGGAGGCTTCCAGGTACGATAGGTTGTTACCTTGGACGGGTCTTCTGGAATTGGAGATTTCGGCAGCGGGCTTATTAGGTTTGGCACTTTAACATAGATTTTCTCTGAAGAGGGTATTGAAATTGGAGTTGGAGCTGGTTTAGGTACTGGTTTAGAAATTGGAACTGGGGCTGGTTTAGAAATTAGTGCTGGTTTAGAAATTAGAACTGGGGCTGGTTTAAGTGCTGGAGCTGGTTTAGGTGCTGGTTTGGAAATGAGAGCTGGGGCTGGTTTAGATGCTGGTTTGGAAATGAGAGCTGGGGCTGGTTTAGATGCTGGTTTAGAAATTGGAGCTGGATCGGGCATAGTCATGGATCGGTTGTAGTTGCATATAAGCTCACAAGAGACGCGAGGGTTGTTCAATACTTTCCAACGTGGTATGATGGCATAGTCGCAGTCAATTCGTTCATCAGTCAGACAGTCGAAAGAAAGAGTAGCCATTTCAAAAAGCAGAGGGCCAGAATGAATAAGCTGAGGCGAGAGGCCTGTATTTATACTCTGGCGAGCGGATGCACGACGTGTGATAAGCGGTTCTGACAAAAGTAATACTATAAAAGGCTCGACCGCATGACCTTTTATAGATTATCGCTTGGAGAGGATGTCCTGTTGCTATCGGCGACGCACGTTTTGTTTTGAAGGACAAATTAATTCTATAAAAAACTTTATCACGTCCTGTTTATGAAGAAACGGGTTACATAATATCCTGCCAAAAGAATTAAATTTGTTCTAGAAGAATTTTATCGGAGACAAACTAATTTTATAAAAATTTGAAACAGATGCGAGATATGACCGTTGCTGGCAAAGATTGAGATAGAATGATGAAGTGGCACGTCAGCGATACTATATATAGAAAAGCCACGCCCAGCCTTGAAAAAAAAATTTTTTTTCAGGTGCCACGCCTAACCATGAAGAGAAAAAAATTTTTTTTTTTTTTTCAGGTGCCACTCCCACCCATGAAAAAAAAAGAATTTTTTTTTTTTTCAGATGCCACGCCCACCCTTGAAACCTTGAAGCTTGTCTATATTTAATATGGCTAACGTGACTACACTCTCATTCTGTCTGGACATTTGCCTGCAACGGTCGTCTAGTCACTATGCCTCGTAATGTGTTTTGAGCAAGATGTACATTGATTGACTCTAGATAGTTAGATTTTTCTATAAAAACCCATGATCTATTCTGATTTCATGAAAACCTGCAATATCTTGTCATTTGTCAGACAAAAGTCTATAAAAATCTTGTTTTCAAAGCCAATATTATATAAATATCGTTATCCCATCCTATTTTAAAGGAAATGGGTTTAGACATCAGGGAGCTGGTTTATGCATGACCTTACAGTAGAAGAAATAAAGGAGAGGATGTCCTGTTGCTATCGGCGACGCACGTTTTGTTTTGAAGGACAAATTAATTCTATAAAAAACTTTATCACGTCCTGTTTATGAAGAAACGGGTTACATAATATCCTGCCAAAAGAATTAAATTTGTTCTAGAAGAATTTTATCGGAGACAAACTAATTTTATAAAAATTTGAAACAGATGCGAGATATGACCGTTGCTGGCAAAGATTGAGATAGAATGATGAAGTGGAACGTCAGCGATACTATATATAGAAAAGCCACGCCCAGCCTTGAAAAAAAAAAAATTTTTTCAGGTGCCACGCCTAACCATGAAGAGAAAAAAAAAATTTTTTTTTTTTCAGGTGCCACTCCCACCCATGAAAAAAAAAGAATTTTTTTTTTTTTTTCAGATGCCACGCCCACCCTTGAAACCTTGAAGCTTGTCTATATTTAATATGGCTAACGTGACTACACTCTCATTCTGTCTGGACATTTGCCTGCAACGGTCGTCTAGTCACTATGCCTCGTAATGTGTTTTGAGCAAGATGTACATTGATTGACTCTAGATAGTTAGATTTTTCTATAAAAACCCATGATCTATTCTGATTTCATGAAAACCTGCAATATCTTGTCATTTGTCAGACAAAAGTCTATAAAAATCTTGTTTTCAAAGCCAATATTGTATAAATATCGTTATCCCATCCTATTTTAAAGGAAATGGGTTTAGACATCAGGGAGCTGGTTTATGCATGACCTTACAGTAGAAGAAATAAATTCCACACCCACCCACCCAAACAGATATACTATATATATATATATATACTATTATACAGACTACAGCGCCATCTACAATGAATTTGATTGGCTAAAGAAATATAACTTTAGAAACCAACTGAATTTTTTTTTGAGTGGGCGTGGCTTGGATTCATTTTGTATAAATAGCGGCTCCTTACCCAAGCTACATTCATTCTGTCTTCTCCTCTTGCCTAACCTGTTTATTGAACAAACTTATTAGATAGTTTCTAGTTTATGTCTGACCAGTTTATAACAATACGCTATCTTGTCCTGTTTCTAATCTATTCCACTTTTCACGATGGACCTTATCAAGTACCACGAGATCACAAGCCAAATTTATTCGGGCATACCTTTAATCGCTACCGAAAAATTGGATGGGTCTAATATTGGTATTGGCTACGTGAAGAATACGTTCAGGATACAATCTAGAAACGTAGTGCTAGATGAAAAGGCACGCGTTTTTAACTTGAACGAAATCTTGGAACCGCTGTCGGAAAAGGTACGGCTTATCAAAGACATTTTACATGACAATTTTATCATTTTTGGAGAAGTATTCGGAAGCCACATCAAGAGAATACCCTATCATGATTTTGAATCCGAAGCCGTATTTGGTAAAAATACGGTCTTTTTTCGGGCTTACGATATCTACCAACTGGATTCAGATACGTTTATGAAGTATAGCGATGCCGTAAACATTTTCCAGCGAGTGAAGCTACCCCACGTACCAATCTTAGATTTAGATTACCAAACGATAGGGGATCTGTACGAAAAAGGTAAAACGTATCCCAGCGCTTATGCAGAGTGTCCGCTGGAAGAATTCGTAATGAAGGCAGACGCTGAAGAATCTCCAAGTTCTAGAAAAATTTTTAAGGTTAAGTGTAAACAGTTTAACGAACAAGCTCTCAATAAGTACAAGATTAAAAATTATGTAACTTATAATAGATACATATCTGCGTACTCAAAAATCGGTGAAGACTTTGAGAAAATCAAACAAGAAATGGTGAGCGATTCGCTAAGAGATATAATGTCAGTCTATGAAAAGGACGAGGGTTGTAGCTACGACTTGGACTCGATTCGTATAGAGATTGAAAACGAATCGGATAAGCTTATAAAGAAGTTTTCTGGACCAGTTCAGGAAAAACAGGTTATCAAAGATGACAACTAACCAAATAACCAACTGAAAAAAAAAAAAAAAAAAAAAAAAAAAAAAAAAAAAAAAATTCATGCCACGCCCACTTGTGGCATGTCTCCATTCTATATAAATAGTGGTTCCGTACTCAAGCTACCATCATTCTGTCCAGTCTAGTAACATTTTGCCTCTGTTTATTGAAAGAACCATCTCATAACGCAATCATGTATCTGAAAATTTGTTTCGATACCAAGCCTGCACTCCTCGCTGCTGTTGGTAGAGATGCATCGGTTTATTTCGTAGCCGTTGAAGTCGGCAAATATCTAGCCTACGCGTCACCTTACAACTTTGCGCATCGATATTCCAGCAAGGATCTGGCTAATCTATATCCTAATGCAGAATACTTGAACATGAGTTCCAGGCGCGTGTTTGATTTCAATGATTTGAATAACGTACTTGTGAAGACGCACCGAATGCCTATCGACGAGATCAGTCGTATCCAGAAACTGTGGATGGATGGCCGAATAACCTCTACGTATCCCAAAATTATACCGTTCAGCAGAAGGCTGGCCTTTGAAATCACAGTTCGAAACGAAGGCGAGATGAATTTACAAGATTGGCTTAAAGGGTATTACGAATACGCGAGGGGAGTCTGCGAACAACATACGAATTTGTACGCACCCCCGTCGGTAGAATCTAGGCATGAGGATACTGAAGAAGAGACACGCTTTTCCATGCGTGTGAGAGCTGAAGGTATATGGTCTGTCAAATCGGGCGACATGCTTCAAGAATTGACTGCTACGGTTAAAAGAAAATTTGAGGAAATAGAGAAAGATTATGAAGTTGACGAAAAAGATAGAGCGTATGAGTTGACCGTCAAGCTGGCTCGTAGAGAAAAAGTTTAATTAGGTTAAACAACCAACTGTGAAAAAAATCTTTGAAAAAAAAAAAAAAAAAAAAAAAAAAACTCAGCAACCTTGAAAAAAAAAAAAAAAAATTTTTTTTTTTTTTCACAGTTGGTTTGCGTACCTATATAAATGATGGCTAGCGTACCCAAACCGTCATTGTGTCTTTTTTGGCAATAGAAGTACAACCCAAACTTGTCTGCATAATCATATATATTTTTAGCATCTATAATCGAGTCTTAATACAATTTCATACATGTAATTGTAAAGTCTCAACTTAAATTTCTACGTCTTAATTATTTTTTTATACTGATAATCTTTTCAATACTAGCTTAATAGATTTTTTATAAATACTTAAATCGTTTTTCAAAGTCTCAAATTAAGCCCATACAGTATCAACCCTCATTTAGAGAGTTAGCAGTAGCATTCAATTCAAAGTCTCAAATTAAACCCATCCAATATTGGCACTATATCTATCGCAAAAAAATGGGCCGAACGAGGTGTCAAAGACAGAAAATCTGCCATGAGACACCTCGTTCGACCCATTTTTTTACTCTCATTTGAAAGAACAACATAAGCTCTCAATATGCTGCTCATTACATAGCCTACTGATAGTTAGTTTCAACGGCTCGGTCAACTTAGCTTCGTACAATTCATAGTCCTCGTACTCGCGTTCGAAGAATTTTCTCACCTGCAGTTGGTAATCGGCAAGAAAATCTTCGAACCGAGTACGCGATCTTTCCACAAATCTAACAATAATTGATTTCTTGAAGCTAAGCCTCATGTTGGCCTGATATTTGACCATTGCCGAACCGTCAAACATTGCATCGAATACCTGTTCGCCCAGGTACCCCCTCAGGTGATATTTGGCCTCGCTAATGGAGAATATTCTCGTCTTAGCGACCCGTTTAGGTATACTCACCTTGGGGTCCATCACATCACGGACGGTGAGGCTTGCATATTTATTGGCAAACTCAAGATCCAGTGGATGTCTCGAGTAAATAGCAAGGTCCTCAGCCTGGACGAACAGGGTACCATCAGTAGCCATGATACACTTGAAAGTAACGCCATGAGCATAATGCTTAATATGAAAGAACATATTGGAGAGCAAATGAAGCTAAGCAGCTAGTAGAGAGATCGACTAGCAATTGAAGAGCTCTCGCTGGACACTCGTATATATACCCGATTCGACATCCTGTCAACATTTTTTTAATAG
Source organism: Salticus scenicus (assembly GCA_963930645.1). Classification (NCBI taxonomy): domain Eukaryota; kingdom Metazoa; phylum Arthropoda; class Arachnida; order Araneae; family Salticidae; genus Salticus; species Salticus scenicus. Next base: position 694,996 of record CAWVNO010002827.1, on the reverse strand, counting down.
ATCTGATTGTAATTTTCTCCGAAACGCTTATCAAACATCCTGAGGAAAGGCTTGCATAATATCCTGTCTCTCGAACAATTTTTTTATAGATCAGATTATAATTTTAACCGGTCGTCCACTTCCTGCATCCTGAGGAAAGGCTTGCATAATTTCCTGTCAAAAGTTCTCGAAAAATCTTTTTATACAGATCTGATTGTAATTTTAACCGGGCATCCGCTTCCGAAGCCGCTTATCAAGCATCCTGTCAATAATTCTCGAAAATCTTTTGATAGAGATCAGATTATAATGACTGGCTTGGCCACATATCTAGCTTAGCCTTTAAAAATTTTAAATTTTACACGAAAAAATGCAAATTTTAAACGAAAAAATTAAATTTTTAAACTCAGATACCTTAAATTTACCTATCGAGTCTGTATATTTTACCAAGATTCATATTTATCTTATAGCTAAGCCATATCCCTTTAAAATTAGAGATCAGATTATAATGACTGGCTTGGCCACATATCTAGCTTAGCCTTTAAAATTTTTAAATTTTACACGAAAAAATTAAAATTTTAAACGAAAAAATTAAAATTTTAAACTCAGATCCCTTAAATTTAGCTATCGAGTCTGTATATTTTACCAAGATTCATATTTATCTTATAGCTAAGCCATATCCCTTTAAAATTAGAGATCAGATTGTAATGACCGTTCATTAATATTACATATATCTAGCTTAGCCTTTAAAAATTTTAAATTTTACACAAAAAAATTAAAATTTTAAACGAAAAAATTAAATTTTTAAACTCAGATCGCTTAAATTTAGCTATCGAGTCTGTATATTTTACCAAGATACATATTTATCTTATAGAGAAGCCATATCCCTTGAAAATTACAAGTTCAAATCGGTACGCATCCAATGTTGGCACTCTATCTATCGCAAAAAAATGGGCCGAGCGAAGCCTCAATGACAGATGTCATGAGAGGCTTCGCTCGACCCATTTTTTTGCACCTCGTCCTGATCTTAAGACGAGGATTTTTACCAGTAGGGTTTGTTTCCCACGAAAACTTTGATTTTTTTGGGGAAATACCCTAACTCTAAGTCCCCGTATCATTCGCCGAAGACATACGTATCCATAGGGACTGATTGCAGGTACTCATCCATGACAATTTTTAAATCGGCCAAGAAACTCTCCATGGTAGCATTTGAAGAAGTCATGGCTACGATCTTAAGTTGTACGGGCCTCCTCAGGTTGAAGGTGCATTCTATCGGCGATAGAATTTCGATCGGCCCCTGGAACAACGAATCAAGTTCGCCTGGATGCATGTCCATTTGAATTTTAGCATCCTCCATTCCAAAGACGCATGTCTTGGCTAAAGACGGTGGTAGTTTTAAACCTTCAGGAGCAATGTCCGTCACACTCAGATGACACAGGTTCACTACTCTAGTGGAATTTTCATGACCCATATAATAGGCCACGTCTCTGCCTTTAATGAAGATTTGATTGTCAAATGACAGAAAACATGTCAATTTGACATTGAATTCCTCAGATAATATTTGAAAAATCATTTTGGAGAAGCAGTAAGAGCACGACTAGAAAAGTCAGAATGAAATGTCTCGTCCAGCAGCCTGTATTTATACTAGCCGCAATCTCTAGTTCTATCTAAATTCCAAGTAAATTTCTTATTGATATCCTGTGACGCATGACGCTTATGCAAGATCCCGTTCAAACGACAAACTAATTCTATAAATAATTTTATCGCGTCCAGGTTTTGAGGAAGTTCTAGAAGATCACGCGGCTAGCCCTCATCCTGTTTAAGCGACGTCCTACATCCTGTTTTCTTAGTAAAGCTTGATAAAATGAGGTCACGAATCGGGTATATATACGAGCTGCCTCTAAGAGCCTGCATCATTTTGACTTTTATTGCCATTGCTATCAAGTCATATTATTCACTATTGAACATCCACAGCTCGACGCTAAAATCCTATTCGTAGTCTCTTCGGATGGACTTTTGTTCGTCAGGGCGTCTGACGTGGCCAAGCTGATGGGCCGATCTAATGCTTACGTGAAAAAAACGACCAAGCTGAAGGTGAGCGATCTCGTTTACAGGAGGGTCAGGCTACCCATCTCTTTAGCCAATACCTGGGTGTATCCAGTAAACGAGATCCCTTTTGGAGATGCACTCTCGTCGTTGGGATTCGATGCCATGCTGACATCTTCTAAAATCCAGATTCTAGATCCTATAGTACCCACTTCATGCATCCATAAAGCAATCAGAATTCGGATCGTGAGGGAATCTGATGCATTCATAGACGAATTCCTAAAGGATTTCATAGAAAAAACCATGCTGTTCTTCGATGGAGACCACGATGATGACCCTCGCCTCCACGAAGATAGATTTGAGACCATTTCTTGGACAGACACCCCTCCGTCCAAAATCAAAGTCTTCGTGGGGGATCGATCTAGATGGTACAAACTGATGCCTTAAATTTGGAGGGGGCAAAAAAATGGGCCGAACGAAGCGTCTCATGGCAGATTTCTGTCTTTGACGCTTCGTTCGGCCCATTTTTTTGCGATAGATAGAGTGCCAATATTGGATGCTTACAAATTGAGACTTTGAATTTGAGAGATAATGTATAAGTCTCTGAGATAGATAATATTAATATCTCAATATTGAAACGACACATTATTTTAATGCCTTTGAATCTGAGATAGAAAATACTAATGCCTTTGAATCTGACAATATTGAATAAAATTTGAAACAAATGGATAGGGACATTTTTTAAATGAATGCTGTACCAATATTGAATATATTTTTTTAACCCATTCATGGTCACGCCATTTTTAATTTTTTCGTTTCGAAGCCATTTTAGTGGGATGTGCTTTATATATTTTTAAGTCATTAAGTACTAATAATATTACAAATTTATCAGGAATACTGAGAAACTGATTGTTTTCTATTTAGCAAATTCGTAGCAATGACTAAATGATTTAGAAGTAAAAAACTCTGACCGTGTATACACGTTCATGACCATGAAAGAGTTAACGATTCGATAAACAAATAATATATTTAAATAAAATATTTAAATAATAAAAATTTTATTATTAAAATAAAATATTTAAATAATATATTTAAATTCTAAATATTTATTATTCAAACCGACAACTGAATCGATTCGTGAAAAATTCTGACGGGGTGGAGTTGCTCGAAGAATACTTCTGGCGACTGTAGATGTGTGTTCAGTCTTCTCTTTTCAGAACAGGGCGATGTATGTCCGAATGTGACAAAATGTGCGAAATGTTCGTTAGTGACGTCATTCGCCAATCCGCTATTTAAAGAGCTTATTGCATCTGAATCTTCCGTCAGTTACAAAGCGTATCAGTGACGAAATAGTCGCAAGTGAATATCGCCGTTCAAAAGAGTGTGATAAAGATAAGGCTACTACTATACATAGGAGCTGGCGCATCAGGCACTTTGTTGCCTTAGCGTTGCCACATGTACACAGCGCGTTTCTCTGATAAACAAACGACAAACATTTTTTTTAATCGTCTTACGTTACTTTAGAGTAACTTGTTTTATTATATTTCATAATTTTAGCTAAATAAACTATGATCTGGAAGTTTGTTTATCGATAAACTGCTATAATCATTCAAGAAGTGAATATAAAGTGTTCACAGGCCTTCTATTACTGTGTATTTGAGTTTTGGCGGCATTTTGTAAAATAAACAGAAACCGCGCCAACAACGCATCTTACCCCAGTACATCCATAGGATATCCTCAGAAAAAAATGACAGCCTGAGAATGTACTGTGAAAAAAAAATGTGTTTTTAGGAATATGTTGTAGTTGCTTATTGCCCTTATCTTGACCGGGTTAGCTTCAGATCAAGATTTCTTAAAATCATCAGGGAAGCGATAAGGACGCCAAGCGGGATTGCTGTCCTCTTCTGAGGCAAAAAAATGGCGGTGATGTGCCGGCCTATTATTTTCTTTAAGGGGCTCTAGATAAACCTGATATCTCATCCATCGTCAATTACATAACATGCGTTTGCCCATTATTTTATTTTCTAAAGTTTCTTGTAATTCAAAATTTTCTACATAATTAAGGATTTCATATTAAAACTGCAGGTAAGTAAATTATTTTTCTTAAGAATGAAAATATATATTTTTTTAATGCAATATGTACGTATAATTTCAATTTATTTTATATAATCAACAGATTTGTCGTTTTTCCTTTAAAGTGACGTATCTGTTTGAAAAAAAAAAATAAATAAATACATACTACGAATTTTGAATCAGTAGTAAACTATTATACTGATGGCTCATTCATCAACATAAATATCAGGTAATAAAGCTATTTATTTACTTTTTTTTTAGTTGTTGATGTATCTTATATGTTTCCATATTATGTACACATAACTAAAAATATTTATTTAATCTGTGCTTGTATGCAGTGTAATCTCATATAAGTATTTCTACAGGGTGAGTTTGACATAATCTGCCAAACGAAAGGAGGTGATAGAACAGCCCATGGGGGGCATAAAACACAATAGAAACCCTGTCCTATCTCTAACCGTTTCCGAGTTATGGTAGATAGATACTAAGACAGGAGTTCTAGTAGATAAAAAAAAAATCTGTTTTTTTCCACCCCGTCTGAAAAAACCTAAATTTGTGAGTTTTCTGAAAAACTTACACCCAAAATACGCCCATATTTGAAAAGGGCAGAAAAAATCGTATCGGGTTACACCATTTACATCCAGGACTGGGGAAAAGAAAAGGGCTGGTTGACTCACCACATTTTTACTGAAGCAGAGCTTCTCTTTGAATGACGTCACTGCGCTGACCGCGAAATAGATTGTTGAGCGAAGGTAAACAGATTTTTCATTTTGATTGATAATTTTTAAAAGGAAAACTCTTCTGAATATTATTTCTCTACGCAAATAAAGTGAATTATATATATTCAGTCATGTACAATTATTGCAAAATAAAGATATTAATGTTTTGTAATATATACTTTTAATATATTTATGAGTTGAAAAACTTACAGATGAAATTTTTTTATAGCTATCTCATTTAGCTTGCTACAAAATATAAGTACATAAATACATGGAGTTGTTTATAAACATTAGAAATTAATGTGAATTTATTATTATTAATAATAATTAATTAATTAATTTTTAAAGATATATAAACTTAGTCTTAAATTTCAACTTTCATTTTCTTTGAATCAATCCATTTTTGCGTCTTTTCTTTTCGATGTCATAGGTCGATTTCTATTTAAATGACGTATTCTGATAAATGTCTTTAAGCGGCAGAACAAACGAATTGCCTTTTTGTGAACTGTTGGAAAACGTTCCTCTAGCTCAGCGGTTCCCAACCTTTTTAGTTGTGCGGACCACAAATTTTATAAAAAGACTTTGAGGCCCACAAACTACTTAATATGCAAATAAAAAATATAATGGCAAATAGACATCTATATATGTTATATATATATATATATATGTGAATATGCTGGGCAGATATATCAGTAATTAGTAAAAGATACTGTACAAGAAGAACAGAAGTAACAGAAATAATTATTTCTGTCGAGCTATCTACATAGTAGACCAGATGTTTCTGCCTAAAGGTTGTCTGAGTGAGTAATGCCTACCGGTTGTCGGCCTGGATAGCTCAATTGGTAGAGCCTTGACCTTGTAAGTCAAAGATCCGGGGTTCTACTCCCGGTCCAGGCATTATTTTCACTCAGTCGGAAAAGTAAAATTTCAATGGATAGTTTTAGCCTCAAATCCCTCTCAACATTCAATTTATTACCATATTTATGTTTCAAAAAAACTAAAGTTGAAAAAGATCGTTCAAATAGGTAGGGTTGTTGAAAAGCCCATCAAGTGTATCAGTGCAATTTTTGCAATAGCTGGATAATCTTGCTAACGTTTATCCAAAACGTGACAAATGGTGTTGTTTTAAAAAGCGATTTTAGAATCTGGTCACAAGATAGTTCTATTAACATGTCTTCCACTCTTTAAGATAATTTCAATTTTTTTTAGGTAATTTTTTTCAAAGGGATTTCTGATCAATTGGATTTCATCTGATGAAATCCCTGAACAACAGCCAACGCGTTTTCCTTATTGACTACTACGGACCACGGAAATCTTGAGTAACACCACATCTCACTAGTGAATTGTCCTGAAAAACTGGTATTTGACCGCAATATTCCACGGCCCAGTACCGCACTGCCCGCGGCCCACTTGTGGGCCGCTGCCCATGGGTTGGGAACCGCTGCTCTAGCTCTTGAATGAGTTCTTTAATTACTCCTTTAGTCATTCGATAAAACTTTCCGTGAGCACTTTGAAATTTTTTTTCAAATTCTTGGCACACATTATTCCATGCTTCTGACGGCACAATTAAACCCCCTTTTGATAATAAGTTTATCCAGTCTGTGTTATTAAGAAAGTTCACAACTTGGGAGGACGGACCCAACAAACACGGAGGTAATGGCCCACTTGTGGCTATGTTACCTTTGGCCATAAGCAACTTGTAGCGGCCCGCTATCGGTGGCCGTAACGGCAACGTAACAAAAGTGTCACGCCGGCCTCAATACGGCCAAATTAAGTTTGGCCGTAAGTACAGTAAGTTGCCCGCCATCATGCCACTAATGGCTAACATAAATGAAAATTAGCCAAAACATGCCCATTATCATGCCATTAATGCTTAACATAAATGAAAGCTAGCCAGAACTTGCCCACCATCATGTCATTAATGGTCACGATAACTGAAAATTAGCCGAAAGATGCCCACCAACAGGCCACTAATGGTTGGCAAATATAAAAATTGGCCAACAGTTGCCCACCATCATGCCATTAACAATTAATATTAAAGAAAATTAACTGAAAGATGGCCACCACCAAGCCACTAGTGGTTGACAAATATGAAAATTGGCCGTAAGTTACCCGTTATCTAGCCACTAATGGTTGACAAATACGAAAACTGGCCGCAAGTTACCCGTTATCAAGCCACTAATGGCTGACAAATATGAAAATTGGCCGCACGTTACCCGTTATCAAGCAACTAGTGGCTGACAAATATGAAAACTGGCCGCAAGTTACCCGTTATCAAGCCAGTAATGGCTGACAAATATGAAAATTGGCTGCAAGTTACCCGTTATCAAGCCACTAATGGCTGACAAATATGAAAATTGGCCGCAAGTTACCCGTTATCAAGCCAGTAATGGCTGACAAATATGAAAATTGGTCGCAAGTTACCCATTATCAAGCCACTAATGGCTGACAAACATGAAAATTGGCTGCAAGTTACCCGTTATCAAGCCAGTAATGGCTGACAAATATGAAAATTGGCCGCAAGTTACCCGTTATCAAGCCAGTAATGGCTGACAAATATGAAAATTGACCGCAAGTTACCCGTTATCAAGCCACTAATGGCTGACAAACATGAAAATTGGCCGAAAGTTACCAGTTATCAAGCCACTAAGGGTTGACAAATATGAAAATTGGCCGAAAGGTCCCCCTCTATCATGCCGTTAACAGTTAACATTAATGCAAATTAGCTGAAAGTGGCCCGCCATCATATCATTAACAGCCATTATAAATAAAAACTAGCCGAAAGTTGCCCACCATCAAGCCACAAATGGTTAATATTAATAAAAATTGGCCAAAAGTTCCCAACAGTGTTACTAGCAAAGGCCAAAGCTCAAATTATTCCACTGGAAAATTTGTTACCAGAATTATTCATCACTTAATTTTTTTGAAATTCCATTTTCACATTCAGAAAATTCACATCCATTAAATTAGTACTCATTTTCTGAAAATTTGTATCATTTTTCATTTTGTGTTTAAAAATGTGAAAATTTAACTGTTTGTTTTAGCTTTGAAATAAAATATTAAAAAATGAACTTACAAAACAGAGTACTAATTGTATGGATGTGAATTTTCTGAATGTGAAAACAGAATTCAATGAAATACATTATGTGAAGTGGTTCATTGTAGTTACAAATTTTCCTATAAAATAACTTTGTTTTTCTCTGCCAGTGAACATAAGTATTGTATAATCTTGAAGTTATATATGGATTTGTTACCGTCATAAAATTGTTTTCAGAATAGCCAAGTCTGCATTTCTGGCCAATTTTCAATCAGAACTATCAGTGGTGTATCAGTAAAAAATATGCTCAGAAAATGTGAGAAGCACTTCTGTAACATATAGAAAATTTCAATGTTTCACTCAACTACTGAGTATACTTTATTTTCAGAAAGCAAAAATTTAATATATATACAGGGTGGTGACATACCAAATTTTTTCTCCTGATTCTTGGGAAAGATTAGGGGAAAAAGGCTGATCTGTCACTATCCTGATATATATACATATATAATTTCTTTATATATTATACAAAACTAATTTTTGTATTATTCTTTATATATAATAATGTATTAAAGGAAATTTCTGATTGATATATATATATATATATTTAATATAAAGTATATTTTTACCAGCAATGGTGATATACAGGTATTTCAAGAATTCTGCCGAACGAAACAAATAATTTTTACATAGAAAAATACGCGGAGCACCATATATGCTCACAAGAAGGCATTTATTTGGCTGAAAGTGAATTGAGTAACACAAGCCATGGCACTGTTGATTGTCAGGGGCTGACCCACTGCCTGGCAACCACGATCTCCCGATTTGTCCCCCTATCAATATCTTCCTATGGAATTCATAAAAGACCTTGTGAACGACTCTGCTTAAGACTTTGTAGCACAAGTTGTTGAAATAGTACATATCTGTGACAGACCTGGACTGTTTGAAAGTGTTTGCCAATTCATGATATGCCATTGTGAAGCTTGTGTTGCTACCGATGGAAAGTATTTTGAGCACTTTTTGTAACATGCACACAGTGTTTCAATAAACTTGTTTTTTCTTTTAAAAATCCATATCTGCATTGATTTATATTGTATTGTTGTCTAATTAGTGCAGATACATGACATTTCTGCCAATATGTTTCTATGTAAAAATGATTTTTTTGACATGCCTGACCTACCCTTAAAGTTTCTTCCAACTCTTGAAACCTGCATACAAAAATTCCTCTTATTTGTTATTGATAAGCAGTAAACACAGTAACAATTTTTCTTCTCAAGTCATCATGTGACAAAACTAAATTCTGAATCTTGTTTTGTTGCTAAATTTTATTTACCATTAAGAAGAGTTTTTAAGGGAATAGTTGGCATAAATCCTTTTCATAAATTACTGTTAAATAAAAAAAAAAAAAAAAAAAAAAAAACACATTTTCTTTTAAATAACTCAATGTTAAAATATATCAAAAATTTTCAGACTATTTTATTTTATTGAATATTTCAAAAATGCAATTTTTAATTGTCTTGTTTCTACATTATTATAGTTTACAATATAAACTAAACATACATGGATATTATTTTGTGGATCCATTGATAAGTAAATAAATATTTTTGTTTGAATGCTGAAACTTAATGGAAAATTCTGGCATATTCAAACAATTTTTTTTTTAATTTAACTTATCAATGAATTTACAAAATACAAAAATCTCTTTAGAATATATTGTTAAACTAAAATAATCTAAGATCTACAAGAAAAAAAAAAAAATAAATAAATAAAAACTAGTAAGCAAGTAACATTTTAAAAATCTTGAATAAGTTTTTTTTTTTTTTTTTTCTTTACTTTTCAAAATAAAAATAATATATTTAATATTGCTGCATTTCAATGCATATGTGTGCAAAATTAACATTTCAAACACAGTAATTTATAAAAACTGATTACAATATCTGTGATACCCACCTTTAAGGCTGTACATCAGTCAAATTCCCTCCCTCTCTCTTTCTTCTCATTTTATTCAATGGGATTTTTGTTGCTTCGTTTTATAAAAGTATCTCATTCAAAAATGAAATTTTTCGAATTCTGTTTCTTGAATATTACTCTTTGAACATGTCGTCTTTTATAGTAATTAAAAAAAAAAAAAAAAAATTTCATTTAGAGATCCAAACTTAGACTCCTAAATTTACTTATTGAAATAAAATATTTAAATTGATTTTTTCGAAAAATTACTCACTAAGCTAAAAGGTGACCTGTTCAAAGAGTAATATTTAAAAAAAAAAAAATTCGAAAAACTTTATTTTTGAATGAGACATCCTTATGAAACGAAGCAACAAAAATCCCATTGGATAACATGGGAAGGGAGAAAGGGCTCTTTTAATAAATTAACAATGAAAAAAAATATTTTCAAATGCAGTCTATAGCACTTGCATAAATCTCATAGTTAAAATCCAGTGTTGATTGTAGCTCACAATAGAGAAGCTAGGTATCAAATCTTTATTATTAAAAAGAAAAAAAGAAGCTTTACTGAACATGTTCTACTAAAATGTAAAATTTGAACACTGCATTAAGAAATGAAATTTTTACCACAATTTAATCATGTCACATCATATATATGCAAATATTTTTCTCATTTTTAATAAGCAAGAGTAAACTGAAATTAAGCTCGTAAATATTGAATCTAACTGAAATAAATGTAAGACTATAAATAATAAATAATGCAAAAATCCAAGAAGCTATAGCCAGATTCTTATGAAAAATGTTTGTAGAATTAAAAAAAAAAAAAAAAAAAAATCCACCAAAAGATTATATTTTATTAGTTTTTTAATATTTAAATCACTTTTTTCTCTTTTAAATATTTTATTCTGATAGAACTATGCTTGAAAAATCATTTATTTGTTAACTTACTATTAATAATAACAAATTAAAGAGAAAGTTCTAAAGTCGAACAATTTAATACTAAAGGATATTTTCAATCATGCTACACGATTCTCAAAAAGAATTTTCATAAGTTTTTTTTTTTTTTTTTTTTTTTTTTTTTACATTAAGCATTAACTGACAATTTAAAATTTTAAACTAAAAGACTTAATACATTAATAACTTGAGACTTTAAATGATTTTCCCCCCAAAAAATTGCCTGAGTTTTTCCTGTTTTTACAATAAACTGTGAAACTCCCTGAACTTTCCAAGTTTTCATTAAAATTACAGGTACTGTAGCAACCCTGTCATTTTCTAAGTTAAAAAAAAAAACTAATTTAAGCTTTTTTTTTTTTTTTATGTGTGTGTGTGTAAACTTTGCTTTGTAACAAACAAAAACAAGTAACTTCAAAAAATTTCATTTATTTTTTGTATCATTTTTTCCCGCTTCGTTAACATGGCTGTTAACAAACGAGTAATTGACTTTTTCCAGATCTGATCCTCCTCACAGCAGCTAGAAAAAGAAAGAATAAAATAAATACTTATTTACATTAAAAAATCTTGACATATGAAGCATGCAATCTGTAATTAAAATACAATGCTTTTATGAGCTTTAAATGATAGCTCAGTTTGTTCCCCTAATCCATTTCTTTTTTTACTCATATATTCTTCGCATAATCATTAAAAAAAAGTTTGTCAATATAAAGAAAACTATGGGATTCAAGAAAATTATATATATATACTGTAAAATACTGCTCAAGCTCCCCCTCAATCTTTCTTTGAAAGTCAGGATATATTCAGAGAGAGGACGGGTAAACAAAAAAATTGGCAAAAATATAGAAATTGACAAGTATTTTCTTGCTGAAATTAAACATGGTTAAACTACATTCAACTATCTGGAAAAGATAGATAAACTTTACTCACTTCCAATAATTTGTTTTTAAATAATTGCCGCTATTTTAGGAAGCTTATTACAGAGCCACCCCTATGACAGAAAATGTGAGACATGAGACACATAAGTGCTATTTTTTTTTCAAAATAGTATTGTTCAAAAATTCCAAGTCTCCAGATTTTTAACCCGTTAGTAGTCGCTAGTTGGTCGATTTGCCACCCATCCTTCAGTGTTGCCAGATTTCTTTATTCAATAGCCACCAAATATTTTTAAAAGTGGCAATTGATATACATAAAACGCGAATAAAATCGAAGAAATGTCGATCACATCACTTCTTAAAATTATTGGTGACAGTTAGATTGCAATTTCCAATTTTTCTCCCTCCATAGCATAAATGTAATTTTAAACATGCTTTATTAAATTCTAGAATTTAAAGAGGGAGATTCAAAATATTTTTAACTTATGTAAATAGATTCCAGTACTTATAAAGAAGTAGAATTGTTCAATATCTCTCACTTATAATTTTGTGATCCCCTCCCTTCTCATCCTAAAAATCTGATTAAATGCTCTGCAGAAGTCTTATGATTTCCAATCTTTCTCCATATGCAGCATAAATATCAATACCTTTTGGAAGCTTGCTTTATTAAACTTTAGAACCTATAAAAAGTAAAAGTGTTCAATATCACCCATTCATGTATTTTTTGTTGTTTCTTTGAATATATACCAGGGGTCAATCCAGGCAAAAATTGGGTCCCCTTTGCTGCCCCTTCACAAAATTCAAATCCATAAAAGAAGACCTTTCACAAAATTCAAATCTATAAAAGAGGACCCTTCACAAAATTCAAATTTATGAAATGAGCCCTTCACAAGATTTTGTTTTACAAAAGTAATCTTTTATAAAATGTTTCCATGTTTTCAGTATTATTTTTAATTAATTGATTCAATGAAACTATATTAATTTGATATTAAACATTATTTAGAATGACTTAAAATGTAATTTTTTTTTTTTTTTTTTTTTCACAAAAATAAATAAAAATTTCACAAAAAAGGGACCCAAAAATTAAAACCTGGATCGACCCCTGTATACAAGATTTTGCATCCATACATTTGATGATCTCGTCCCACTTTGGTTTGAGGCACCAGTATTTTTGTAAATGTGTGGTTTCTTACTATAAACATTTAACTAGTCAAACAAAATTATGAACAAAAATTTTTATCTTGTGTGATACCAAGAATATTGCATAAACTCTTTAGCATACTTCATGTATTATTAAAATTTCATAATTACAATACTTTGATCATATCTATCCCCCATAGCAGAATACTTTTGAATGTTCTGCAACAAGTTTTCCCGGTGGTAAAAAATTTTGACTAGAATTTGAAACATTGAAATTTTAAAATATAGCAGCGCCATCTGGCAGTAGAAATTTCTGTAATATATTGTTCAATTCCAAATCAACAAAGCTTTCAAATGATGTATTACTTATGAAAATATTTTAATTAGTAGCTGAGATACAAAAGAAAACCTAAACAGGAACCTTAAAACGTGTAAATCGGGTAAAAACTCGAATAATACTTTCGATAATATAAAAGAACTTTAAAATATCTTTCGAATGATGTATTAAAAATAATATAATCATAATTAGAATTTGAAATATTGAAATTTTAAAATATTTCAGCGCCATCTGGCGGTAGAAATTTCTGTAATCTACTGTTCAATTCCAAATCAACAAAGCTTTCAAATGATGTATTACTTATGAAATTATTTTAATTAGAAGCTGAGATATAAAAGAAAACCAAATACCTTGCCTTAAAATCTTAATATGCCAACCAATTTCAAATGCTGTAACTCTTTTTTTTTTTTTTTTTTTTTTTTTTTTTTAATTTTTGCCTTTTTTCCCTCTCCCTCAAGCCCTCCCTAATAATCGTACTCTTTCAAAAATATTCACAATCGAATTATCGGGCAAATACTGCAAAATATAAAAGGAGACAATCTTTTTCCAATAAATATGTCATTTTTTTAATTATTCATATATTTTCATGAAAATTGAACAGTAGCTTTATAATATGCTGTCCTGGCCGAATATTAATTCAAATGTAACGTGAATGAAAATTTGAAAAAAAATTAAAATTGCAATTTTTCCCCCCAGTGTAAAACACATGATATCTTAATTGATTACAACCATTTTCGTCACTTAAGAGTGAAACGACCAGCACTTAGAGGGTTAATATGTGCACTTTTAATCACAAAAAAGTGCTGTTTTCGATAAATCCACCCTGCCCTTTTTTTAAAAAAATGTGAACACTATTTTAAGGATATTAAATTTTTTATTTTATATAGCTAGTCAGGGCTCGCGTTGGTGCACTATAGTGCTCCATTGATCCCAATTTTAATTAAAGGGATGCAAAATTTGTGAAATTGCGGGTCCCGAGGACCCGATTTCCCCCCCCCCCCCAAAATTATCCTTTATTCTAAATCAGTAAATTTTCTTTTATTTAATTTCGTGTCATTTCAAAGCAATTTATTTTCCTGGGCTATTTAGCTCTAAATTTAGAAGAATGAGAGAAATAGTCTTGTTTCCTCCTTCAAAAGCAAAGGAATCGCCGAGCTGGATTATTAGTAGTATTAGGTTGCATCTGCTCCAGTTCTTAAACGATGACGTCACTTTTCTCCCTTTCCTTGCGCGTTCTGTCTGATGGAGCATGTGCAAAGTGACCAAACAAAAGCCGGCATCAGCATAAAGTAGAATAGTTTAGAGATGCAAATTTTTTTTTTTTTTTTTTTTTTTTGGGGGGGGGGGGGGAATTGTTTGTTTATTTAGTTAGCAGAATCAATCTCATCAGAATATGTAATATTAGCAAATGTTATTTCTAAAAAAAATAAATAAATAAATAAATAAATAAATGCTCTTTTGAATAAATTTCAAAATACAGTTAGTACCGATTATGTGGAATTCCACAATCCGGATTCCTTTCACATTTTTTTTTTTTTTTTTTCTTCCCACGATTTTAAAAACATTTCGTATTTAAAGACAGAACTTACTTAACTAAAAATAAAAAAGGAGAGAATAGAAAGAAATAAAATTGTCCAAATGAACCAAGCCTTTTATTGGGTATTTCGAAAATCGGAAAATTAAGTTTAAATTTATTTTTCTCTGGAAATGGTCAAAGGTGTTTCATGGTCTGGAAAATTTCCGGAACCCCGTGGTTTTGCAACCAACCACATAAAAGAATTCTACGATTTTATTTGGTGGTCTATTTCAGTGTTTTTTAATTTTTTGTTAAGACAGTTTTGCTTTTTAAAAGTAAACAAAAATAAAAACTTTTCTTTTAGCATTTTGCTCTGTTGATCCATTCACCAGTACATTTAGCGGCACCGATAACGTGGCAGCTGTGAGCGATGGTGCTGACGGAATGGCGGCAAAGCCATGCCGTGCGCTGACCCAGGCCAGTTTCTGAAACAAAATCTGCATGAAAGCCCGTAGTCAAGTCAACGATGTGCTTCAGAGTACCTGCATTTGGTCGCAACCAATGCTTACCTCCAACGAAAAATGAGAAAAACATAAAAATAATTTTCCATAAATTAATTGAAAGCCAAAAGGATGAATTTAGAATTTTGATCTCTGAGTAAATCTCCGCGTGGGCAGAGACCAATCAGAGTGAAGCACCAGGAGTTATGAAATAAAATAAAATAAATAAAATAAAAATAAAATAAATAACTCCTTGAAAAACCTAAGTGTAACAGTGAAACTGTTACGTGCGTTGACGAGACGGTCTGGATGGCGAAAAGGAATTAAGAGTTGAGCAGGGCGTCCAAAGGGGCACAGGAAACGCTAATAATAATCAGAGTCCCACTGAGGATGATGCAAGAGAAGAGGAAATATTCTCCAAACTTCCGAAGATGGGGGAGGGATGGAAATTGCGCTTCAATATTAAAGTGGGGGGGGGGGGATTAAAGTGAAACAAACGACCAGCTTGCGTATAGTAGGGGGTAAATGAGAAGGCAGGACTGAAGATGCAAATTTTTGTTCGCTTATCGCCGCTTCTATTCCCAAATGGACTTATTTTTCAAAGCACTTTTCGTAAATAATATTTAGACGATACATTGGATAATTTTCAATTAAATGTGCATGTGTACTTGTTAACATATATGTATTATTGCAGTTATTTTTTATTTTCTGCTAGATTCAATAGAAATAAAAGGAACTGGAACTTTTCAGAACTACTGAGGAACTGTTTCAGAAACAAACTACTACTACTAAAAAGAAAAAGCTTATAAATGAAACTTAATACAAATTATTCTTGCATAATGATAGTGTTAAAATGGATATTAAATAATGCATCTAAAATATTAACTTTTATTTTATTATATAAGAGAAAGAAGAAAAAAAAAATATATATCTAGTTAAATAACAGGTGCAAAAACGTAATTTTTTCTTTATATATGTTCTGTTATTAGTGAATTGTGTTTTATAATAAAAAAAAAAAAAAAAAAAAAAAAAAAAATCAATAAAAAATACTAAAAATAAACCCAAAATCTGGAACATTCCAAAATTCCGAATACTTCCGATCTTGCGGGTGTCGGATAATGGGTCTTATCCTTTTTTTTTTTTTTTAAGTGTCTTTAAGAAGAAAATTACCTGGTAAATGTAAGTTTCTGTAATAAGAGATTTTTTTTTTTTATAGATTATTTTTATTAATCTTGTTCCAAGTCTATTGCTGTCGTCAAAATGATCATAATTTTTACTTTTTTAAAACTTCTTTCAATTTCATTAAATAATTTTCTTTGCGCTTTTTTATTAATTTTATTTAGTAATGCACTGTTTTAGCTACATGATCAAACACAAGTTTAACAGAATTAAGCGCTGACATCCTATGACAAAAAATAATTAAGATTTTTTTTTTTTTTAAATGCAATATTTAAAATGCAAAAAAGAATTGTGAAAAACTTTTTGTGTTTGTGGAAAATATTAGCAGTTACAACCCCCCTCCCCCCCCCCAAAAAAAAAACGGGGGTTGGGGTAGGGGGTTGCTCCCTATTTTTTAAAACTTTACCCATATTTTTCTTCGTGATGAGGTTTTGGGACCCCACTTTTCAAACGGTCAGCACAAGCCCTGGCTAGTGTTAAATTTTAAATTTCTTTGTACATATTAAAAGAATTTTAATGATTTTAATTACTAAGTAAACTGACTTAAATTACTAATTATGACTGTACTAAGAATGAAGGGGTTATAAAACAAAATTTCTCATAATTTTAGGTTTTAGATATACGATAAGAATGACTTCTCAAGTCTCAAAAAAATTTTACAAGACTACTTATCTGCATATCCATAAGGCCACTGGAATTTTTTTTTAATTTTCTTTTAGCCACACTAAGATGCTGCCTGCGATCCATCATGAAATTTGGCGACTGCTAACATCCTGTATAAACAATATGAAAATTTCATTGCTTTAATTTATAGTTTGAAAAAGACAAAGGAAAAGATTACTATACAAAAATGTAAAAAAAAAAAAAAGTACTGCTTACATTCTTTGCAAACAGAATTTAATTTAGTATTCGATAGGATTCATTTTAATATTTTCTTCCATATAAAGGCATGCAGTAACTGTAGTAAGTACAACACTTTGAATAAACACCATAAAATGCAATAAACTCACCTCAGTTAAATTGTGCGAGTATACTGCATTTTATGGTGTTTATTCAAAGTGTTGTACTTATTACTTTAAAATTAAGTTCTGCGGTGATTTCTTATAATGCAGTAACTGTATTTTATTCCCTAGCATCATTTACTATATTTATTCATTAAAATTACTTTGGTATAGTATAGGTATAGCTTTAACTTAGGAGCCCCTTGGCGACTTTTAAATCTTTATAATTTTGACGATTAAGTAAAATGGCTATTGCAATTGCGTAAGTAAACACCTTGGCAAGAAATGTCTGAGCTAATTTGGTGCCAAATTTAAAATTTCACAAAGGGGTTCTACACTGAAGCTATTCTGATTTCTCTAGCATGATTTTTCTCAATTTTATTTTAATTATAAAAAAGAAAGAAAAAAAATATGTTTGTGCATTCTTTCTTTCTTTTTGATATAAAAAGAAATATATTCACTATTTATTTTTGACATCAATTTTTTAAAAATGATTTTAAAGTTAAAACAGGGTTTTTACTTAGTATTTTTTTTTTAAACAATTATCCAAATGTACTAAAAAATATGGCATTAACTAGATATTGTCCTTATTATCAGTGTGTCAATTTTTGACAAAATCTAATAATCCAGACAGATACAATGACAAATTTTCAGCTTTATATATTAAAAAAAAAAAAAAATGTTTGCATATTCAATCAAGGTGTAATGCAATAAATGGTGACAATAGCAAAATTGTTGTCTAAAATAGTACGACCTGCCATACTAATAAGTTTAGATCACTCTCTAGGTTAAATACAGGGCTGTTCGGTTTTTCCATAGTGGAAAAAAAACTGGTTAAAACCGTCCTGGACAAAACAATTTTGTCTACTTTTGTCCACTATTAATTATTTGCAAGTAGTAAGTTAAAATTTATCTTTATTCTTTCCGTATATAAAAAAAACAATTTTTTATTAATATGTTTGCATAATCAATTTGAATCTTTCAAAATAGACATGAAATCAGCAAAAATCACAATATTTCATAAATAAATATACCTGTATTTTTCTAAAAGTGGATGCAAAAGTAATATTTTATATCTTCAACTTCAGTCCTCTCCCCCCCCCCCCCTTCCATCTACTGCTATCAACAACATTGTTATTTCTTCTCTCATAGTCACAAATACCTTTTAAAAATTAGTTATTAAGCATGAAGAAATTTAATGATTCACATACCTATCATGCAATTTTTTACTTTACAAAAATACATACGTATGGAAAGTATTGTAATCATGACAAAAATTTGACTTTGCAATGTTGGTGTATCTATATGTTTTGAGGTGACATGACTTACTTATGTGACATGTAGATATATTCACACCAGGGTTTGAAAAAAACCCGTTTTTTTTTTTTTTTTTTTTTTTTTTTTTTTTTTTAAGTTCAGCCCACCTGGGCCCACCCTCTAAAACCCGGGTTTTATCGTTTTTTTTTTTTTTTTTTTTCAGAAAACTTTTAAATCTTTATTTCATTTTAAATGTTCTACCTGAATTGGTCCAGTTTTAAATGTGATCACAGGAAAAAACAAACCTAATTTAAAAGTCCAGTGATTCATAGCTATTTATTTTTAATATTATTTCATATACTAGTAATATGCAACTGCCATTAGATTTCTTTCAAATTATCAAAAACGCTGTTACACTTAATTATTACACACATTATTAAATATAATTTGTCAATTCAATATATACATTATACTTATTTAAGGTATTTAAGTAATGTTATTCGCATAAATAATCCTTTCTTTAAAAATTTAAATAAAAAAATTTAAATAATTACATGTATTTTATTAGGTAAAACATAAAAAATATCAGATATTGCTGAATGAAAATAGATATTCTTACTTTAGCACTAACAGAATATGCAAGCAAAGTGTGACGTCACTGACCATCTGTGGAACCAAGAAAAAGATTTCCTATGGTAATCGTCCATTGGATTTTTTGTAAAAAATTATTAAAAAATAAGGAAAATTATTTTCCGATTTTAATCCCCATATTCGGATGTAATTACAAATTAGTTATCATGCACAATGTGTTAGATTAAGTTATTTTGCTTTCAATTTGACAAAATTTTAATGTTAAATTTCAAAACTCTGTCATTCTTGGCATTTCTTGTATTTGGCGATCAAAAATGTAATACGAAAATCGAAAATATACATGCCAGATGTATATTTTCATAATATGTATTGTATGAAATATTGTTTCATATTATTCGTTGCTCTCTTAATACAAGTTATTAAAATAACCATGATTTTTGAAAGGAATTAAGTATGTTCGCAAGATAATTTGGCGATTTTCTTTTTCCCGCCAAGGATGACAGATATCAAATCTATTCCGCTGCAACATATTACTATCTTATATCAGATACTTTATTTAGACATTCGAAAACAAATATGACTTCAAATTATGATAGAAAATTTATCATTTTCTTTTTAATTAGTATATTAGTTGGACATTTATTGTGTAAATATCACCCTTTGAAATGAAATGTTTATGTTTTCAATCGAATATGGAAGTTAGTCATTTTTTTTCTCAAGTTATGAAATTTTAAATTCAAATTTTATCAATTTTACAGCAAAAATAACTTAATCTAACATATGTACGCGATAACTGACACATATCTATACCCAAATATGGGGATTAAAATTGGGAAATAATTTTCCTTCATTTTTAATAATTTTTTTACAAAAAATCTAGTAGGCGATTAACATAGGAAATCTTTTTCTTGGCTTCACAGACGGTCAGTGACGTCATCACTTCGTTTGCGTATAGGAACACAAAAAATATTATATTACTGAATGAAAAATTTAGTCAGTACTGACTAATTTGCTGCTTTGTCAACTCCTAAACGACTGCGTAGCTTACTTCAAACTAATCCAAAAGTTGAGAAAAATCTCCCAATTGATGCAGAGGAAGCCGGTGCTGAATGCAAAGAGAAAAAAAAATAATGACCAAATCCAGGTGGGAATTTTGAATTTTTTGAAAATACCCACTTTATAAAATAGTGGGGTTTTTCAAGTGGGCCTGCCCGAAAAAACCCAGGCGGGTTTTTTGGGGCTAGACCCACTTGGGCGAACCCTGCTTTTAATTGCTTTTTCTATTGTGCATATTTGCACAAATTTTATTTATAGAGGCGATAATCGGGGTTATTTATAAACATGAAAATAAAGCTAGAATTTGTTCAGGTCTTTGAACCTTATATTAACATTAGCAGGCTTAACCTGATTCTCTGGTCATTGTTTTTAAATAAATTTTCAAAAAAAAAAAAAAAAAAAAAGAAGAATTAATTAAACCTCATATTTTATTTTGTAAAATTTTTATTTTTTAACTCACTTATACTTCTAACGATACTTGATAGTTCAAGCAAATGCTAATTATTAAACTACTGTTATTTTAGAATTTTAATTTGTAAACCATAAAAAATACAAAAATATGCACAATACTTAATTCCAAATTACCAACTTCCAAAAGCAAAGCGAATAAATAACTTTTAGGTATGAATAATTGAAAGTTTATTATTTTAAAAGTTTCTGCATGTTTATTAAATTGATTTTATGATGTTTTAGGGGTAAAAATTGGGACCCTACACAAAATTAAAATCTCTAAAATGGGTCCCTTCACAAAATTCAAATCCTTAAAATGGGCCCCTGTCCTTCACAAAATTCAAATCTCTAAAATGGACCCCTTCACAAAATTCAGATTTATAAAAACAGCCCTTTCACAAAATTTTGTTTTATAAAAACAATAATTTTGTAAAAATTTTCCATGTTTCAGACATGGTACAAGCTTACAGAAAAAAGGGCTGAACTTTTCACGATCCCCCTCCCCCTCTCAAAAGTGGTATCAGGCAACTGACACAACATAAATTTTACAATAATAAAAATAATGATAAATAATAAAAATACAATAATAAAATACATATATATACACACAATAAACAAAATCAGAACAATCAATCTTATATTATATATCATATTAATTATAATTAAAATAGTTTTAAGTGCTTAAAAACCAGGGTTGTAAAAAACCCGGGCTTTTTGGGGAAAATGGGGGAAAATAAAATTTCTTCTTTCTAAAAACTAATAATATGCAACACAAGTGTATATATAGTAAGCTTATAACATTTATTATGCTTATTATTTAGCAAGCACTAAAAACATTATTTAATTCATTAATAAAATTAATTATTCTGCTTGAAATTTAGGGTTTTCCAAAGTATCGCTAGAAAACAGCTGTATTTGAATTTTAAGTATTAGAAAGAAACAGCAAAGCAGAGCAGTTTCTGGTCGGGATACAGAAATAAATTTAAAGAAAAATTACTACATATTTTATTATCATTAATTTAATTATTATAAATCCTTTTAATGTGTAATCTCCATTACAAGTTAAAAGTCATTAACAAAATTATATGTAATGTGCTACTAATCTAAAATACACAAAAGTAAGTTTTTGTTATTAGCTATTTTTATTGTTAGAGAAAGGGAGGCTTTTCTTTTTATCAATATTGTTTTTTTGTAATAATAAAATTACATTTTTAATTTATAACTTTGAGGAGTTTATTGTTAACTATTTTTATAATACACCTTTTCATTTAGATATCAAAAAGCAAAAAGAATGATATAAAATAAACAGAACTTAAATACGTACTCTCAAATCATTCTACTTTGTCCATCTGTTAAATTTAAATAAGAGTATCTGGATCAACTACTGAAATAATCTAAAATTGTTTTGCCTTTATTATTATTATTTTTTTTTTTTTTTACAAATTCATACTTTTCCCCTCCTTTCCTTCAGTTTAACTTTTTCCATTTTGTTATTGCAATTAATCCTTTTTTAGACAACATTTAAAATAGCATTTTTAAAGAAAAAATATTGGAAAGAGATAATTTTGAAAGAAAATATATTATAGAAAGAAATGAGAAAGGGGAATTGTAAAATTGAAATTTATCTAAGTTACTTTTATTTTGAAAAGTAAATAATAATAATAATAAACATAAATGACACAGCTTGCATTATAAAAGAAAGCTTAAATTAATTATTAATGTAACCATAACTAGAACTTTAACTCCTTCAACTCCGAAAAATCAAATGGTTTAACTCCTTCAACTTCGAAAAATCAAATGGGCAAATCAAATTCTAAAGCAAGATTTTTGTCATTTTATGGAATTGTTAAATTTATTGCCTGCCAGTTCTGCAGCAGTTGAGCGCCTGTTTTCAACTTTTGGCTTTGGGCAAAACAAACTTCATAATAGGTTAGGCAATGACAAAACACGAAAACTAGTTAAGTGCCACCAGTTATTAAAAAGTAAAAGTGAAGAAGACTGGTAATTTGTAGAAAAGTTTGGATTTTTATGTAGTGTAAAAATGTTTTGTTCTTGTGTACTACTACCATTACAATAAAATGTTAAAAAATATTCATTTTTTTATAATTATTTCTCCATTTCCTTTATTATGGTGATAATATGGTGCAGGGGTGCAGAAAATGTTCAAACCTCGGAAAATTCCCCCCAAACACAGTATAAATTTCCCTCAATAATGCAAAAATCTACTTTGCTATACAAAGTCATTTGTTCTATGTAATAAATCTCTAAGAGAATAAGTATACAGTGCAACATAAAAATATCGCTGTTAGTGTATAAGCATTTCAAAGTAGCAAATTGTTATTTTTGATTTACATATTTATTTTCTCTCAAAAAAAATATTCAAAATTTCCCCAGTCAGTTTAAATTTCCCCCGAACCTCGTTCGGACATATTCTGCACCCCTGATATGGTGTTTCCTTTAATCCATCTGTTTTATTCTTTATTGAATTATAAAACATAAATGTGACTTATTTTTCATATTTAATTTCAGGAAATATGTTTTTGTAAACGTTTAATACATTTTTAATACTTTGTACAGTTATTTTCTTTTTACAATTATATAACTAATTTTTTTCTTGGTCCATCAATTTCAAGTTAAAGAACACTTACTCACTTTTTATGAAAATAATAAATCTAATAAATATTGTATGATAGCCAAATAAATTTTGTACATGCATGTTTGTATGTAAACAAACACTTTACTGTTGCATTTTGGTGTTTAAAAAGTACTTACTATTACAAAATGCTATTTGATAAAAACCCATTTTTCCCCAAAAAACCCAGGGTTTTTTAAGTTAAAAAACCCACCCCGGCAGGGAAAATGGGTATCTACCCGGGCAGCAAATCTGACAACCCTGTTAAAAACAGACAAAATTATTACACATGTACTTGAAAATAAGTTTTTTTCTATAGAAGCATTGTTTGCTGGGGCAACTGATTAGCAAAGTAATGTAGTTCAACAGTATTTTCCTAATGAACTTGAAGTGCTATTTCTTTTTCATTTTCTCCAAATTTGAATTTCACATTTCTTGAAAGCCAATCGCATAGAAATTGCTAATAATATATTGCATAAATTCAGGCTAACCCCCTCCCCCCCCCCTACTACATATGTCCAAAAAGTTTTAATGCAGATTTGCATTGATCCCAAGAATAATAATTTTCAAGCATAAAAAGTAACATGTCTGATGTTTACAGTATTACTTTTAATGAGTGTCTATACTTGTTTAATAAAATGCTATTAACTTGCTATTAAACATTAGATAGAGTAACTGCTAAAATGCAAGGATGAGATAACAAAAATACAAAAAGGCTGAAACTGTATGCAAAGGAAAGATGTTGAAATGAAACTAGAATTTTAATGACAAAATTTATTATATTACAGTAATAAATATTTATTTTTATCTTCAATGTATAAAAAAGAACAAATGCACATAAAAAATTAAAAAAAGCTGATTTTTTTTAAAGCTGAAAAGCTAAATGTACAAAAAAGCTGAAATCAGCTGAAAAATCTCATCCCTGAAAATTAAAGGTTTCTAGTGACAACTTTTTTTTTCACAAAAATATTTTGATTTTCACAAAAATAAATAAAAATTTCACACAAAAGAAAAAATTGTTTTTCACAAAAATGGGCCCCAAAAATTAAAACCTGGATCAACCCCTGTGTTTGAAAGGGTTTTCAATATACACAGGGTGCGAAATTTTCACTTGCCAGCTCGCCATTGGCGAGTGGAATTTTTACTGTCTGTGGCGAGTAAAAATTTGCTCTAGTTATTGATCTTACTAGAATTCTTACACGATACGGTGACAGAAAACATTCTTTTTATATATTTAAATATGGCAAAATCTTGCCATCTTATAACCTCATATTTAACCTCCCCTTTTTAGATTCTCGGAGTGCCTAATCTGTGTATGCGCTGCCCGAGATCGCCCCAGCTTGGGGGGGGGGGGGGGAAATGCTTAGTGCATGCATGAAAGTTTTGTTTCCTTCGTCAGTTTCGTTTCTCCCACTGTTATTTCTACAAGCAAAGTGAGAATACATGAGCAGAGAGCCTCTTTGCCCGTCGCTCACTATCCAAGAGAAGAGATATGCTAAAGTTTGCCTATGCGATATTATAACATGAAAATGAACTCGAGCCCCTTTAAAGATACTACCTATGTATATATTGTTGAATAATTATCAAAAAACAGTTTATATTTTCCAGTTTTTTACTGAATCGCCAATGATTTGTGCTTGTAATGATTTGTAAGCAACGATTTTATCGAAAAAGCTATTTCAAACGACAACAATAAACAAGTTATACACATCGACATTCCATCTGATTAAAAAAATAAAATGGACGAAAAAGACATTTCTTATTTAAAAAGTTAAATAAATAAATAGATAAATAAGGAAGCTTATTTTTTCACAATAAAAAGATTTTCACAGGATATTGTTTGACAAAAAATTTTTCTTCTTCTATTTTTTTTTTTCTTTTTCTTAATGACTCTTTCAGGGTTGTAGTGATTTAAATCGCTGATTTAAATCAATTGATTTTTTCGAAAAAAAAAAAAAATATCACTGATTTAAATCACATTTTTTAAATACCAAAGTTATTGGCTTTAATGGAATGAAATTGTTTATCTAACTTAAAAAAAATGAGATTTTTAATAATTTCTTATGTAAATTAAAAAAAAAGTTTGTAAAATATAACAAAATATTTCATTAGACGAACTAATATTTCTCATTTCTTAATTTTAGATTCATCTCTACTAAGCAACATTAATAAACACAAAAATAAATTATACCTTAACTTTTTTAAAATTATTTTTATACATATTATTATATATTTTAATTATTCATTATATTTTAATTATTCATACAAGCACTGGTGTATAAATTGTAAATATTTAATTAGTATACAATTTATTAATTAATGTTATACACATATTCCAGTTCGCCTTTGCCCACCTTGCGGGTGATATTTCAAAAAGAAAATATTTCCTTGTTTATTTAGCTCTCATACCAGTTTATGTCATTTAACAATGTCTCATATGGTATTTTAAAAATGATAGCATATTTTACATTGTAGTGTTTAAAAAGCCCTGAAGGCTCCAAAAAGTTTTAAAATCATAATCTTTTAATTTAACAACATACAATCAGTTAAATATAGTTCGAGGCTGCTCTCACTGCTTGTTTAATTAATTGTACCCTCTAAATACAGGGGTCTGTCCAGACTTTTCACACAGGGTCATTGTGATATTGTGAAAATTTCTACACATAATTTTGTAAATTCAAATTTAGTGTGAAAATAGAGTTCTTTACAAACTTTTCGGCTAGGGTCTTCTTTTGGTGAAATTGTGAAAAATGTAATTTTGCAAAATAAAATTACAATTAAGGTTTCATTTTGATACACTAAGTTATAAATTTAAAAATATGAAAAATAGATTAATAATTTTTAACCATTTATGTGTGTTATGTACTTCAAGAGTACAAAAATATGCTTTAAGTTCAGTATATATACATATATATATATATGATTTTTCTTTGTTTATTGCCTTTCTGCAATATCTAACATTATTAATGTATGTAATAATTTGTGAGCACATAATCATAGGAATATGTAGTATATTTATAATTATATTAAACAAATTTCTGTTTATTATGATAAAATTTTTTGAAAGATGTTCTTAAGCTCATTGGAAACTTAAACCTAACCCGCAGGAAAAAAATTCAGTCAATTTGACCCAGAAGAAAAATAAATCAGTTAACCTGAACCAAACTTAATATGCAAGAGAAAAAAAATTTAGTCAACTAGACCTAAACCTGATTGCATGTGAGGCTTACCGATTTACTGAACCTGTTGCTGGACTGTTAATACAGATTTTCACTTAAAACGAAATTAATCACAAAGATAAAATAAAAGTTTAATTTAAAGTTAATTGAACTTCAAAAATTTAAAACAACATTTAATTATTGATTTATTAACATTTTTTTTATATATAATATAAAACTTAACTAAGATGTAAAGGACATAAATCAAGTAGGTTTTTACACGTGTAATTTTTATAAATTGTGAAATAAATTTTTATGATAGAAAGTAGTTGCTTAGGGTTTTTTTTACTATTACATGCATTATATGTATGTGTGTGTGTGCATAATATATAACCACACACATTAAAATAATAAAGTTAGACAAGTCTAAGCATATATATTAAAAAAAAAAAAAAGACGAAAGTATAAAGGAACTTGAATACTCACATGTGAAACTTCAGGAAGATTCTTTGCTTTCACTTTCCGACGACTGTTCAAAGACGACGACGCCATACAGACACAATCCGCCATTTTTACTTGTTTACTAGGAAGAGGAAGAATGACGGGGTGATATAAAATGGTCTGCGCGTGCGCGAGATTAGTAGATCCCCGGTATCTTTATGGGCATCGGCTTGTGGGCCGCTTCTTCTTAAATGATGCAAGGCCACAAGTGTCTCTCCCGAAACCGATCTCTAGTGGCTCTGAGCAAGGAAAAAGCATATTAGTTTCCCCCCACTGGCCCGTGATTAGTTAATCACCGGCTGCCGGAAGTTGAGGCGCGCTATTTAAAATATTGCACTGGCATGATACCAGTGGCCACAAGTCAGTTTGGCCAGAACGTTTACAGCTTGTGGCCAGAAGTCTTGTGTTTGTTGGGGAGTTCCTAAACTTGGATCGATGCCTCTCAATTTGAATGCAACAAATCCTGCAATGTAGCTCAAACCTTCCTTTTCTTGAGTATTGATTTCTTGTCTTTCTGAATTAAAACCAATGTCCCACGATAAAGGCATAGAGTCAAATACCTTCATCATATCATCTATATTCTCAGCTTCATCTTGGGTTTCCGTTTTATTTGAGTCAGCATTTTCACTTTCAGTTTGATTTGATAAAATTGTTCTACTAAACTCATTTTCAAACGCTTTCTCTAAAAGCTCAGCAGTCAAATAACAGTTAACTTCTGCACTGTGCACGCTTGTGCATATTTTTGAAGAAAGATTTGGCAGTTTATTGGCCATTAGAAGGTATTTAAATCTTTTAATAACTTCTGAAGGACTTGGGTGATCATTAAATCGACCGAGACCTTTAATTTGACTAAAGAGACTTTCAAGGGCATCCTGGGTCAATCTTGTTGTTAGTATGTGTTTTACTCCCATACATTTCATATCCTCCAACATAGAAACTAGCGACTTAATTTAAATAATTATTGCTTTTTGAAAGGACATAAGCTTTTTTTTCCATTTACTCTCATTTTTTCAATAACTTCCATCATTTCGTTAAGAACACGTTTTTGCTCCAGAAAATAATTTTTATGCCCAAAAGCAGCCTACATATCTTTCCCAGCAGGTGTTTCCAAAGTCTTGCTGTTCATTACATAAAAAAAAAAAAAAAAAAAAAAAAAAACTATCTATTAGTTTAAAAAAATCATGAGCTTTCTTGTCTCCTGTAAATTTTAAGATTGCCTTGGCTGTAGTGGCTGAAAATAAAACTTTAGCTGGTGTTACTTTTTGCCGATCGTTTCCTTTCACTAATAAATAGGAAGGTTTAAGCTTGTAGCACAGTTTAATCTTTCCAGTATCTTTACTCAGTACCTCTTCTATTATTTTTGAATTTAAGACGGTTCCATCCTCCAAAGTTATGCCTGAATCTAAAAAGTGATTTCGTAACAATTTTATATAATGTGGCATATCAGCAAAAACAAAAATCTTCGAAGATGTTCTAATTGGGTTTACAAAATATTTTGAATCTACGTTTATTTGTAGATTTTTCCAGAGAGTGCCACACCCTCCTAAATCGGAAACTATGGCTTTCACATCGATTTGAATTATTTCCAAATTTTTCACTATGTTAAATAAAAGCTCTTTGTCCATTAGAATTTCAAAGTCGTAAAAAACAGGTTTCTTCCAATTAGAAAAAAGGTCTCTAATTAAAACCAATTGAACCTTTTTATATGGACCAAGTATTTGGTTTAGCCCGGCATCATAGCATATATCAGAAGCCACATGCATCTCATCGAAGCTAACTACACAGATTTTTTCAAGGCCATTTAAATTTTCTGAACTTATTTTCATAAGATTTAAAATGTCCTTTTGCAATCCTGGCTCACATGATAATTTTGCACACCATCGCTTCAAAGTACTAGCACTTGGCAAGGGAATTCCTATCCTGAATTTCCAAAAGTCATATGCTTTCGTTGAAAGAGATCTCAATGCAATACAACGAGAAATATCCTCGGTCTTCCATTTCATGTTCGGAGAATCAGTCATTAACGCTTTTATTTGAGATTTTGTAAAAAACCTTTTTAATTTTACTGTATAAGTTGCTCGTTTTCTTTAAATTTGATTTTAGTTTTAAGATTTCATTTCTTTGCTCTCGAATTTTCACCAAATAGTTTTTCCTGCACTCTTGCAATCTTTTTATTATTTGATGAAACATTTTTTTTTTTAATTTAGCTTTTTCTGCATTGCTGTTTTGTAGTTTTTTCTCTAGTGTTTCACATTTCTGTTTTAAATATCTCACGTTTTCATCCAGTAAAGAATAGTTATTGCAGATAGTTATATTTTCTTCTGATTGATTTGAGCTGCCTTTTTTCGGACTGAGATTTTTTAAAGTATCTAAGGCACTGACAATTATTTCCCGCTTTTTCTGCCTTTTTTGACGAGGAGAATTATTCTCTAGATTACAGACTCCTGGAATATTTATTTTTGGTGTAGCAATGGGCTTCAAAGTTTTTCTAATAGGCAGTCCAAGTAATCTGTTTTTCATATCATCTTCATAATCCTCTTCAGTAAAATTTTCACTGCAAATTCTTGCATTTTTAACGTTTACAGGATCATTTCGATAACATTTCTGCAACCATTCTTTGCATAGTTCGTAATTTCTTTTAATTAACAAATGGAAGATAATGTTTTTCCCCTTAGAGTTTTTATGGGCGTTCTTACAAGTTGCTATTGCACACACTGACATTTCGAAAAAAACTGAATTCTAACCAATTATGTGAACTTCAGTAAAGTGAAAGTAAGCAACAAAAATCACTAAAATTTAAAATAACATTAAAATACAACGAATTAACGCACCGTAAAATATTTCTTTCTCCGGTCCAGAGAAACCTTTCTTTCTTCCTCTACCCAGTCAGCCAGGTGACGTCACAAGCAGAAACCGGAAGACGGCAAGGGGTAGTTCAATGGAGTCACCTAGCTCTTAAGTTTATCTCTTTCCCTGATTTACATCAGGATAACTTAGATTGATGGCGAGCTACAAGCGCTAAAACATTGGCGAAGTTTAAAATCGAGTTGTCGCCAAATTCTTTAACCGGGAATTTTGCAAACACCGTTCAAGCTACAATCGATCAAATCTACCAAAAACTTCTCCATTCCGCAAGCTTTAGAAAGAACCCCCAATAAACCATATCGGTGTTCCAGTTCAGGAGAAATTAAGCCTTTTGTTTGCAATACATCACTGAAAACGGCGTTCGTCGAAATTCGGCAAACGAAACGATTGTGAGTAAATGGAACGTATGCAAATTCGTGACTATCTGCATATGGACTCTTAGTGATATGAAGATGTATTCCAACCTTCTTGCGCGCACATCCCATTCGCGGGTACAAAAGGCGAGTCAATCTGTAACAGCTCATTAGCTCGTCAGCTTCTTTTACGTTTTATGCTGCTTCTTGCTTTAGCATTTTCTGGGCTTTTCCTGAGCTCGGCCGATTCTTTTCACGCTGCTGTCACATCTACTTGGTCTCTCTTAGTTTACACTTAGTATGTTTTCCTACATTGGTACGAATTAACCAAGTTGGTTCTTATTCCGTTGCACTTTTTTTTTCTGCTTTTGTAAATTAATATTGAAATTTTATCCTTTTTGTTTGCCCTTCTGACTTTTATTTTCAATTGAAGTCATCACAGGGATCAAATTGTCATACTTTCCAACCTGTAAACAGATATGCCTAGTTTTACAAATGAAGAGTACGCGAAAATGTATTTTGTGTATGGATTTGGCGATGGTAACTCTCGGAGAGCCGAATAAGAGTACCGTCTACGTTATTCACATCATCGTGCGCCCAACCGTGCTATATTTGCCGCAATTCATCGAAGGCTTAGGTAGAGTGGGTCGTTCGTTAGGGTGTATGAAAGGGGCCATGGTCGCCGCTCCGCCACTGCTGAGGAGTCCGTACTCGACAGAGTGGAGGAAAATCCAAATATGAGTTCACGCATACTTGCGAGAGAAGGTGGAATCTCCCAAAGTAATGTGTTAAATGTTTTGCGCAAAAACCAGTATCATCCATACCACTTCACACCGGTACAAGAATTACGCCGCACAGTGGATCGAACAATGTTAAAATACGAACATAGGCCCAAAAATCAATCTCTAAATAACTGATATTTTGCAGTGAAATAATTTAAAAGAGTGTCTAAAAAATACAAATATATGGTTATTTCTTCAATTACACGAAGTTTTATTATATATAAATAAATTCAAAACGAAAACTTTCACAAATAAGATTTTTCGATGAATTTCAGTGACTTTATTTGAATAGCCATCAAGCGGCACTTAAGATAACTATGAAAAAATATGAAATAAAAATATCTTTAATAATGTCCTAATAAAAGTTTAAGGTACTTCTGCCGACATTTTGTTGGTTTTTTATGTTGTGATTCACGCATGAAATGTGAATATAAAATTAACAAAAAAATAAAATTTATAAGTTGTGTAACTTTTTTTGACCAAAATTTCAAACACATTTTACTACTCCCAAAAGTATACATTTTAATCTGTGAAAAGGATTTTCGCCACAAATCGCCACTTTTGGAGAAAAATAAATTTTTATTCTGTTTACCGCCAAATTATCAATCGAGAAATTTATCTGAATAATTGTATTCATTAATGACAGAAAATATATTAAAATTTTTATAGTGAAAATATTATAGAAATTAGATGATTAAAATAGATTTACTAAATCAGAAATTATTTCTTATTTTTAAAAGTATTTAATAAAATAATTAATTTTACTTTAAAGCTACTGAAAAGTACCGTTGGACCCAAAAAAGGAAGGAAATGTAAACGGTTGCTGTCATAAAATGTTAAAATTAAATAAATATTTAGTGTTCAATTACTAAATGTTAAAATTAAATATTATAATCCCATATTGCGATTTCAAGTAAAAGTTTCAGTGCAATAAAAATAAAGGCAAATGTGAATTTTTCGTAGAGTTTGTCAGTAAAAGCTTGCATGAGTTTTCTATTGAAATACTACATAAAAAAAAGAAAGAAAAAAGAAGCAGTAATGTGATGATATATTTAACATTGTGTGCTAAATTACCGTAATTTCTGGTAGATACCCCGCAGGTTATATAATCAGAGTTTTGCACCAGAAATTTCAATTAAAAATGAATTTATATTTGTACGAGCTCTTCCTTCGAAAAAGTATAGATTTCTCTATTAAATAAAATTTCTGGTGGAAAAATTACACATCTTACCTGCGGCTTATCTACCAGAAATTACGGTAATTGTGTTATAAATGTAGATTTTCTTCACGAAATTTTTATTTTTCCTTTTATTCTCTTCTTTTTAGCAACATTTGTTTCTTTATCAGGTATGTTTCTAAATTTCTGTTTGCAGCAAAAAAATACGATACCGTTATAACCCTTTATAATGCCAATTTTTCCTCAAATGGTACATTAAACTAATTTCACGAATAAAAAATGGTGTAAAGAAAAAAATTCATTTAGCTTATTAGAAATATATAATTTTAATTTTGACACATTATTCTCTTAGTTAATCGCAAACTTCTCATAACCCATTCTATTAGCATAAACGGAATCGCCACAAATGACTATTTTATTTTTTATTTTTTTCGCACCAATATTATAAAAATAATATTTATACTGATATTTTTCTACAGAAAAGATGCACAGGAATC
Source organism: Salticus scenicus (assembly GCA_963930645.1). Taxonomy (NCBI): domain Eukaryota; kingdom Metazoa; phylum Arthropoda; class Arachnida; order Araneae; family Salticidae; genus Salticus; species Salticus scenicus. The sequence continues at coordinate 662,386 of CAWVNO010002827.1, read as the reverse complement.
ATTATTTTAAAAAAAAATGGTGCTAGTTAAATAAAAGGATAACAAATTTGGTGGGGAAAATATTCCTTTGGCCTTATAAAGGGTTAAAAAAATCATAGAATCGCTTTTAGTATCATACATATATACATATTTAAATCGAAATGTGACAAAAAGCATCATACATAGATAATAATAATACCATAACCTTCCTATGTTCGCCACTGCCTATACTTCGATCCACTGTGCGCCGCTCAGATTTCCAAAAGCGGATAACATTCTGCCGCTGGCTTTTGGAGCGAGATATTGAGGAACACCATTTCCTTAGAACGAAATTGTGGACAGATGAGTCACTTTTCACTCGGGATGGAATGTTAAATTTACATAACTGGCATCATTACGCTCAACAAAATCCATTTGTAACACGAAATTCATCGTTTCAGACGCGATTCAGCTTAAATGTTTGGCTTGGAGTGGTTGGCGATAGCTTGATAGGTCCACCTGTGTTCCAAGGTCATCTGCAAGCAATACATATTTGCAGTTTCTGGAACATCATCTTCCAGGATTACTTGATGTCATTCCTGTACCCCAACAAATGGAAATCATTTTCCAACACGATGGGGCCCCTGCACATTCTTCCAATACCGTTCGGGACTTCTTGACTCAGCAGTATCCGCGATGTATTAGTCGTTACGGAACAATTCCTTGGCCACCTAGATCGCCAGATCTCACTCCATTGTACTTCTATGTTTGGGGTTTCTTGAAGCAAGAAGTTTACCGCACAGAAGTTGCCAGTTTGCAAGATTTAAGCAGCCGGCTTGAGGATGCAATAATAAAACTGAAAGATGAGCTTTCGCTAAGCGCTACTGTGGTTTCCGTTCGTAAGCGGGGAAGGGCATGTATCAAGTGTGGAGGTGACTAATTTCAGCAGCGGCACTAAATTTTACACATCCTTTCGAATGCATATGGGCTTTAATCATAAACGTGAGATACGACTTTTTTTTTTTTGCATATTCCTTTGTGAAAGACGGGAGAAACGTCATACTTCTTTTGTTTCCATTCCATTGTGTTTGTAAATTTAATACTGCTACTTTTCTTGTATGTCTTTAAAACTTTCTTTTTTGCATCTAAAAAACAGCGGGCTGAAGGCGGACATGAAATCAGGAACAACAATGGCACCCCGTGAGTCTCCTTCTCGAGAAACGTCGAGTTTAGTGATGAATGTTTTTCAAACAAAAGGCTAAATTTCTCCTGAACTAGAACACCGATATGGTTTATTGTGAGCTCATTCTAAAGCTTGTGGAATGGAGAGGTTTTTGGTAAATTTGACCGATTGTAGCATGAACGGTGTTTGCAGAATTGGCGGTTAAAGAATTTGGCGACAACTCGATTTTAAACTTCGCCAATGTTTTAGCGCTTGTAGCTCGCCGTCAAATTAAGGTATCCTGATGTAAATGGTGTCACCTAATAGGATTTTTTTTGCTCTTTCCAAATATGTGCTTATTTTGCGTGTAAGTCTTTCAGGAAGTTCACAAATGTGGGTTTTTTCAGACGGGATGGAAAAAAACAGATTTTTCTTCTATCTACCATAACTCGAAAACGGTTAGAGATAGGACAGGGTTTCTATGATGTTTTATGCTCCCCATGGGCTGTTCTATCACCTCCTTTCGTTTGGCAGATTATGTCAATCTCACCCTGTATATTTGCATCACCGCCGAAAAGTTTACTTATATAATTAACATTATAGGGGAAGCCGGGGTAATAAGAGACAGGGGTTATAAGAGACGCAGTCAAAAAAACCTCCAAAAAATATACTTAGACAACTTTAAAAATATGTAATATTAAGTATAATGTGTATTCTTTACTACAATACACTTATTGAGAAGTTTATAACACATTTTGAAGTTTTTTTTATACGATGAAAAAAACCTTCGCTTTGAACTTACCCTAAAAGTTCGTAACATTTTCTAAATTTTTTGTAATTTTTTTTTGTGGGTTAGATGTTTGGGATTTATTAATGTGTAACCATTTGACCAAGACTATGACTTTTATGTACAATTTTTAAAACCTTGAAGGCATTCTTTATTTACATGTGCTAGGCATGTTTCTTATTACCCCATTTTTATTTTTTGTGGGGGTAATAAGAGACATTAGTCTTTTATTACCCCCACATTTAATTCCTGCCCCCACCCCCACCCCCCCATTGTAGTTCCTGTTAATTCTGCCTGACTAGTTTATGAAGAGTTTACCTAGTGTTAGGCCTAGTCTAAGTTTACCAAGACAACTTTTTTTTTTTTTCACTTTAAATCAAAAAGCAGTTTTACTCATTAGGCTAGACCATATTTAAGGTTTATGATTATGTAAAATTATGTTTAGAATGTCTATAAGTTAGTATTTAGTCATTAATACTTCATTACATAATAAATAAGTTCATTCATAATTACTAGAAAATTATTTTATAACATTTTGTTCTCTTGTATACACTTCAAAAATACGGTTTTTTGCCTATTTTCGACTCCACTTTAGAAAATGCGTAAAATATTTTCTGCCCATTTTAAAAATTATATTGATGTTTTTGGTTAATCCCTAGGTTATGTTGATTATGTAGAACTATCATTAACAAGGAGAGGTCACGACATGGAAAATTCAGATCGGGACGAAATTGCGCAGGATTGTAGTATACTATGAGGGTAACAACATATTAAAGCAGTAGGACCCACTATCCACAAAATTTCGAGAAAATAGCATTTAAAGTTTGAGTAATCTTTAAATACAAGTTATTTCGTAAGCGAGTAAGCGCCTCAGTGGCATGATTCTAAAGCGCGAGTCTGCCACCCAGATGACTCGAGTTTGAGGCTACCTGCGGAACTACTCCTTTTTTTTTTTTTTTTTTCTTTCTTCTTTAACTTTTTATGTAATCTTAACTTTTTATTTATTTTACTTTATTTTACAAGTCAATTCAAAATTTGAAAATTTTAATAAAAAATTATTTAATTTTCTTGAGTATAAAATAACTTTTTCTATTTTTAATATTTATAACTTAAAAATACAATAAATTTCTATAACTTAAGAAATAAAGTTTAGTTTTGAAAAACCCTAAATAAGAAACATAAAGAAAAACAGACAAATATTTAAATAATTAAAAAATAAACAAGCTGTAAACAAAGTGTAAAATAGTTAGCAGGTGTACATAAATCTTGGTTTGAACTTCCTGATTTGGTTTGAATGTGTAAAAATTACGTAAACACTTCTAGCTTGTTAATAATAAAGGGCGGGTGGAATTTTATTTTGTGCACAGAAGGATAAAAAAAAAAAGGAAGTCATTATCGAAAAAGAAACGATCTTCATTAACATTTAAAATCTACATTTAAAGATAACATTTTTTTACCTGTAATAATTTAAAAGCATCGCAATCCTATACTATAATTTTTAAGAAACTATTGAATGGAGAAGTAATTATTTAATTTGGATAGTAATTATATATGCAATTAAAATCATCATTTCCCTGTAATTTTTTTTTTTTTTTTTTTTTGTGATTTAAAAAATAAAATTAAATATACCTAAAATGAAATAAAATATTTAGATAAATAATTAAAAACAGATTCTTTAGTTTTACCTTATTTTAAAGTTAAAATAAAACTAAAATTTATATTTTAAGTTATATAAATTTATTGTATTTTTAAGTTATGAATATTAAAAATATAAAAAGTTATTTTATACTCAAGAAAATTAAATAATTTTTTATTAAAATTTTCAAATTTTGAATTGAATTGTAAAATAAATAAAAAGTTAAGATTACATAAAAAGTTAAATAATAAGAAAAAAAAAGTAGTCCCGCAGGTAGCTTCGAACCCAAGTCATCTTGGCGGGAGATTCGAGCTTTAGGATCACGCCACTGAGGCACTTACTCGCTTGTAAAATAACTTGTATTTAAAGATTACTGAAACTTTAAATGCTTTTTTCTCGAAATTTTGTAGATAGTGGGTCCTACTGCTTTAATATGTTGTTACCCTCATAGTATACTACAATCCTGCGCAATTTCGTCCCGATCTGAATTTTCCATGTCGTCACCTCTCCTTGTAAGTACAATATTATATTATTTAGGACCTAATATTAAAAGAAATGAATTTCACAAACACATTTATGACAGTTAATTTTCCAGAAAACATATTTTTTGAATGGATGTAAATAATAAAAATTAAAAACTATTGGCTGATTCAGAATTGTTTCCAGATGTCTTTTATAATCCCACATGATTTTACATTGCTATATATGGACAGTTATAAGCCTGGTCTCTTATTACCCCACGTGGGGTTATTAGAGACAAGGATTTAATGAAATTAAAAAAAAAAATTTAAACAAAGGATTTAAGTTCAAAAATCACCTGAAAAATCACGAGGAGTCCATTGAATGAAATTAATACGAGACATTTATTTTAAGTTATTTAGATTAATAGTATAGATTTTATTAATATTTTTTGTCTCTTATTACGCCTTTTGTCTCTTATTACCCCGGCTTCCCCTATTATTTTGTATTCTGATCTCAGAATATATAAAATAAAGGTAATAGTGTTAAAACTTATTTCTATATTATTTTCTGCTAAAGGTGTACATTGTATGAAAGTTTTAATATGTCTGTTTTTAACTCCCTATCTTTAATGACTTGTCTATATTTAATTGATATATGAAATATTTCAAATGCTGCTTAAATTTGCATTCAGAGAATTAACTCTAAGAAAAAAAAAGATTGTCTTATCTACCTAAAATCTTTCATTATATAATAAGATATAAAACGAATTAAGCTTATTTTTGATAAGTATTATTTTAATTTTATGTTATTATTGATAATATGCTGATTCTTCTAAGGCAAATCAGTAAGTATTTTAAGTGAAAACGCCACTTTAGCCAGGATCTAATAGGATGGCAAACCTGAGTCTGATGCGAAGAAAACACTAAATCTCCTTATATTATTAAAATCTGTGCGCATTTGTCTGTCTGTCTGTGTCTGTGAGAAATGGCTTATGGCTGCTAAAGCTCCAGCGCTGATGGTCGCAGCGGCTCAAAACCGATACCAGAAGACGTGGAATATCTTCATCTCCACGTCGCGATAATTCGCTAAGCGATGCGACCCTTCTTAGCGGAGATATTAATTAAAACGTCCAACTATGTCTAATGAAAAAACGATTCAAAATTCCAGGTGACCGTAATTTTCATCTGGAACCGCGTTCCTCAAAAGAAAAAGCAGAGAGAGAAAATTTTGCGGGTTTTTGTAAAGAGATCTTAGGTGAAGGGCTCGAGATATTGAAAATATACCTGTACCACGAGAAGAAGCATTTATTACCGATTCTTACCGTACAACCTTTTTTTTTTTTTTTTTTTTGCTTTTTTTTTTTTTTTTTTATACGGATTTTTTATATTAAAAAAGAAAATAAATTAAAAAGGGTTCAAAATTTCTCATTTGCTCGATCGTCTTTTTTGAAACGCCCTGTAGGAAAGAATAACAGACTCATTTCTTAACAACTGGTATATCTGGAAAGGTCATTTAATCCTCTTTCGAACCATTCAAGCATTTGAACAAAATATGGATTAACGATCCATATTTTTAGATTTTACGAAACATTGATTTTTTCACAAAACGTTGTATAACTCAAAATCTTTTAGAGATAAACCATTTCTTTTCTTTTTTTCTTTCTTTCTTTCTTTTTTTTTTTTTTTTTTTTTTTTTTTTTTTTTATATAGACCTCGGTTACACAATTGACTTCTCAAAAGTTTGAAAAGTTTTTTAAAAAACTGAATGAGTTATAATTTTTTTTAATTTTAGCCATAAAACCATTGAATACCACGATTTTGATCCATTCGACTTCATGTGGGGGGGTTACCATGGCAACTGACATAGAAAACGATATCTGGCCGAAAGAGATTGAGAGATTTTACCATTTCAGTTCATGTGGTTTTTGCAGTGGGAATAAAAATTGCAAATTTCAAAATGCTTCAGTTTTCTTCAAAATTCTTTCAAAATTACTGTGCACCGTTAATATCACGTGGTATAGTTGCAGGTCAAATTTCATCGATTTTGGAAAAAATTTACATTTAAATTGCAAATTAAGATATTCTAAATTCTAATATTCTAATTCGCATATTCTAAATTCTATTTATGATTAAATTATTTTTAATTCATCATTCGAAATATATTTTAAATACTTTTATATTACGAATGTGGAATCCGAGGTTTCACCCGATTTACACGTTTTAATGTTTCCTGATCAGGTTTTCTTTTGTATCTCAGCTACTAATTAAAATAATTTCACAAGTAATACAACATTTGAAATCTTTGTTGATTTGGAATGGAACAGCAGATTACAGAAATTTCTACCGCCAGATGGCACTGTAATACTTTAAAATTTCAATATTTCAAATTCTAATGGGCGAGGAAGGAGTTGTAAGTTTTAAAACGGGCATAAGGTGCCGAAATCGCGCCATCGAGCGGGACTTTGCTAAAGTCAGAAATTTAAAAGATCATAACATGGTGAGCGAACAGGCTACTTCAGATATTAATAAGGGATCAATAAAGCTATTTTCACTATATGTCAATAAGCTATTGTAAGACCTGAAACGGGAAAAAGGCGCCGCAGGCGCTACCAAGCGGGAGTTTTATAAAGTCGGATTTTTAAAGGATCGCGAACAAGCTGGTCGCCGAAGGCGGCTAGTAAATAAATAAGAGAGAAAGCGAAAATTGCAGAATTTTAAAAAATATTCTGCTAAAATACTTTCAATGAAATTACCAAGCAAGCGTTTCCTAATGTACGCGATAGATATCGTTAGTCCCGGTTGATGTAAGACCAAAGCTGGTTTTTTGTGCCAAAAATGTAATACGGAGTGGCTATTCTGAGATATTCCATTACCATGTGTCAAACACGGGTAACTGGCGAGACCCAGTGTTGCCAGATGATCGCATGTCAATTTATGCAAAAAGTTTTCAAATTTCAAGAGTTTTTTCCAAAACATTCCCCCAACTGAATTTATACTAAAATTGAAAAAAGAAAAGAAAGCATATCTAATAAATTTAAACTGCCATTTTCCCCCGAAATGAAGCTCTTTTTTGAAAAAAAGCCCCATTTACAAAATTAGCATTAAAAACATTATTTTTTTGAAAATTTTCATGTGTGTAACTTTTTGAGTATAGTGTTTTCCCTCTAATCTTTTATTCTTATCCCATATGATTTTTAAAAAGTTTCTGTGGACTATAAAATGCATGAAAAACAAGATATCAAGGGAACTGCTAGAGCTTACATTAAAATAAATATTTCATGTTTGCAAGTTTAAATCAAACTTAAAGATCAAGTATCCTAGTTTCGACTTGTTTAGTTTATACTTTAAGTTGATTATTCAAGCAGCAATCAAAACGTATCAAGCTCTCAGAATTTGCTGCAGCACACATGAACCAAATAAAGATATAATTCCTGAAAAAAAAAAAAAAAAAAACAGGATAAATTTTATAATAATTGTAAATGTTATTTTTCTATTTCGGAAATAGAATCAATGCATTATTAGTTGATAAACTTGAATTTTTTTTTTTTTTTTCAAGTTTCCTGTGGGATTTTAGGAAAAAAATCTTTTGCCAATGCTAATGAAAACCAATGTTAATGACGAACTTATGCCGCATATTTCGTCGTTTCACGCATGCGCCTTAAAATATAAGTTGCATGTTTAAATGCAATCGGCAAGCGTTTACGGTATTATATGAAAACAAAGTTGGAAAATAAAAACATGTATACAATAAACATAGATCTTCCTTCGCCGAGAGGTTATGTCACCACACTGCTAATCGCCTTCGAGCGTAGGAGAACGGGCTCGATTCCAGTGCTGGCTCTTGGTGTTTTTCCAATTCTTCGCACTGTAATTCTGTCATGTGTTATCTGTCTTTATCTGACGAAGATTTACAAGCGGGCTTCGAAAGTCGAGTATACAAATCTGTTGTATATGGTATCATTAAATGACAATAAAATATGTTTATTTTATTGTCATTTCTTATTCACGACATTACGTTAATTCATTTCTTATTCACGACATTACGTTAATTCATTTCTTATTCACGACATTACGTTAATTCACGTCGTTCTTATTACGTCATTCAATTTATATAATTTGACTTTTCCTTTTCCTTTTTTTTTTTTTTTTTTTTTTTTTAAATCACCAAAATCGTGCAGTTGATTTATTTATGGCCGAAACGTCAGTGGAGGTCCTCTGTTGAGACCCAAAAAGATTTTATGTTCAGTCTGTGTGTCTGCGTGTTTGTCGCGCGATAGCGGTCGCAAAAATCCCGCTATTGACTTCAAATTTGGTACACATGTTCGTAATCCCCACGAAATCAGCTGTATAGTTTAAAGTGTGCATTCCATTTGTAGTTCGTGTACAGGGACACGTCAAAAATTTTCATTTCTTATGTTCTCCTAAAATACATTTTCACAATTTAAAAAGAAAGCAGCAGGAAATTTAATAGAGAAATATGTTCAATATCAAGAAACTTTTTTGAACGAGTAATTTGCGAAAATGAATGTCTACTGCATTATGCAGTCATATTAATGCAGTAGGTTTTTCTTTTCTTAAACCTTTTCTTAAGTAGTTTATTTTCTTAAACCTATCTTCACTTTTGCAAATAAGTAAATAAGTATGTGGATTTTAAATTTTCGGCTGTTTGTTATTAATGTTATTTGTTATTTGCTGTTTGAAACTTTTAGAGCAATTTCTGATGTTTTTAATGTTCTAGTCATCAGAAAACATTTTTAGAAATCACAAATTAGTACATATGTCATGAAAGATATTCAGAACCACATATGTTAAAATACACTCTGTCACAAAAAAATATATGCACCCAGAAGAAATCAAACCGCAATTACGAAACTTGGTACAAATGTAGTCTGGTAAGAGGTATGCAAATGATTAAAATTTGAACGCCAATGAGACAAGGCTAAGCACGTTATGCGCATCTGAACTGCGCAGCTGGACGAGTTTAAAAGCAGGATTTCTCGCACCGTAGAGCTATTCAAATGAATCTGTCGACTTTAATGGAAGGTATGGTGACTTGAGATGCCTTTGAGACGTAACCGGTGGCAGTACAGAGAATTGTCGGATAGTGAGAGGGGCCGTAGAGAAGGCCTCAGAGAAGCAGTTTGGTCGTTCAGACATATCAGCCGCCAGGTCGTTCGGAGCGATATGGTAGTTGCTCGGGATTGGTAACAGTGGGTCACGGAAGGGAGAATCAACCATTGAGGAGGGTCAAGACGTCCCAGTAGCGCAAATGAACACGAGGATCGCGCAATCATAAGAGCGACCACGTCCGCACCAACAGCGTCATTAGCCTCGATTCAATGCCATTTACCACATTCTAGGCATCCAGTAGTATCAAGGGAAACCATTCTGAGACGACTGGCCGACGCTGGTATGAACAGCCGACGTCCATTAAGACACTTATACCTCACCCCACATCATAAGCAGTGTCGACTGGATTTTTCTCGACCCAAAGCAAGCTGGAGTGTGACCGAACGAACGTGTGATCGTCTGTGGGGAATTACGATTCAGTCTCAGTGCTGATGACCATTGCACACACGTGTGGAGGCGGCCAGGCCAGCAGTCTGATCCGGCATTTGTTGTCGAGCAGCATACAGACATTACACAAGGTGTGACAGTGTGGGGAGCGATTTGTTGGGACACACGATCCCCTCTAGTCATCCTTCAAGGCACTATGACGGCTCGCAGTTACGTGGACGGCATTTTAACGCCAGTTGTGCTGCCTATGCTATCAAGCCGCACAGGTGCCATTTATCAGCAAGATAACGCTCGTAAACATACTGCTCGACTCTCCCAACAATGCCTTCAAGGATATGACGCACTCCCATGGCCTGCCAGGTCACCAGACCTCTCTCAAATAGAGCACGTCTGGGACGTGCTAGGAAGGCAACTGCAGCCATGACAGAATACTGATGTATTAACTGCCCAGTTGCAAAGATTATGGCATGATGTTCCGCAGGGGGATATAGGTGAAGTAATTGATTCGATGCCACGCCATGTTTCGGCTTGTATAGCTGCCAGAGGTGGCTTTACTACTTACTGATTTGTAACCTTTTTCATGCCCTAACTTCTTAATAAAACGATCTTTTGTTCTGAATTTTTAATCATTTGCTTATCTCTTCATACACTACGCACATGTTAAGTTTCGTGATTGTAGCTCATTTCCTTCTGGGTGCATGTATTTTTTTGTGACAGAGTGTATATACATTTGATAACAATTATTTTTTTTATGAATTTTCATTTGACACCCACTCAATGTTCCAGTATTTGACACTGCCAGTTTTCATTTTACCAGTAATTGGCACCCTATATTCCAGTGTTTGATACTGCTAGTTATTCCTTTTACCAGTCATTAGTGTTTGACCAGTGTTTAACATAAAATGTTAAATTTCTTATATGTAAAATATATGATTTTATTATTTTTCTTATTTATTAATTATTTCTCGATAGATGACAATTAATGGAACATGCCAATCACTGGAGCACCTACCATAATACATTTGTAACTAAACATATACAAAACACAAAAAATTACAGTTTATGTGTAAAATATTTTTTTTTTTACTATTTTTATGATGTTTTAAGGCTGTAAAATGTTCGATTAGTTCTCGATTTACTTAGAAAATGCTCTTATTATTTTATAACTTTTGAAAAAGAGATTTATCATTATCATTATAATAGGCCAAGAACAAAGTAATTTTTTAGCTGTGATTTCTCTAAAGTATTTCTCTTTTTTTTTTTTTTTGTCGTATGATTGACTTTATATATATATATATATATGGGAAGTTCCTCATACAGACAACAGATGGCACTGCCTCCGATGCTCATCTTTCGACGAGAGGACAAACGGGAGATAGTTTAGATCTGGCTGCAGTGGAGATCGGTTGAGACCGTCAGCGCGAAGGCTGATATGCTCCTTTTCTCCTAATTAGAGTTTGATGTGCTCTTAATAAGTGTGTAGAGCCATGGAGGGCTCAATACCTCAATCTAACATATTTAAAATAGTGCGCGTAGGTACTATTGTGAATTATGAGTAGGTGCTTAAATGTTTTGTTACGGTTACACTGATGAAGAGAGCTTGTATTGTGTTCTAAGCCTCGAAACCAGCAGTTGGTTAATTATTCAAATTCTGCTATTATCATTTTTTCTTTGTGTATCTTGTGTTGTATGTGTTGCGTAATAAATGTTTAGTCATCTAAGTCGCATCTCATCATTGCCCCACCCCTAGACGCCCAGCCAAGATTCTACAAGTGGGGACTCTGCCGCGATATTATGGCAACACCAACAAGTTATAAAAGGTAACTGTTATATATTTATCATTCTGTTTGATAATAAACAATAATGATTAATGCATAAATTGAGCAAAAGGAATTTAATACAGTTTTGTATTAGAAATTAATGGTGAAATATTTTTGAGAACAGTTTTGGTTTCTCTTTGTGATGAAATAAAATAAAAATATCCCTTGAGAAGAATGAATAGAAATAATAATGATGATTGAAAAAATATTCTGAGTAATCTTTTATAATTTTGCTTATTACTGTTTGCAATGATATTTTAACAATATTATAAAAATATTATTTTAAAACGAAAGTGATTATAATGGCCCAAAACGTGTTACAAGGTATTAGAAAAGCCGATTTAAAAACAATTGCTGAAGAATTAGGCCTAACTGTTTCGGCAGAAGCTAAGGTGGTTGAAATCAAAACTTTGATCGAGAGTTCTGATATTTACAAAAATGATTTAGAATTTGTTAGAGGTGTTATTAAAATGTTAGTAGAAGAGCAAAAGTTGAAATCTGTAGAAGAACAAACCAAAATTGAGATAGAAAGAATTAAATTATCCCAGTTAGAAAAAGAAATAGAGTTACAGAATTTAAAGTTACAGGCTGCAGCAAATAATTCTAGTAATAATGCTGAGCAATCAAATTCAGAAACTACTTCACAATCATAAAAAATTTAATTAGAAGTATTCGAACATTAACCATTTCAGTACCTGAGAAACCGGAAGCTTTGCACTTATTTTTTCAATCCCTTGAAAAAGCATTCGTTTCTAAAAATGCACCGTCTAAATTTAAATCAGAAATATTGATTAATTTATTGGGAGATAAATGTAATCAGGTTCTTGCGTACGTAACCACCGAAGAAATTAACGATTATGAAAAAGTTAAGGAATTAATTTTAAGACAATTTCAACCAACGCCGCGTGAACGTTTAAGTAATTTTAAAAATGCGCTGCGTAATCCGTCAGAATCTCATGTCGAGTTTGCTTCCCGTCTAAGCGCTTCTTTTGATTACTATTGTAGATTGAGAGGGGTTAACGATGTTAAGCAATTGTGTGATCTTATAGTTTCTGACAAATTATATGAAACGTTGGATTCTAGAACAAGGGAACATATTAGTGTTCGAGAAGGTCAAAATTGGTTTAAACCCAACGAATTAGGTCGGGAGTGTGATTTATTCTACTCTTCTAGAGGGAAATCGTTAATTGAAACTAATAATAATACGCGAAACGAAAGTTCAGAGAATAAGCGGTTTGTAAACAAAACTCCTTTTAGAAAGACACATTATAATATTAAAGATCCCATAGTACGTAATTCGGTATCTAATCAAGTTCACGAAAAGCATGAAAGAATGTGTTACATTTGTGGTTAAAAAGGGAAAACATTTCATTTTGCTAGAGTCTGCCCTAAGCGTATTCCAGAGAAAAAAGAATTACGTGAAAATCTTCCAACGAATTCAGTAGTTCAATCCGAAACAAGTCCGATTAACCTAATTGTTAATGAGCTCGAATATGTTGATATTTTAGTGGATGATGTTCCACTTAAAGGGTTAAAAGATTCAGGTTCTTCGATTCTAGTTGTGAATAAAAATAGCATTCCACAGACTAAAAATGTTATTTCTTTAACCACTCTAGTTAGCTGCTTTAATGAAAAGAAAGATGCAAATCTGACAGAATTTAAAATATCTTTACCTAATCATGATTCAATAAATGTAATCGGGGCTTTTTGCAACAATTTGTCATTTGACGTAATTCTCCCTGGTAATATCTTTCATATTTTGAAACAACAAAATAAAGAAGAAACAGATGTTTCGAATTCCACCGACATAGGGGGGAAAAATTTTCTGAGTTCGGGGGGAAGTGATTTCGATGAAGCAAGTGAGTGTTCTTTTCCTGTATTCGATCAAAGGGAAAATGAGATAGATTCTTTTTTTCAAATATGTGCAACTTTCCAGAAGAAAAATTCGATGTCAGTTATATTTTAGATAAATCGTTAAAAGAGAGATTAAGCGAGTTAATAAAAAATTATAAGCCAGTTAAAACAAAAAGTACTGATTTAAAAATGTCCATTATTTTATCTGATGATACACCAGTATGTTTACGCTCTCGCAGATTATCATTTGTAGAAAAATCAGAGGTGGATAAACAAATTGACCAGTGGTTAAAAGATGGTATAATTAGAGAAAGTACGTCAAATTACGCTTCGCCAATAGTGGTGTGTAGGAAAAAAGATGGAGGAATAAGGTTATGCTGTGATTATCGTGCTTTAAATAAGAAAATTATTAAAGATAAATACCCGTTGCCAAATATTGAGGATTTATTTGATAGATTAGGGGAGGGTAAAGTTTTTTCGACACTAGATTTAAAGAATGCGTTTTTAAAAGTTGATGTAGAGGAAAAAAGTAGGAAATATACAGCTTTTGTGACCGATAATGCCCAGTATGAGTTTCTAAAAGTTCCCTATGGATTATGTAATAGTCCCTTAGTATTTCAAAGATATGTAAATTATGTGTTTAAAGACCTATTAAAAGATGGTACTGTAATTATTTATTTAGATGATATAATTATTCCATCTAAAGATGAGAATGAAGGGTTAGATAAATTAAAACATGTGTTAGAAACGACATCAAAATTTGGTCTAGAGTTAAATTTAAAGAAATGTCAGTTTTTGAAACGAAAGATCGATTTCTTAGGTCACATAATTGAGAATGGCACGATTAAACCCTCGGTAGAAAAAACTCTTGCTGTCCAATATTTCCCAGAACCCCGTAAAGCTAGGGAAGTGCAAAGTTTCTTAGGTTTAACGGGTTACTTTAGAAAATTTATTCGTTCATATGCCAACATAGCAAGACCACTCAGTGACTTATTACGTGCTTCCACTCCATTTAAATTCGAGCAAGAGCAGAAATTGGCTTTTCAAAAGCTGAAAGACATTTTATCTAATACGCCTGTCTTACACCTTTTTAAACAAGGCTATAAGTTAGACGTTCATACAGATGCATCTAAATTAGGATTCGGTGCAATCTTACTACAACAAGATGACGATGGACAGTACTATCCTATCCATTATATGAGTAAAAAGACCTTTGTACAAGAAGAAAAATACTGTAGTTATGAGTTAGAAGTGTTAGCGATAGTAGAAGCCCTTAAAAAATTTAGGAACTATTTATTAGGTACTAAATTTAAAATCTATACTGACTGTCAAGCGTTCACTAAAACTTTAGATAAACGTGAATTGACACCTAAGGTAGCCAGGTGGTCTTTCCTGCTACAGGAATTCGATTACAAAGTAGAACACCGTCCTGGTAAACAAATGCAGCATGTTGACGCTCTTAGCAGACACCCTGTAATGGCTGTAAATACTGATACTCTCACTCATCGTATTGCTGCTGCTCAAGAAAATGACGAGTTTATCAACACTATGAAATCTCTTTTACAACAGAACCAAAATGACGAATATGTGTTAAAAAATAATATTTTATATAAAGTGTTAAATGATAGGGATGTACTAATTGTCCCAGAGACCATGCAAATTGAGGTCGTAAAGAAATGTCATGACTTAGGACATTTTTCGGCTAATAAAACTGAAGAGTTAGTTAAACGAGAAAATTACTTTCCTAATATGAAAAAATGCATAGATAATGTTGTAAAAGGTTGTGTAGAATGTATACTCGTAAATAAGAAACAGGGAAAAGGAGAAGGTTTTTTGAACCCTATCCCTAAAGGAGATATACCATTATCCACGTATCACATCGATTTTGTGGGTCCATTACCAACCACTAACAAAAACTACAATCACATTTTTACTGTCATCGATGGATTTAGTAAATTTTCGTGGCTATATCCGGTGAAATCAACTTCTTCAGCAGACGCCTTGCAAAAATTAAAACAGCAAGCTGCTATTTTTGGTAACCCCGCAAGAATAATATCTGATCGTGGACCTGCGTTCATATCGAAGGAATTTGCAGATTACTGTGTATCAGAGGGAATCGAACATGACACCATCACAACTGGAATATCAAGAGGGAATGGTCAAATTGAGACCCTTCATCGAACAATCATTCCTGTATTATCCAAGTTATGTATAAATGACCCTAACAAGTGGTACAAGTTTGTTGAGGCTGTCCAGAGAACTATTAATTCCACCGTATCAAGAAGTACCAAAAGAACTCCGTTCGAATTACTCACTGGATTAACAATGAGAAGGAAAGAAGATAAGAGAATACTAGAACTTCTCGAAGAGGAAAGGATAAATTCCATGCTTGATAATCTTAACACCATTCGTGAAGAAGCAAGAAAAAACATTCTTAAGATTCAAGAAGAAAATCGCCGATGTCACAACAAGAAGAGAAAGAAAGCCCATGTGTATAAAATTAATGATCTAGTTGCCATCCAGCGAACTCAGTTTGGAACCGGCATGAAACTAAGACCAAAATTCTTAGGTCCTTATAAAGTTGTGCGAGTAAAGACCAAAGACGTAAATGAAGTCGAGAAGATAGGTGATCACGAAGAACCTATACATACTAGTACTTCTGCAGACCATATGAAATTATGGTCCACAAACTAAACTAAAATCCAATAATATGGACTGATGAACTTTAAAGAAAAAGTTAACTGTGAATTTTTATGTACATAATTTTTTTTTTAATGTCTGTTTCTCTTTTTCGTTTTTTTTTCTTTTAATTGCATTTTGCAGATATCCTTTAGTATCCAAGACTGGCTCGACGGTGACGTCACCGCACATCTGAATGGCAGAGCGTTGTGGGAAGTTCCTCATACAGACAACAGATGGCACTGCCTCCGATGCTCATCTTTCGACGAGAGGACAAACGGAAGATAGTTTAGATCTGGCTGCAGTGGAGATCGGTTGAGACCGTCAGCGCAAAGGCTGATATGCTCCTTTTCTCCTAATTAGAGCTTGATGTGCTCTTAATAAGTGTGTAGAGCCATGGAGGGCTCAATACCTAAATCTAACATATTTAAAATAGTGCGCGTAGGTACTATTGTGAATTATGAATAGGTGCTTAAATGTTTTGTTACGGTTATACTGATCAAGAGAGCTTGTATTGTGTGCTAAGCCTCGAAACCAGCAGTTGGTTAATTATTCAAATTCTGCTATTATCATTTTTTCTTTGTGTATCTTGTGTTGTATGTGTTACGTAATAAATGTTTAGTCATCTAAGTCGCATCTCATCATTGCCCCACCCCTAGACGCCCAGCCAAGATTCCACATATACATAAATTATCTTCTATTCTCCAAATAATAAACTTTATTGCTGTGAGATTAAAAGACAATTCAACTTGAGATTTTTCTAGATTAACACATTTTTAAAATTTTTAATGGATATCTTTTTATCTGGATTACCCCTTTTCTAATAGTAAGATTCTCATTTAAATTATTATGTAATTCTTGTAGTTATTAGTACTTATTAGTAACTAAATCAAATTAATAATTTTAAAACAAAATATTTTATTTATGAATATTTATCTAGCAATTTATATCTAGCATAAAAAAAAAAAAGAAAAAAAAAATGTATGTATAAATTCATTTTTATGTTAATCATATATATATATATATATATATATATATATATAAATTGATTGCATGCGTAGTATATCAAATGAAATAAACATTTTTTGACTTGTAGCTAATAATCAAGTTTTAACATTTCAGCTAATCATAAATAATATATAAATTTAGATGGAAACAATAAATTAATTTTAATAACTGAGGAAGATGTGCAGGCAATAGTTCAAATCTGCGTCTTTGGCATAATACTTTGCGCTGACAATTCAGCTATTAGTGTGTGATGCGTAAGAACTCAGGTTTAACCCTTTGCGGCGCAAGAGAATTCGGATCATTTAAATTATACTGCCACCGAAATTCATGAACAAAATTAAACTAAAAGAAATTTTAAATTTTAAGGTTTAAAAAACCGGCCTTTTCTGGTATGTTATAAACGTAAATTTTTGCTAAAAATTTTCCAGGATGAATTTTCGCAGCTGGATCTTAAATTTTGCGTCCTCGCAGCGAGGACAGCGCGCGTTAAGGGGTTAATACATGACCTAGTCGAATTTCGGTCTTTCTTATTAAAAATAACTTTGATGTATCATCTAATCTGATACGTTGGCACTAATTTAAATGAGTTGTCAAAATCCCATATCACTATTAATAACCGTTAAAGTTTCCGTTGTGTTCGGTAGAGGCTTTTCCTGCTCGCAAATTGAAGAGTTCGGGTCCCCACTGCCTTCGACATCAACTTACTCGCTTCTTACTTCGCCTTCCTCAGCGAGTAAGTTCGAAGTTTTGACAAATCCGCAGATCCCATAGATTTCCCTAGGAAAATTCAGCGCTAAAAGAGGGGTCTCGAAATTGCTCCTTTGTAATCCCTCCCTCCCCCCCCCCCCCCCCCCCCCAAAAAAAAAAATAAATGTATTTTTGAAAATATCTCTACGAAGCCACATAGCTGTTTTCAATCAATACCTTTGTTCCGTTTTTAGTAGAGCTCTACTTAAAAATCTGGAATTTCTGAAATTTCTCCCCGAAAATCGATTTTTCTCCTTCCTTCTGTAAAAATCAAGAATTCCAAAATCGTACATAGTGTTTTATTTATACTCAAGTCTAGTCTCCTTAAGTGCAATTTGTTCATCGTGAAGTAATTTGAGGTCGAGTTATATTTACAAACTTTTTTTGCTTCCTGCCCCCAGTGGGAAAAAGGGGGGGGGATTTCAATAAATCTCTTTACTTTAAGGGTCGGATACATATAAACAATCGAAGTACCAAGTTTGTGACAGCAGCTCTGATAAATTTCCCACCACAAATTTCGTGCTGAATGGGGTGTCTTGAATTTGCTCTTCGTAATGCATACTACCCACAACTAAGAAAAAAAAATGTCTCTTCATGTGCATTTTCTTCATTGTGAAGTAATTTGGAACTGAGTTATAATTACAAAAAAAGTGTTTTTATCTTCTCCTCCTCCCCAATGCTGGAACGGGGGTAATTTCGAAAAATTCCGTTACTTTAGGTGTCGGATACATATAAACAATCCAAGCGCCAAATTTTGTGGCCACAGTTCCCATAGATTTCTCAAGACAAATTCAGAGCTAAAAGGAATGTCCAGATTTTGCCAAATATCCCCCCCCCCCAAAAAAAAAAAAAAAAACTGTGTTTTTGGAAAAAAATTAAAAAAGTCGGATAGCTTTGATCAACATCTTTGTTCCATTTTTCGTAGAGTTCTATCAAAAATTTGTGAAATTTCCCGCCAAAAATAAATTTCCCCCCTCTCTCCCCTTAAAAATAAAAAATTCCCAAATCGCAGATATTGTTTTATTTGTACTCATGTCTAGTCTTCCCACTTGCATATTCTTTACTGTGAAGTAATTTGGAGCTGAGTTATGCTTACAAACATGTTTTTGAATTTCGCCACCCCCCAGGGGGTAATGACGGGAAATTTGTTAAATATTGATAGATATAATTTTATATTGGGTAAAGATCTAAGTTTCTGTCAAGCACCGTTGAATTTCGTCCAACCATTCTCAAGTGATGACTGGGCGAAAATAGCGTTACAGACATACAGACACCATGACACACACACACATACGCACACACATACACGCATAGTCAAATTTTTCTGAAGTCCATTTTGGTTTTATGGTGTGTGAAAAGTGTAGATATCGCAAAATTTTTTGACTCTGTCATATTTACAGACAAAAGTCTGATTTTATTAATGTAGTTTGGATAAAAGTTTTACTTCAATGTATTTATAATTACATTTTAAACTGTGATTTCACTATACATTTTAATCTTTATTAACGTAAGTGCGAATGTGAAGCATTTTAACTTGAATTCATTCAGTTTCTTCCTTTTTTAAAACACGAAATAGCTGAAAATGTAATCTGTAATTAATGCGATAAACTAATTTGTTAGATCATCTGCAGAAATAAATCAATATTATAATTAGATTATAAATACGATTTTAAAAGTAAGTTTATTATAAGTGCGACAATATTATAAGCATGATTCTAATAAAATAAATAATCTCTTTATTTAAAAAAGAAAAAAAGAAAGAAAGAAACAGGAATTTATTTTCCTGTTTAAATTTTTAATAAAAGAGTTATTTACAGGAATAATCAAAATTTTGTTTCCTCTGTCTTTTTTCACTCTAAATAACAGGTAAATGAAAGTTAAAAATTAGGAAATAGGATTTATCTTTTTATACATGATTAATAATGCTAAAATTTCAATAAGTAAAGAAAGCTTTCTAAAAGAGGGATTTCAGAAAACGCAAATTATTGTGACTCCGTGTGATACTTGGTCATACAGCTCTGCTAATTAATTAACTTGTTTGTAAAATGCATTTTTATAATTTGCAATACAAATAATTTGCTATTACTGCAATGCTGTAATTTGTGAAACATTATTTCATGCTTTTGATGCACATTGTAAAACATTTGGTGTTAGTTTGAACCAAAACTTGGTACTAAAGTATCTGCAACCACCCAATGGTTTAACCTTTAACCATGATTTGGTAATTTAATGTTGAACCAAATATCATTTTTTTTTTTTTTTTTACTTTCTCTTACCCATAAGGTAGAGAAAGTACTGTTTCTGGGTCAAATTTTCGAACGCGAGTTTTTGTTATATTTACATGTTCTGAGGTCCCCTGAATACGAAAATCATGTTTTTAGCGAATGGTCTGTGTGTGTGTCTGTCTGTTATCAGCATATCTCAAAAACAAATTATGGCAGAAAGTTCAAACTCGGTATTCTAAATGTGTATCATATAAGGATGCTACACTAAACGTTTCGTGAAGATCAAGCAAATGGTTCGTGTACAGGGACACTCAAAAGTATTCAAATACATTACGTCTATGGGGGAAATTGCAGGTACGTAGAGTTTAACATCTATCGACTGCACTAAACCAAATGAAACAAATATATATCTTTTGTAATAGAGATAGTCAACAGGGGACAAAAATTGTGTATGTAGGAGCCTCGCCTCCCCTCCCTGGGGGGGAAGTCCCCCCTCGAAGGGAGTAAATTTTAATGATGGGTATCTTTAAAAAGAGCTCGCCAATACCTTTAAAACGAATATTTGAACCATCGATCTGCGATAACTATCATTTTTTTTTTAACCTTTAACGATTTTTTTTTTTTTTTTTTTAATATTGAGAATAAAATGGACTTTTTTGGATATTTGGTGTTATACTACTTCTCTAATATGGAAATCGTCTGCATTATCATAAAAGATAAGTTTTTGAATAATGATTTGACTAAATTACTTTTTAAAAAGAGAATTATTTTTTAATAACCTAATGAAATTGTATATAAATGTAGGTTCATTAATGAAACGGGGGGGGGAGGAGTTGGGGGGGGCGGTGGCCTCCCTCACACATAACTAATTAACATATAAAACTCTCCCAAAGCCTAATTTGAATTGTTTAACAGAGGTTTACATAACATCGTTTTCTTACCTCTTAATCTCCAACCTGTATATATAGTATTATATTTTAGGGTAAGAGAAAGTCGTGTGAGTGACACACCAGATTATTTTCTAATTAAAATTTGACAGAGGGGTGGGAGGGTTTGAAACGAAGACCTTCTTACCTCAAGTCTAATATCATGAGACTGTGCCACACTTTCTTGTCTGATAATTCCATATTTCGTTGATTTTGATAAAATCGGCTAAATTTTTAGGGTCTTATTTTGATCGATGGGTGAGTTGTTGCACAAAATGTTCACTTTATCCTATGTTTTCGACCATGCACTTCAATTTAAGCTTGGTTTGGTTTTTAAAAGAATTTTACTGATTCATACTTCCTAGACTGTATAATAGATTTTTCTCACTTCTTTGGTGGATATACTTCAATAAAATTTATTATAGTAACATCAAGTTAGGGATCAAATGAATAAATAACGCTTTTTTTCTTGTAATGCATGATGGTTTCGAATGACATAATTACATGCAATTTCACCTTACGGATATTACTTCCACACTCCAGCATACAGCCAGTAAAAACATCACACTCTCTTTTCAGCTCGCTAGTGACGCCATCTCTTGAATACAAAGTTAATTACAATTGCATATACGCCGCAACACTTCCCTTGTGAGTGGATGTATGGTATCTCCAAGTTTTGGTTCAACTTAAATTCAATCGCAAGATATAGAAAACTAAAAACTGAGGTTGAATCGTATTATGATATTGCTTATAATTTACTCCATATAAAGCGCGTCCGCGATAAGAATGAGACAATTCGATTGGCTAAGCTATCGCGAGAAATTTGTAACATGCAAATTTTCTCACTATCAGCAGAAAGTAGGTCACGCACACTTTAAAATAAGATAAGACTTTGATTGTTGCTGCTGCATGGTTCACCATGCCAGCTGATTTATCAAACGCTGTTCGAAAAGAAATTGTACTATTCTATAATTTCGATGCCGGAAGATGCAAGAATATAGTCTTTAAACATTCTAAAAAGCGGAAAATTTAAAAGCAACGATATATCGTCTATTAAAACAGTACGACGAACAAGGAAACATTGAAGTTTCTCGAAATTTCGGAAAATTAATCCGGATGAAGAACCGAACTCTAACGAAAGTTACGAAAATCGTGGAAAAGAAACCTGACATTTCAGTTAGAGTCCTGCATCGGGTCGGGTAACCCGATTTTACCCGAACCCGACCCGACCCGCGGGTCGGGTTCGGGTCGGGTTGACAGAATTTTTTCTCTTGCGGGTCGGGTTCGGGTCGGGTTGACTGATCTTTTTTTCGTGCGGGTCGGGTTCGGGTCGGGTTGACTGAATTATTTTCCTTGCGGGTCGGGTTCGGGTTCGGGTCGGGTTTGGTTTTCAAGAAGTCGGGTCGACTTGAGAACACCTTTCAAAATATTTTTTACAATTATAAACGTAAATTTATAGGCATGTTTACAACTATGTAACTAATTTAAACATTCTGCACATACTAGACATGTATCGGTTGGTTGTTTGGTTAGAGGATTTAAGGCCGATTGACTCCAGATGTGTCCTAGGACTATAGGGAGAATGCCCTCCGTTTGAGTCTTTCTAAGGTGTCCTAGCCTGTATTTATGCGTGTTTCGTAGATAACCACCGAAAACTCCGAACGGCTAGGTCGATGAGCGCGATCTGGGATCGAATCCGACACCTCCCATCTACCAGCTTCGAGCGCAGAACCGCTCGGCCGCTTGTGGGCAGACATGTACCGGATCTCCCTATTCGTATCAGCGGATATCCGCCGGAAAAATAGATCCGTATTTGTATCTGGATCTGTTTTCTTTTCTTCAACGAAACTAATATGTATCTTTTGTAGAAATTGTATGAAAATTGGAAATGTATTATAAATCTTTCTCGATTGTTTTTAGTGCATAAATTAAAGAAATATAAATACAGTATTACCTAGCACTTACATTCTGGAAATTGAAGAAATTTCGCAGTTTACAAGTTTTTTTTTTTTTTTTTTTTTTTCTTTCTTCTATATTTAGTAAGTATTAGATTCTATCAACATTTGGTGTCAACCGCTCGACGGGTGGCACTGCTATACAGAGATTTCTGCAATTTCAGGGGAGGCTATATCTCAGGTTCTGTTACGCATAATCCAACAAAACTTGATATGTGAGAAGACCAATATGTGATATTATGCTGATTCAATTTGAATGCTTATCAGCCAACAGGTGGCGCTGCTACACAGCTATTTCCGCAATTTAAGGAAAGGCTATATCTCAAGAACTATTGCACAGAATTTCATATAAATTTATATGTAGGTGCCATTTAATATATATTAGCGCCTGTCAACTTTTGGTGTAAACCGCTCAACAGGTTGCGCCGCTACACAGCGATTTCCACAATTACAAGGAAAGCTATATCTCATGTTCTATTGTGTATCATCAAACAAAACTTAATATGTGAGAAGGCGAGATTATGAGACATTATGCTGACTCAGTTTGAATGCTTGTCGGCCAATAGGTGGCGTTGTTATACTGCAGATTTCATTGATAAGAGGATGACTATATCTAAACTTCTATGCCATATAACTGTACGAACCATGATATGTGAGATAACCAATAAAAAAACGCATTGTTTAAGAAGTTATTTATAGATTGGATATTTAGTGTTAAGGACCCTTCAGACACTTGCAACATACAGAGCTTCAAAACTCGTAAATTATCTATTGTCCGAAAGTGACACTTGAAATTTTGCACACATTTACAATGAAGGACATTACTTTCTACTGCTCTTTTACAATAGAAACCCCCTTTTCATGCAATTATCGCACTAGGAGGTTTGTGAGCTTCGATTGCAGCGAGCGTCGATCTCCTAAACCACGTCAAAGAAATATCAATAGAGCCGACTTGCAGCTTTCTAAGTTGCCAGTGTCTGAAGGGTCCTTTAGATTTCCCTAACATGAAAATTATTTGCATTCATCACGTTAAACTTCTTAATAATAGTTTTAATAACTTATTCGCTTAGTGAATTTGACAGAAAAGTATAGAAGAATGTCTTGTGGTGGCCATAACATACTAGTTTTTTTTATAATTTACCAACTGTTTGACAATGAAAATTTACTTTATTTTGTATCATGTTATATCATTTCACCTTGTTTTGCATGATTTTTAGATGAATAAGAAATGTTGATTTATTTTTCGGGTTTCGGGTCGGGTTCGGGTTAGATAAGTCGGGTTTCGGGTCGGGTTCGGGTCGCAAAAAATTCTCTGTTGCGGGTTCGGGTCGGTTTTCGGGTTGATGAAATTTTTTTTGTCGGGTTCGGGTCGGGTTTCGGGTTGATGAAAATTTTTCTGTCGGGTTCGGGTCGGGTTTCGGGTTGATTTAAAATTCATCTGTCGGGTTCGGGTCGGGTAAAACCCGACCCGCGCAGGACTCTAATTTCAGTGCGTCAAATCGCCCGGAAATTGAAGATATCTAGATCTTATGTACACGAAATCGTAAAAAAGGATTTGAATTTAAAAGCTTTTAAGAAAAAAGCGGTTCCAAATACATAAAAGATAAAAAAACAACGAGCAAAGAAGAACTGCTTAAAAATTTATCGGAAATTTAATCCATCTGGATCAGGACTGAAACTCGTCATTGATGACGAGTCTTATTTCATGTATGATCCCAATGCTGCTGATGGTAGTAAGTACTACCATTCTGCCTCACCAGATTCTGTTCCCGTAGAATATAGAATCAAACCTAAGGAGAAATTCGCCAGAAAAGTGATGGTGTGGCACGCCATGGATGAGGATGGGAATGTGTCCAAACCAGTGTTCTTTGAGGGAACTGTGAATGGTAGAATTTACTTGCATCAATCTATAAAGAGAGTACTGATACCCTTCATCCTCCAGCATGATCGGAAGGAAGATATTTTGTTCTGGCCCGATATGGCAACCAGTCATTACACAAAAGAAGTGATCGAATATCTGAGGGACCAGAAGATCGATTTCATACCCAAATCGGAAAATGCGCCTAACGTCACACAAGCAAGAGGGATAGAAAAATTCTGGGGAATTATGAAATGTAAATATTCTTACGAGAAAAAGCAGCCCAACAACTTGGCCCAATTCAAGAGGGTTTATCATCGTAACCAAAGAAACTGTACAAAACGCCATGACGAAGGCTAGAAGCAATCTTCGCAAAATGGGACTTAAATGTGTATACTCTTCAGTTTAAAGTATCAAAAGTGATTAAAAATCTTTGTTTATCAATTTCATGCAAGTAGCATTCATATAAGTAATATTTTGTTGAAAATAAATGAGAATCAAGTTGTCTCATTCTTATCGCGGACGCGCTTTAGTGGTTCAGGTTTGAACTGAAAATTTTAACAGTGCATTTTATAGTATATAATATTTAACTTGTAAGAAAATGTTATAAAAGTAGAGAAATAAAGGAAAACATTAATGCTTTGTACAATTATTCAATTATTATGTTAATGTTTATATAATGAATTTTTATAACATGCAAGATAAATCATTTGCTATTAACCTTGTGCTTTGATTTGCGACAAATGATTTAATGCTATTTTGGTAAAAGACATGAAAATATTTACAAATAAATAAATAAATAAATATACCGTAAATACGCTAAACAGTATGCTAATATATTTTCTGTAAATAATTCCGATAACAGAAGGAGAAAAAAAAAAAAAAAAAAGGAACTTAAAAACATACATACACATATATTTATATATGATTTAAAATATTTAACTCTTAAAATTTAAATTAAAAAAAAAAAGTGGAAAACATTAATGTTTTATTCATTCTTTCTTATAAAAATACAGGACAGAAAAAATGGTTAAATACAAGTCTCGAGATAAAACCATTATCTCTAACATAATATTACACAGTTACAGGAAAAGATTTTTTTCTTTTCTTTCTTTCTTCCTTTTTTTTTTTTTTTTTTTTTTTTTTTTAATAAAAATGCCTGCCTAATTTTATTTTCGTTTTGATATGAGGGTGGCAGCAGATGCATTCATAACACATGTTTCGACTAATAGTGCGATTTTGTAGAAGAGAAAATGGCATTTTAATGCTTCAGTTTCTGAAAATATCTGTTATAGTATAAATGCATTATATGAAAAAATTACAAAGAATATTTGTATAAATTTTTCCAAATGGTACGTTTGTGTAATTTATCTTTCAAATCATTTTTAGTTTTTAGAGAAAATTTTGTTGTATAAGCTGCAAAACTGTCATTCAAAGATGGAAAAGTAAGTATACACCGTAAATAATAATAATAATAATAATAATAATAACAAGTGTTTTAGAGAGGTATAATAAGCACAACTCTTTATTAGGCAAAGACATAGTACATGTATGTAGCACTACACTGGTGCAGAGAATCTTGAAGTTGTATTATTAATTACATATTCATGATATAAAGTGACATATAGGGATATAATTTAGTGATTGAAATGTATAAAATGGTAGACAAACGTTTATACAAACGCATACTTTTTATGTATATTTTTAATGCATATATTCAGACATGGCAAAATTTTAATTTATTTGGGAGCAGTTTTAGTGCCCACCTTTTTTCACACCACTTTTCTTGAAAGGTATTTTCTTCTTATTTAATCTCAATTATTTATTGGAGAAAATTTCACTACAAATAAACTAGTGTGAAAAAAATGTGTGAATACTAATACTGCTCAGGAATAAATTAAAATATTGGCACGGTTGTAAAACATTGATTTCCGGCAAAAACAGCGTAGATACTTTAAGATATCTTAAGCTTATTTTTATTTTATTAATACTATGTCCCTCAGCAGTAGAAAACTTTATTAATTTAAACATATAAGTTAAAGGAACGTTTAAAGAACTTTTAATAAAATGCACAAAAAAACTATATCCAAACATGAAAAAGTAAATATATACATCATAAACTTAACGAAAAAAAGGGGGGGGGAAGTTTTAAGTATATATATAAAGCACGACTGTATATCAGGAAATAAAATAGTATATGTAAATAGCATTGGTACAGAACTTTGAAATGTGACTATGATTTAGTTGTCCAAAATTATAAAAAAGTAGACAAATATACAGTAAGTTAGAATAATATGCCACGTGGTTTTCTTATACGCAGGCACTATAGTAAACACCGGCTACATAACAGTATCCCTTATATTGTTAAAATCTATATTACTAAAATCAGACTTTTGTCTGTAAATTTGTCGGGAAAAAAAAAAAATGCGATATCTGAACGTTTCCCACACCATGAAAGCCAAAAATGACTTCAGAAAATTTTGCCTGTGTGTGTGTGTCATCGTGTCTTTATGTCGCTATTTTTTTCCGGGTTTCACGTGAGAACCGCTGGACAGAATTCAACGGCACTTGGCAGGAATTTAGGTCCTTACCCAACATAAAATTATATTTATCGAAATTTTCAAAATTTTAATTAGTTTTTGAATTGTAGGTAAAAAAACGCCCGCGCATGCGTCATAAAGATTTTGTCAGTAAAACGCTTTTAATGGAAAGTAAAAAAAAAAAAAAAAATGAGTATCAGGAAGTAAAATAGAGCTGAAAAGCTGTAAAAGTAATGTTTTACGCACGTTTTTTATTTTATTTTATTTAAAAATAAAGGAATAATTTATAAATAAAATAAAATAAAACACATATTTCCCAGTAACGGGAAACACCCAAAAAAGTTAACGCCTAATATGTTTTAATGGATAAGTTAGTTATGTTATAATGGATAATAAGCCTATGGACAAAAGTTAATATGTTATAATCCATTTGTTTTCCCATTATAAAAAATAAATCAATAAAATGTGCTTCTGCAAATTTTAAGTAATTTGTAAGTAAAGTAATATTAATTGATCACAAAGAAGAGCGTTCTTTTACATGATTTTGGCACAGCTTTAGTACAGTACCCTCTTGCTGATATTTAAATTTGTGTCTCTTTCGCGATGAATTAAACGTTAGAAAAGACCTTGGCGAAAAATGACAGAGCTACTTCAGTACCAAATTTCCAATTTCGCCAATTTAGAGCTACTAAAGCTGCTTCAAAATATAATTATTTTCTCTATTTTATAACGCATTTAAATTGAACATGTGTATTTTTAATCAAAATTTTTTGGTTAAAAAAAAAAAAATAAATAAATATATAAAATTTCTAAGAATAATTTCCATTACCTACCTTAATTACTTCCCTATATAAACACATATATAAACACACATATTCACTACAAATAAACTAGTGTGAAAAGAAGTGTGAATACTAATAGTGCTGAGGAATAAATTAAAATGTTGGCATGTTTCTAAAACATTGATTTCCGGCAAAAACAGCGTAGATACATTAAGATATACCCTACTATATACCCTTCTATACCCTACTACCGTAGGTAATGGAAGTATTGTATTCGGTCTGAAAATTCGATAGCGAAATTTCACCTGATTTACACGTATTAAGGTCCCCTGAGTCCAAAAATGTGGTTTTTGGCAATTGGCCAATGTGTATGTGTGTGTGTGTGTGTATATATATGGAGAATCTTCTGGCTATTATATCTCGGAAACTAATAAAAATAGAACTACGAAACTTTAGAATTGAAACAAGTTTGGTGTACAGAAGAATTTTCCAAATTTTGGTGAAAATAGAAAAATCGGAAGTATCTCAAAAACGCCTCCAACGATTTTCTTCAAATTTGCTATATAAACACTCTATTAGATTTCTAAGAATCCGTTACCTACTTTATTTTTTGTTGTAATCAAATATATATATTTTTTTATTCGTATACTAATTTTTATGAAAATACTTTACATTTCTCTCTCTTATATATATATATATATATACTACCTGATATCAATACTGAATTCAAATATTGGCATATATTTATCACTTTACAAAATTTCAATGCAGCAAACTCTAATAGGTTGTCGATGCAATTGAATATTGAAGAAAAGATACAGTTTTAGTATAAGATCCTCTTGGAAACTTCTTGTTTTGTTTTATTTTATTTCATTTTGGCCATTTTGGCAATGAATTATAATGGCTATAGCAAAGTCGGATATAAAGAAGTTGGCGATAAATGTCCTAGATACTTTGATGCCAAATTTCAAATTTTGCTTGGGATTCTGATACTAAAACTCTTCCGAAGAAAAAAAAAGGTAAATTATGCAATGTTGCCACGCTATTTGACGTATTTCGCGATGCATGCACACGGTGTTACGAAAATATTGTCTGTTGGAGGATTAAGCCACCTGAGAGTTTCTTCTCTTGGACGACTCAACAAACAAGATGTTTGTAACAAGTTATAAATTAAAAAAAAATAATTACGTACATAATGTAATTGTAAATAGGGTTTCAATTTATTATTATTTATATTATTAAATTCAGACTTTTGTCTGTAAATTTTCAGAATAAAAAAACTTTGCGATATCTTCACGTTTCACATAGCATTGAAGCCAAAAATGATTTGAGAAATGTTGTCTGTGTGTGTGTGTGTGTTTCGTCATGTGTGTATGTCTTTAACTTTTTTTTTTTTTTCTCCGAGAACGATTGAACGGTATTCGACAGCGATCGGCAGGAATTTAGGTCCTTTCCCAAATTAAAATTATATCTACGAACTTTTTCAAAATGCCCCCCCCCCGTTCCCCTCCTGAGGGGGCAAAATTAAAAAGCACGTTTATAAGCGTAATTCAGCTCCAAATTACTTCATAGTAAAGAAATTACACATGGAGAGACTAGACATAAGTAAAAATAAAATGTTATCTGCTATTTAAGAATTTTCGATTTTTAAGGGGAAAGGGGGGAAATTTAATTTTGGCGGGAAATATATCGCAAATTCTGGATTTTTGAATAGAACTCTACCAAAAATGGAACAAAATTGTTGGGAAAAAAAAAAAAAAAAAAAAAGTTATGCCACTTCCTTAGGATATTTCCAAAAACATATTTTTGTTTTTTTGTGATTTGCGATAGTTTTTTGGGGGTTACGAGGAGCAAAATCGAGACACATCCTTTAGCGCTAAATTTGTCCTGGGAAATTTATGGGAGCTGCGGTCACGAATTTTGGTGCTTGGATAGATTATATGTGTTTATATGTATCCAACGCCTTAAGTAGCAGGATTTATCAAAATTATCCCCGTTCCTCCCCCTTGGAGGAACAGAAGACAAAAACATCCCTGTAAGCATAACTCAGCTCCAAATTACTTCGCAGTGACGAAACTGCACATGGGGAGACTACACATGAGTACAAATAAAACATAATCTGCGATTTAGGAAGTTTTGATTTTTTAGAAAAGGCAGGGAGAAATCAATTTTTGGTGGGAAATTTTGTAAATTCTCGATTTTTGAGTAGAACTCTACCAAAATTTGAACAAAGATGTTGAAAATAGCCATGCGTCTTCTTTAGGATATTTCCGAAGTATGTTTTTGATTTTTTTTGTGATCTGCTGTTTTTTATTTATTTTATTTTATTTTATTTATTTATTTTTTTTTTTGGTGGGGAATGGGGGAGTATGTGTTACGAAGGGGAAATTCGAGACAGATTACCCAAGACAGATTTAGCACTAAAAGTGGGGTCTCTGATTTGCTACTTTTAATCATTAAATTTGTCCTGGGAAATTTATGAGAGCTGCGGTCACGAAGTTTGGTGCTTAATTTTTTTACATGCATCCAACACCTAAGTAACGTTCGAATTTACCCTGGGGGCGAGGCAGGAGGCAAAACATTAATGTAAGCGTAATTCGGCCCCAAACTACTTCACGGTGAAGAAATTGCACAAGAGGAGACTAGACTTGAGTATATATAAAACATTATGTACGATTTTGGAAATCTTGATTCTAAAGGAGAGAGGTGGGAAAACTTTTTTTTTTTTTGGGGGGGGGGGGTGGGGGGCATTTTAGAAATTCCGTATTTTTGAGTAGAGCTCTACTAAAAATATCACAAATGTATTGAAAACAGTCATGTAACTTCTTTAGGATATTTCCAAAAACACATTTCTTTTTTTTTTTTTTTTTTTTTTTTTTTTTTTGAGGGGGTGCGGCGTAGGAAGTTGCAAATTCGAGATCCCCCTTTTAGCGCTAAATTTGCCTTGGGAAACCTATGGGATCTACGGTCACGAAATTTGATGCGTAAATTGTTTCTATGTATCCGCCACTTCTTGTAACAGTATTTTACGAAATTCCCCCCCCCCCCCCCTGAACCCTCGTGGGTTCGGGGTCAATAAATACGCGTAAAAACACGTTTTTCTCT
This sequence comes from Salticus scenicus, assembly GCA_963930645.1. Classification (NCBI taxonomy): domain Eukaryota; kingdom Metazoa; phylum Arthropoda; class Arachnida; order Araneae; family Salticidae; genus Salticus; species Salticus scenicus. Next base: position 631,366 of record CAWVNO010002827.1, on the reverse strand, counting down.
TTGGATTCGCCTTAAATTATCTTAGAATGGCGAATTTTGGTGTGTGAATGTTGATTAAGTGTACGCATTATGTACTTTGGTGCGATTTTGCAAATTTTCGGACATACCCGCTGGGAAGGGGAAGTAAGAATCAGGTAAGTTCTGCCGAAGGCAGTGGGAACCCGTACACCTTACATTGCGAGCGAGAAAAATCTGTACCGAACAGAGCGGGAACTTTAACTTAGGTTATTAATAATGATATGGGATTTTGACAACTCATTTAAGTAAAGTGTCCAGCGAAGCGGGCAAAGCCAGCTAGTTTTATATATATGTAGTAGATAACTTGAAGATATATAAAAATATTTTAAGCGAAAAATCTGTAATCTTTTTTTTTTTTTTTAATTTTATTTTTAATTTTAATGTTTTTAAGGGGCAGCCAACTTTTAAAAATATAAGAATTAAATTTAAAATGTTTCGATGAATTTTCATAAATTTCTTCAAAGAAATGAATGCATGAAAAACCTTTTTTTTTTTTTTTTTTTTTTTTTTCTTTTGTGTGTGTGTGTGTGTGTGCGTTAATTATTATGACATCTCTATTGATTAAAAAATTTTTTGGTTTACTTTAAAATAATAGAATATTTTTAAAATATTATTTTATTGCAGATTATTTTCAAGGTTAATTTGTCACTGCTCGCAGGATATTTAAATTACAGTTTCCTTTATCCTTATAATTTTTACATTAAATGAAACAAACATTCAAATTAATAATATGAACAAAAATATTTTAATTATTTTAATAATACGGTGTTTAATTGCTAATTATATTTGAAATATGAAATTACCATCAAAATTTTATATTTCCACATTATGCTTTTTTCCCTACTGAACAGAAATTCTTATATTTTTAGTTCATTTTATTCATTATAACAAAATGTATGATTCAGAAAAAAATTAAGTTCATATCTCATATACTTTGTGAAATATGCGCGCAGTGAGAAAGCATCTTTGAAAATAATTTTCAATGCAATAATATATAAAAAAAAAAAAAAAAAAAAAAAAAAAAAATTAAAGTAAAACAAAATACAGTCGATATGAACAAGGCAAATAACAACGTCTAAAATGCCTTTAGCGTACCGTCTTCAATGCATGAAGACGGTACGCTAAAGGTTACCAAAACAGCAACCTGCTTTCCTATTATTTATTTTCGGCGTACTAAACGTTAATATTTATCTAGTTTATAATTCATAGCCGTCTTCCATCAAAATACATTCGAACCTCGTTAACGTGAATCTCAAGGGAGATGAAAAATTTGTTCATGCTATCAGTAACTACTCTTAATTTAACGAAACTAATCTTTATTTTGACGGGGACTGTAAAAGCAGTTAATGTTAAAAGTAATTTACGTTAACAGTGTTCACGTTAACGCGGATAGACTCTAATATTTTTAATCAACAGAGTAACGTTATACTAGTTGACACAAAAAATATTTTGTTTGTATATGCGCTCATTACCAAAAGAAAAAAAAAAAAAAAAAAAAAAATGAAAGTTGATCGAAAATTTCTTCGTTTTCCCATTTTTAAATGTAGGCTACACTCTTATTGATTTGGGGGTAATTGTCGTTTTGTCGTCACACTGGCTCAATCCTTACTTATGATAATTTTAATACTTACAATACTAAATAAATAAATAAATATTTTCTTTAAAAAATCATTATAAGAATTCTAATAATAAAAATCATTGCATGTGCATATTAAAAAGACTATTTGTCTGCATTTTTCCAATGGTAGTTTTTTGTAATTTATCTTTCAAATTATTTTTAGTTTTAGTTGGTTGGGTGGAATTGTTTTGCAATTTATTTTACATTTTATAAAATAAAATATACCTAGATATACTTATATTAATTGCTATGATATATTTCTAATATTATGTAGAGAACATGTATATTAGAAATAAAAAATCATGTTAAAACCATTTTCTCTAACATGATATAATCCATATATAAAGAAAGATGCTTTTGGAAGAAGAATACATAAGGCTAATTTTATGTTCTTTTCGATATTAAGGTGTCAGCAGATGTGTTCACAACATATGTTACGAATATTAGCGCAATTTTGGTGGAAAGTTCAATTTGTGGAGATCTTTTGTATGATGAAAATGCATTTCTTGGAAAATTGCATAGAATATTGTTATACATTTTCCTAAATATCTGTTTATGTAATTTTTCTTTGAAATCATTTTTAGTCTTTATGTAAAAATTTTCGTTTTTTCATTTCATTACGTACTACATAATATTGTGTACTTAAGGTATTGTCACGAAGATTTTTTTTTTAATTTCGTGACAAACAAAAAGATTTTATTATTTTTTTTTTTATTTCGGGACAATTTTTTTTTAATAGTTAAACTAAAATTATGAATAAAAAATCTGGTGTTAAACAGGCACACGACTTCCATTACCCACTATTACACGTATGATACACAATTTTGAGAGATAATGTGAACATAAAAGTTACTTAAAAAAGTAGAAACCTAAAATTTTTCCGGTAAGAGAAACTTACAAAGACATATAAAACGAAGCTTACATATAGCGAGGTAAAAAATAAGAGAAAAATAAATGGTAGATTTACTTTTTGAAACATAAGTTTTCGAGTTCTGAAGATGCCCTACCTAAGCAGGAAGACTGTTAATTTTCCTCTAATAACCACGTAATACACGAAAAAAAAAAAAAAAAAAAAATGGATTTATATAACAATTTTCAAGAAAATAGTTAGAGCCGGTTTTGAGATACCAACTTTTACAAAAAATCAATTATTGACCGGAAACAATAATTACATACAAAAGGATATTTAAAAGTGAGTTAATAGGGCGAGTTTGAAAAAAATCCGTACAGCAGTTTTTAAAGGAACGCGCTTGCGAGAGCTGAAATTGAGCTATTTATACGTGACGCCTATCAATTTTCCTGGACTAACCAACTATATCATTCGAAAGAGCATCTAATAGGGTGTTTATATAGCAAATTTCAAGAAAATCATTAGAGCTGTTTTTGAGATACAGACTTACGGTCCCACTTCCAGTTTTTCAATTTTCACCAAAATTGGGAAAATTCATGTGTACACTAGACCTTTCTTAATTCTGAAGTTTTGTAGTTATATATTTATTAGTTTCGGAAATATGATAGACAGAAGATTCCACACATACATACACGCATACGCACACTCTGACCAACTGACCAAAACCACATTTTTTGGACTCAGGGTACCTTAAAACATGTAAATCAGGTGAAATCTCGATATCGAATTTTTGGACCAAATACATTACTTCCATTACCTGCGGTAGTAGGGTAATGAAAGTAAAAATTGAAATTCCTTAATGAATGAAGACGAAGATGTTTTTTAATTTCGTGATAAACAAAAATATTTTTTTTATTTCGTGACAAGCAGTTTTTTTTTTTAGTTAAACGAAAATTAAGAATAAAAAATTGAAATTCCTTAATGAATGATTTATTTTTTGTGTGTGTGTGTTTATTTTTTCTTCTTTCCTTAAGTATCTGTTAAAAGCAAAAAAATACTGGGAAAAGAGAGAAGGATCTCTAACAATAACAAACAAATAAAAAATTAAAATGAAGTTAAAGTTTTACTGTGAGTAAACTGAGAGTTTTCTTTTCTAAGAATCAGGCTGCAGGTGTTGTCTTTTTTTATGGATACAGCACCGGTTTCATGCAAATTAACGATTCCCTCTTTTGCTTTCTCTTTAGATGTGATAACCATATTTCTCACGGTTCAGTTATAAATACTACTGTTGTCACATGAATTGCGACAGGCAATAAAAATTTTAGTGTGCAATTTACTGCTGTTTTTCTCTTGCATTTACAATCAATAAATTCTTGCTGTCTATTGTTAGAAATAGCCTTTTAAAAAGGAAAATGTAGACAAGGCAAGCTTTGGGAAATTTTAGTATAAGATGGGGAAACTATTTATTGTACAACCGCGATAACTTGGCACTCGAATCACGTGTTTTCAGATGATTCCATTAATGAAATAAGGTGAGAGGTTGTGTTTCCATGGTAACACAGAGTAGAGTGGCTTCCAGATTTGGCGTTGTTAGCCCGTTACTTACTGTGAAATTATAATTTGAAGTTGTTGATAAACTTAATGTTTGGAGGTATTTTTAATTACTATTTAAAAGAAATGTTCGGATGTACTATTGTTTACAAATTTTTAAGTTTCGGCGATCAAATAACATTCAAAAAGAAATTTTAATTTTTTAAAATAAAGTAATCTCAATGGCTTCCGAGAAGTAATTTTTAAGTACAATCATTATCAGCAGAAAAGGATGAAAGAAGTAACTTAATTAAACTTTAAAAAAGTTTATTTCTACAACGTATGAAATAAAAGAAAACATGATTAATGCCATTACAGTTTTGATAAAATAAACATTAAATTATTGCAATTGTCGTTAAATAATATGACATAATCATATAATGGTTGTAATAAAAGTAGAAAGGAAGAAATTTAATTAATCTCGATAGTTAATATTTACAAAACATTCAATTATGATATCTTTTTAGATTTAAATAATTGAACTAATCATAATAGTGAATATTTACAAAAAAAAAAAAAAAAAACTGTTTTACGTATACTTCGAGAAGTTAAAAGCTAAACGAGTAAATTTTAGGGATTCAATTAATTTAAATACTAGAAATAAACATACATGTGATAACAAATTATAATCAACGTTTAATAAAGCTATTTTGTTTTATCGATTTTCTGCATATCTGATAAAAAATTATAAGAAATAATTAAAACAATATTTAAATTGAAAAAAATTTAGCAATTTTCTATTTAATTAGCTGCTCGTATAGGTGCCAAAGAAGCTGGTAAGTCAAAGAATTATTTGGCGAAAAGAACTGCCGCCAAGCATCAATCGCATTTCATTTGGCCGCCCCTTCTTCAAAATGAACTATTCCAAGGTCGTATGCCATCTTTTCGCGGTTGCACAGTATAGCACTTTCAGTCCAGCTGGTCATTTCATGGAATCGAGGGAGATTTTTTTTTTCTTTTTTCTTCCGCCTTCTCTGCTCTACGCGGGGTGTGTTTCTTACCCCTCTAAAGCTAGGAATGTGTTAGCCTAACTCAATAAGTGATCAAGCGAGTTTGAGGGCGGAGCAGTTACTGAAATTTTGTGTTTGTATTGGTGGTGGAAAAATTTAGCTTTCGAGGAGTGGCAAAACGGAACATGAATTTTAGTTTTTTCGAGGGGGAAATAATTATTAATCGTTGAGTACCTCTTGTATACACAGCTCACGTTGATCCTCTCAAGGGGAGGGGGGAGTGCGCCCCCTCCATAGCTATAGTGAAAGAGATCAGTTTAATTTGGATTAAATGTTTTTTTTATCATTATTGTTCATGCACTGAATGCGTGGTGAAGGAGATCGTCTCAGCGTGAATACAGAGATGCAGCGCAGCTGATGATTTAAAAGAAACTTTTGGCGTTGTTTATCATTCGTTCATTGAATCCTTGAAAAGGGACTTCTTTTCATGCAACTGAAAGAGATCGTGCTCGCGTACAGAGATGCTAGTTGGCTACCGAGATCTTCAACTCTAACGGTAGGGGCTACAAAGAAGCCCTGTCATAAATTCGTACCAGCCCACGAGCTTGTTGTTATAGACGTTAAAGGACCTTTCAGACACTGACAACCTACAGAGCTTCAAAACTCATAAATTATCTATTGTTCGAAAGTGACCCTTGAAATTTTGCACATGTTTACAATGAAGAACAATACTTTTTATTGCTCTTTTACAAATGAGACCAGTTCCCATCAATTATCGCACTAGGGGGTTTGTGAGCGAGAACCGATTCTCAGAAACCACATCAAAGAAATATCAAAAGAAATCGAAGTTGAAGCTTCCAGTTGCCAGTGTATGAAGGCTCCTTTAGTAATCTTGATTTCTTGCTGAGTAACCCCACGTTGAAGCCCTATGGATAAGAGGGGAGGAGGTTCAGCAAAGTGTGCCAAAATGGAGTATGCATCTCTCTTCATGGAACCCCCCGTTGAAGCCCTATGGATAAGATGGGAGGAGGGTCAGCAAAGTGTGCCAAAATGAAGTATGCATCTCTCTTCATGGAATAAGAAAATACTAGTAATGCAAGCCTTAGAGCCATAGCTCTAACCACCGCCCCAGTAGTTACTCACTCTCATCATGAAATCACTCTAGGGCTATCCGTTGAGGGGAGGAGGGTCAGCAAAGTGTGCCAAAATGGAGTATGCATCTCTCTTTATGGAACCCCCCGTTGAAGCCCTATGGATAAGAGGGGAGGAGGGTCAGCAAAATGTGCCAAAATGAAGTATGCATTTCTCTTCATGGAATAAGAAAATACTAGTAATGCAAGCCTGAGAGCCATTGCTCTAACCGCCGCACCAGTAGTTACTCACTCTCATCATGAAATCACTCTAGCGTGATCCGTTGCTTGCATAGATTAGTAGGAGTTTTCCCGGTAGATATGTGTTTGTTTCCTAGCTTGTCTGCCAGTGATGGATCCTATAGGAGACGTCAGTTTTTTTTTTTTTTCCCGTCTGTTTCTGTTTGGGAGAAAGCTACCTTGAGGGTGCCATCCGATGCAGCATACCAACCACTAATTCTGTGCCAGTGCCTCCGAGAGGATTCTTACGCAAAGGGGGTTCTCCAGCACGCAAAGTATTATGTAAGTCTCAAACTTTTATTTATTACTGTATTTTAGGTATTTTCTTACCATTGTAAAGTGTAGAAAGTGTGTTGGTTTAAAAAGAAAATAACCTAGATAAGATGTTTTGTTATTGTATAGAATAATATTGTTATGTTTGTAGTCAACGATTGGTTTTTCTAGTAAGAAAATATCAATGCCTTAGTAACAGGCAAATGATGATGATTAAATTAATTAATAAGTAGAATTTATGATTTGTTATTATTATTATTACCCTTTTTTTTATCTTAGTAGAAATTTGATTTAAAGACTTTTATCTAATTTAGTTTGAAGGAAAGAAAACTTGTCTTCCAATGATTGTTTAAGCTGAATTTAGATGATTATTTATTTTTATTATACAAAAGGAAGTATAGTCTACTTTCAGTACTACAAAAAAAATCAAAAAGTTTTTGAAATATTTTGGGGGAAGAGAATCTCTCTGGGGAGTAATTCTCATTTTAAGAATCTTTTTTTTTTTTTTTTTTTTTTTTTTTCGTTGTTGTTGTTGTTTTAAGGGATTGGGCTTAATGCATGGTGAGAAAAGGGTAAACTCCTCAAATTAAAAGTAATTAAGCATGTTCTATTTTTTAAAAAACACTTATACATAATTAAAGTATGAGTCAGTAGGTATAGTGAGTTAGTTCCAGTTACCGAGGAATTGTGTAATGAATTAATTAATCAGAAGTTTGTTTTGGATCTGATTGAAATTTAAGAAATGTGGCATTTACCTAAAACTTTATCAAAACAATTCCCGTAGTGAGTGGAACTAACATTTTTGACTTTAAGAATTGAAGCTGAATAAAGAAATTTGTAAAAGTTTTTAGATATATATTTTTTTTTTCCTCTCTATTTGATTTAAGTACTATACAACTGACTCCAAAAAAAGAAGGGAATATTAGGATAGCAAAAATTTATGAGTATGCATAATAGTGATTTGAATTCTCTCAAAAAATAGTAGATTAGTAGAAAGTAAAAGAAAGTAAAAGAAAAAATGATGAATGAGAGTGAGTTTAAGTAGACTTGCAGAATTATCTTTTGAAGAATTTAAAATTAAAGACAGTTTTTACTTTTTTTAGGACTGAGGACTTTTAGTCTCAATCTGGGATTTTTGCGGTGTCATTTTTCGATAGTTGGACATTTATCGAAATCTAAAATTTATCAAAAATATAATTGAATAATTTCAAAACCATGTTATAATCTGATTAAAAAAAAAAAAAAACTAATAGTCCTCAGTCCTAAACTAAATTCTGCTTTTGCCAGAATTTCATCAAAATATTTTTTTTTTTTTTTTTTTTTTTTTTTAAGAAAAGGAAGTTAATAGTAATCAGTACCATTACAAACGATATCGGAAAAGTTTTATTTTATTCATTTATTTATTTTTTTTTTTTAATAATTTTGAATTAAGAAATAAAAAGTGCGCGAGCAATATGAAATAAAAATGTGTAAAAAAATGAATTTCATAATTTAATTTTTATATAAAACATGATATATATATATATTACACTTAAAGAGGAAAAGAATTATTTCTCCGTAACTTATGAAGTAACCCACATTGTTCACATTTTAAAGAAAAAATAACATTCAGTATAATAATAATAATAATAATAATAAAAGTTATAAAGAGAGAAAATAAGGATAAAAAAGATGTAAAAAGGAAAGGGACGAAGGAAGAAAAGGAGCAGACATGTAGTTAAAAATCAATTGAACTGCTAAAGGAAAATAAAAAAGAGAGAAATCGAAATGAAGAAAAATAGGAGAAAGTGCTATTGATTCAGAAGTGAAACAATCAAATTCTCTTTGTTTAACTATCGGATTTGCCCTTTCTACTTTATGTAACAATAATAAAAGAAAAAAAAATCATTTAAATGAATAATACAGTAAAGCATCATTCAATGTACTTTATAACTAAATTAATTACTTAACAATAAATCAGTTTTGAGAATTATATGAGTAAATATAAGGTTTTCGTTGATTTTTTTCCCCCCGTAATTAGAAGTTATTAACGAAAATATAATAGACAATACAATGTGTACATACCATAATGTAATTTTAAGTATCATTTTTGAAAAAAATACTTGAATATAAAATCTTTTGTCCATTGTAGTAGTTGCAAAAGTTATATTTTAATAGATGAAGTAGGTAAATCCCTCCTAGGCGAAAAAGATGTACATTTATCTACTTATTTGGTTATCCGTGTTTTATAAAACATTCTTAAAAATAAGTTTATTGAAATAACAATAATTAAATTGAATAATATTAACTGAACAATATTTAAACTGAAAAACTTCTTCACACACCAAAAAATTATTGGAAGCCCTGTTGTTTACGAAAGGACGTGAGCTTTCTTCTTCATGTGCAAAACACGTGCTACTGCCATGGATGCAAAAGTAAGACTGAAAGCAGGGCAAAACCCAAAGGGGAGGGAGAGGGGAAGAAACGCAAACAATCAAAAAGAAGCAACCTGCAAAAACAACCAAAAATTAATTACTGTAAAATAATAATAGTAACATAATAATAATAATAATATTAATATTAATATTATATAAATAAATTTGTAGGCTAAGAAAATAAATTTTACTATTTAAAATTTAAAAATTTTACAATAATATATTTATGTTTTACTACGACAAATAAAATTTTTATATACATTATTCACTACAACTTTCATGAGATTGCTCAAATCTAGTTTTTCATAGTTTTAACATATATGTGGTATTAAACACAATAATATCCTTTTCAAAAAATTTTGTTCGAATACACATATTTTTTTTTTTTTTTTTTTTTTTTTTTTTTTTTTAAGGAGGACATAAAAATTAAGTCGTTTTACTGATTATGACAAAAAAATTATATTTTTTCCTTATATCTGACGATTCCAAAACCTTTTTGTTTATCTTCAAAATCATTTATGTACTGTAACCACGTTTCCTAAAACTAGCAGTGAGGAACAGTCCAAAAGCTTGGAGGCGTGCCAAATTGACCGACAGCTTGAGATTTAGAAAACATCCAGTAATTCGGCTCTATCTCTTATTTTCTCTGAATCAGATGACTGTCTCCCCGATTTTAACACTGAACTCGTTGAGTCAGCGCTTGCGCAGAGGCTTCCATGGTCTCAAGAAATGTGGTCGAAGAATATAAAGATTATATATATATATATATATATATATATATATATAAAGCATTTGAAATATACCGGAAAATTTCTGATTTAAGAAAGAAATTAAAAGAAAAGTAGAAAAAAGAAGAATAAAAATAGAATATATAAATCCGTCTTTGCTTGATCAAATCTTTTGTTGGTGAGGGATTAATCACAACTTAAAACGTAAAGATTTTATTATTATTATTATTATTATTATTATTTATGTTGTCATTGCTTTCACTCTTAAGGTGTCTGCCTACTACGGTCGGAGGTGATTTTTTTTAATAATTGAAAAATTGACTATGTATGTGCATTACATATTGAAATATAGGTTAAAACAGTGAATAACATGAAAAAATATGCAAATTTTAAAATATTTTGATATTTAGGCTCAAAATATACATAAAAGTGAAAAAAAAAAAAAAAATGCACATTTTCAAAACATTATAAGTCAAATTTAAATAAAAATATTTTTATTCTGTAAATTTAATTTCGATTAATGAAAGGTTTTTAAGGGAGTGAACTATTCTGGAAACTATAACTATTTTATTTAATATTTTAGAGAAGATAACATTTTACATGCTGAGAAAATCATGAATTTACATGACAGTTCGTAATTTCTATCGACAAAAAAACAACAAAAAAATAATTTAGCCAGATTCATAGTAGTAGTTCAATCCCTGAAACACTTCCTCTGGAGTATTTTGTCAAAGTTTCATAAGGTTTCAATTATAACTTTTGGAGTTATGATGTTTTGCGATAAAGCAAAATGTTAAAAATCTTATTTTGATAAAAAGCAGAAAACGTAATTATAAACCAGATTTAACCTATTAAATAAAAAATAATTTTAATAAGTTCCTGATTTATTTCATTTTTTTTTTAATTCGTTTTATATACAGTATAAACTTTTATGCTTATATTGAGTAAAAACATTTATGTAAACAAACATTTCCGGTCACTTCCGGTTTTAAAAACTTGCGAGTGACTAATATTAAAATGCCTGTAAGTCAAGTTCTAAGTAAGATAGAAACAAAATTCAAACTGATTTAGAAAGCTAAAATGTCAGGCTTTAATACTAAACCAAAAGTACAAAATCGGAGTTTTGACCGAAAATTACATTTGAAAGGTAGGCAAGCACCTTAATTTATGTATGACCTCTGTAACACACGTTTCGCCGGTGGGCATTTTGCTGCAGAAAAATTTCATTCAAAACACTGGAAAATAATTTGAGCCAGCTTTATGTTTACTTCTATATTCAATAAAATAAATTATTGGATTCATAAAAACTTTTAATTTCCAGATTTCAAAACACACAATCAGAGGTAATCTGAATGCAATTTAGATATTTTTAGGAAAATGGCCGTATTTCTCTCTCTGTGTGTGTGTAACAAAAAATTTCTACCACCTACAACTCGAGTATTAATTCACAGAATTTCATAAAATGTTTTGTTCAGTGGCATATTGATATAAATTGGTACCTGTAAAATATTGGTGGAGTTCTATATTGGAACAAATTAGATGGTAGTATTTCAAATTTTGAAATGATTTTTCGATTTTGTCCCATAATTTTTCAAGAGAATTCAGATCAGGGAACGGAGCTGGCCATGGAATTAGGTTAAACTCTAATTGGTTTTCCTCAAACCAATTTCAAACCAATCGAAAACGGTGGAAATTGTGCATTGTTCTGCTGAAAGTGATAATTTCCATAAAAAAGCATTACACCCATAAACGAGTGTAAGTGAAGGGCAACGATGTTGAGGTAAGCTCAAGTTCTAACGTTCTCAAGTTCAACTTGAAGTAAGCTTCAAGTTGAAGGCAAGTTCTCAGTTGTGTTCACATATACCAGGAGATAATGTATACTGCAGGAAAGCAGACCGCAAACCATCATTCCGCTGCCACGAATTTGAAGAGTTGACATTTGTCAAGGGTTCATCAATTCGGAGTGTTCATGACATATTCGGATCCTACCATCTATAAATGCAGCAAAAAACGAAATTCATCCGTCCAGGCTACTTTTTTCTAGTCCTCAAGCAAATGTTCATATTTTAGAATTTTCAGACACTGTAGCCCCTCAGAAGATATTTAACATTTAAAATACACCCCCCCCACCACCTACACATTAAATTTATAGCCATAAAATTACCGAAAAATGATACAAATAGGGGAGCGTCCTTAAATGACGATGGTTGATAGGACAAAATCGGCGTCCTATTTGGATTCAGGCGGTCATTTATCATATTTTACATAAGAATTCGCAGAAATGGTGTTGGGGTCGATTTTCATGCAGAGCAGAGTTATTAAACCCGTGAATCTTACATGATAGTGTTAATACTTAATATTAAAATTGTTATAATAATAGAGGGTAATTATAAAAATAATATATATGTATATGTATATATATATATAGTATTATAATTAGTTAAAATGAAAATTGTTTTTGAACCAATATATATGTATATATATATATACTGTTAATTAATAAATTTGGTTTCTTTAAATATCTGTATTTCGTCCCCTGATGAATTTTTTTCACCTTTCTGAGCTTCTCCTACATAAAGAAATTTCTCATTCTGATTGGTCTTTGTGGTTTCAGTGGTCTTGTATCTGTTGTTTGACTTTTACTACACTTAATAAATTATTATTATTATTATATTTATTATATATATATATATATATATATATATATATATATATATATATATATATATATATATATATATATATATATATATATACATATATATACAGGGTAGCCATAATTAAACTGTCAGTGTTTAGAGTGTTCTGTAGAATGATCTAATTGCGCGAATAGCGCCATATTTTGTAGGAAGATTTAACAAGACTGGGGGTCGAAGGACTGCACACACACACACAAAATAATAATTGACCAGTTAAGAGATTTACTGGACTGAACCTGCCAATGGATCAGCCTAAAACGCTTTTTGAGAGTCCTGCAGACATGTTACTTTCTGCTGTTGTGAATACTGTGCACAGAACGCATTATGTGGCCCACAAAAACGGTGTGCACATTGAACCTGATTTGAATGTGCTAAATAAAAGGCAACTTTATTTCAGTATTGATTCTGCGTTTTTTAAAACTCTCATTTTTTTACACAGCGCTACATATTCCCCTAGCGGTGACCTTTGGAACTAATATTTTTTTAGTGCAATTCTTCTTCCCCCGTCTTGTTAAATCATCCTACAAAATTTGGCGCCATTCGCGCAATTTGATCACTCTACAGAATACTGTAAACACTGTCAGTTTAATTATGGCCACCCTGTATATATATATATATCAGCTGGCTTCACCAGCTAGCTGGCCAAAGACCCATGAAAATTTTTACCAAAAAACATGCTCTCGGGCGCCTGCGGCGCCAATCATAATTTGTGCACTGTAAAAGTCTCATAATATTAAAATATAAAAAATTCAAATATTTTTCATTATTATTCAATTATTATTCATTTTATTGTATTTCATTTTAATGTATTTTGTAATTTCTTGTATATTTCATATATATTAATTTGTTCTAGCTGTACTACTTTTGTAATTTTGGTAATTGCCGAAACGTCAGTGGAGGCCCTCTGTTGAGACTCAAAACGGTTTTGGGCTGTGTCTGTCTGTCTGTCTGTCGCGCGATAGAGGCCGCAAAAGTAGCGCTATTGACTTGAAATTTGGTACACATGTTCGTGACACCCCCCCCCCCCCGAAATCAGCTGTATAGTTTTTGGTATGTATTCCATTTGTAGTTCGGATGCAGGGACACGCCAAAATTTTTCTTATCATTATGGCCAATGGGAGGAATTTGTATGTATCGAGATAACGGCCACAAAAATCACGCTATTGACTTGCAATTTGGTACACATATTCATGTGCCCCACGAAATCAGCTGTATAGTTTTGGGTGTGTATTCCATTTGTAATTCGTGTACAGGGACACGCCAAAGTTTTTCTTATCATTACGGCCTATGGGAGGAATTTGTATGTATCGAGATAACGACCACAAAAATCACGCTATTGACTTGCAATTTCGTACACGTGTTCATGTGCCCCACGAAATTAGCTGTATAGTTTTGGGTGTGTGTTCCATTTGTAGTTCGTGTACAGGGATGCGCCAAAATTTTTATTATCATTACGGCCTATGGGAGGAATTTGTATGTACCGCGATAGCGGCCACAAAAGTCACGCTATTGACTTGCAATTTGGAACACATGTTCATGCGCCCAACGGAATCAGCTGTATAGTTTTAGGTGTGTATTCCATTTGTAGTTCGTGTACAGGGACACGCCAAAGATTTTCTATCATTACAGCCTATGGGAAGAATCCGTATGTACCGCGATAGCCACCGCAAAATTCAAGCTACTGACTTCCAATTTTTGCCGAAACGTCAGTGGAGGCCCTCTGTTGAGACTCAAAAGGATTTTGAGTTCCGTCTGTCCGTCTGTCTGTCTGTTGTGCGATAGCGGCCGCAAAAATCACGCTATTGACTTGAAATTTTGTACACATTTTCATGATCCCCACGAAATTAGCTGTATAGTTTTGGTGTGCATTCCATTTGTTGTTCGTGTACAGGGACACGCCAATGTTTTTTTTATCATTACGGCTTATGGGAAGAATTTGTATGTACCGCGATAGCGGCCCCCAAAATAACGCTATTGACTTGCAATTTGGTACACATATTCAAGAGCCCAACGGAATTAGCTGTATAGTGTTAGGTGTGTATTCCATTTGTCGTTCGTGTACAGAGACACGCCAATGTTCTTCTTATCTTTACGGCCTATGGGAAGAATTTTTATGTACCGCAATAGCGGCCGCAAAAATCCTTCGATTGACTTGCAAATTGGCGCACAAGTTCCAGCTTTGCATATAAGTAGCTGTATAATTTTTATTGCTATATTTTTTATAAACTGTGTACAGGGACACGCCAAAATTCTTAACATTACAGCGTATGGGGTGAATTTCGTTTAAACGCATTTTAATATCATTACTTTGCAATGAAGAAAATGAAACTAGCGTACGTGAGTAAGATGCTTAAACTTATGATGTTTGAAGAAAATATGTGATCTTAAGGTTTTTAATTAATGTACAGGACCTTACAAAAGTGTTCTGACATTGTCACGTAGTCATCTAAACCATGTTAAATTTGGAACAATTATTAATTTTAAACGCAAAACAAACGGAATAGTTTTTACTGGTATATACAATGTTTATGGTTCGTTTACAAAGACACACGAAAGAATTTCGTAACATTAGAGCCTATGGACAAATTTTTAGTTTAAGCGCGCACTTTAATGCGTTCATGCTGCATTTAACTTAATAAAGTTAACATACATTATAAAGGTGCTTAAAATCATGTTTACTCTTAAAAAAGTTTATGTATAGACTAAATAATTTATGGGACCACACAAAATAATTCCGCGTATGTACTGTAATCATCCAAATGATGTCAAATTAGTTTGAAAAATTAATGAGTTATAATTAATTAGGCTTATTCTTATTATTGGCGTTTATAACGACTGTGGCTCCTTTTCCGGGATACATAAAGGAATTTCGTACTATTACGGTCTATAGTCGGTATTTCTTAAAAGTGTATTTTAACATGATTACAACCCATCAAATATAATGAAATTTTATTAGAATTTTAAAAGCATGTTTTCTTGTTGAAAATTGTGGGTATAGAATTGATAATTAGTTTAAAGGTTACGCAAAATATTTCCGATATGCTATGTAATTTTTTTGGTATGAAATTTGATAGTTGTGAGATTTGGTATTTATGGATTTCAGGGAAATAATACAAGACCGTCGTTTATTAAGAATACATATTGTTGCGTACTTGTGGGTTCGTAAGTTGTCCGAGAATGAATGGCGAAACTTGCAAAAATTCAGTGATTTATTCACAGAAAGTTCCAGAAAAATACAGGTCTATAAACCAAGTATCAGCTTCAATTCAACCAGTAAACATAGCTTAAACAACAGCCGTTAACAGCAAAACAACAGTACAAACTGTTTATCAATAACACATAAAGCAAGTCTCATTAAAAGAGACTCAAAGCAAAGCAAGCATTTGACGAAACTGACACAGATCTGAGATTGGCCGCCTTGGCTAAAAAAATGCTCCTGTTATACTATTCTGTCACACAGACTGTTCTGGAAAATTCTCGTATCTCATCAGCCAATGAGATTAGAGCTTCCATATTTGATATGTCCCTAATAAGGATTTTCTCGCCAAGGTCGCCAAAAAAATCGCCAAGGAGGGAAACAGTCGCCAAATTTGGCGCCAAATCCATTTCATCCCTTATTGGAGCTTTTTAATGCGTTTTTAGAGGAAAATTAGGCTATTTTAACGCTAAAACGACTAGAAATGCACAAAATTATCATTTTATAGACTTACTAAGCCTCTTTGAAAGAATTTATACAAAAATAAATGCAATTATATACAATTCCGTAACACTTTATATGACATACAAATAGGTATACAAAGAAAGATACAGCAGGGGGTTGTGGGGGCGGCAGCCCCGCTCAGGAATGTATCCGATTATGGTAATAAGTCGATCGAATCAATATATACTATTATATAATAAGGAATAAATAAAAATGACCTATTGAATAATGTCTGATGCAAATAGGACGTTGAGGCTCCTGATCTGCAGATCCACTAGTTTTATAATTATTTTTGGATTTTTTAAATTATGTGTATGTCAGATTTCTTTTCGGTTAAAGGTGGTTTTCTGTTTGGCGAGAAGTTGGGGACTTTGGATAGTTATTAGCTAACTGCTACTATCCTTTCAGAAACTTCTCTTTAACCCCTATACGGAAGGGCCTCCCTGATGAAGACTTCTGTGTTTTGGGGGATTTTATTTCATTTCATTTGTTAAATTATTCCTGTATTCAAGTTTTACATTTCCTTTTGCAGCAATTTTGCGCATTGGTTTGTAAATCTCCTGTTGTTTTTTCTAATCTTTAAACTTTTATTTTAATTTTATATACATAAATATTTGTTTTAAAAGTTTCTTATATATATGTATGCTAATAGCACTGTTCTCAACAGTTACTATTTTAAATCCACTTTTTTTTATAGTAATCTTTTATAATCGTTTGTAGTACATATTTTCGAAAGAAAAATAGAAAATTGCTTTATATGAAAAGTGCTATTCAAAAATAGTGACTATGCTGAAAATTCTGGTTAAGAGAAATAAACATAGCATGCATCTTACTAAAGTCTATATTTATACAAAGTTTCAGAAGAATTAATTTAACTTTTTTTTAAAATTTTTATTATTTTTTTTTTTATTATTTATAGAAAATCTTAAAAATTGTTAATCGTGTATAACATTCGTGTTTCTCTCTGAAGAACTTGATTTTCTATAGAAAAATGAATTTTATTTCTTCAATTAAAATTATTCTTAAATTTGATAACTATCAAAGTATTCCAAAAATAACAGATAATTTAAAAAATAATGATTATTATTATACCTTAGCTTCGATTTTCTGCTGACCTAATCACCTCGAAATGATCTTTACTTGTATTCTAGCTTCAGGTTATCTTACCACATTTAGCCTTTTCTCTTTCTATTGATAGGTTTCTAATAACTCAGATCTGCAAAAATATGAATACTTTTTCTTTTATATATTCTTTCAAAAATATGTTTCTTTGTCTCTCACATTTAACTGATGTCAAGAAACTATTGTTATAATTTTTTTTTTTTTTTCTAGTTCTTACATCATTCGACTAATTTTTGATGACCCAGTTTGTATCAATTTGTAATCTTATGAAAACTCTGTGTTTCTCCAAGCCATTTTATGAAAAATGGATTTATCATCTCAATTTATTTAATAATTCTAATCCAGCAAAATTTTATTTTCCAAAGTCATAACAAGTTAAGTTAAAATCGAATGCTATTTAAATAGCGTTTAATCGCCTATTAATTGCACAATATTTTTACGGGAGGTAAAAGATAAATTAATATATTTTACTTATTGTATTACACATTAAATATGTGAACACGGTAAACATTCGTTTTAATAAAAAATATATATATATATATATATATATATATTTTTTTTTTTTTTTTTTTTTTTTTTTAATATATATTTTTACAAATCAAAATTGTGTATATTATTGAAAATATAAGCAGAATTCTTGATAAATGTAACTTGTAACACATCGCTTGCTATGTGAAAATGCGTTTTTTTTTTAATAAAAATCAGTCCAACTTTAGATGTTTCTGTAAAAAAAGGCTTTACTTAAAAAAAAAAAAAAAAAAAAAAAAAAAAAGCATTTTCCATCACTGTTTCCACTTGTAGGAATTTGTACCTATGCATAGGGACTTTATACCATTTTTTTTTTTTTCCCAGGTCGTAGGAATATATTTTGAATTCGTTGGGAAATTTTATTGTACTTTTTTAAGACTTTTTATAGGATTTTGCATAGATTTTGTTACTTTTTCTATTTCTTTTCATAATTTTGCATTAAAGTAGGGACTTTTATCTACAGTGTCGGGACATTTTAAGCTCTCAGTAGAAACACAGCAAGAATTAGTTCGCAGCATTGTTTTCCGTATTCTTGTTCAACTCTGTATCGTGTACATACCGATGACATGTATATGTCAGCACTATTTACAATTTAAATGATTTATCAGGAGTACGCAAAATCATTTTACTAAATAATGTAACGCTTTAGAGGTACGCCAATAAGCGTGGCTTGTTGTTCAAAATAGGAAAATATTCCGCTAACAATGCATTACACCTATAATAATAACTTTAATAATAATAATAAATTACTTTTTACTTTACGAACGTACATATGTAAGAACGTATCTGTTATCTGGAATTTTTTTAATGGGACGCTTAAAGTCTACAAATGACGACGGTCTGTAATTTTAAAACTATTACAAGAGCTATTTGAATTAAAGTAATCATTATTCTCAATAACTCACAGTTAATTACATTTGAAGTATTAATTAAAATATACTGGGATGGCCAAAATGTTTCTTCGGTTTAGACAAACTGATAGCATTACAGTGCGGCCACATATCCTAAAACTAGCAGTGAGGACGCGTCCAAAATGTTGGAGGGATGCCAGCTTGACCGACAGTTTGAAATTTGGAAAACATCCAATAATTCCGCGCTCTGTTATTGCTCATTTTCTCTGAGTCAAATGATTGTCACCCCTATTTTAGCAATGAACTCGCTGAGTTGGCATGTGCGCAGATGCTTCCATGATTTCATGAAATGTGGTCGAAGAATATGTTTGTTTTGCTATTTTTCTGACAATGTTATAATTTTTTTTTTTTTTATGCGAGTGATTTCAAAAAGGCTAAATATATCACACAACATATGAAAATTGCATAAAATGCCATGGATTCATTAAGAAACTTGATATTTGACTTCCACGGGAATTGAAAAAAAATTCGCTGAACATATTCAATTAAAATTTGCGATGCGCATTTCAAACGTAATGCGATCGACTCTTTTTTGAAATGAATTGTCACTGGTTACGATAAATGTATCGTTTACAATGATGATATCGTTTACTTGACGATCTCGTAATTTTCAAGAAAACGGTAAAAAAAGTTCATATTTTCTTTATTTAAGGACATTGTAAAAAAATTAGTGTATAAACAATATACGTATTCATATTTAATTTTTTAAATATCTTTTAGCTTGTAATCAAGAAATTTAATTTTGCGGAAAAACCAACAATCAGGGTTATTGTGACTGAATGTTGGTTTTACAGTAAGTGGAAAAAATAAAAGATATGTGTTTTAAACATTAAAACAGAATTTTATAAAAAACATTTTAAGTATAATGCAACAGTGTACGTATAATACACTCATTGTTCCCATATTCGCTATCCGAACTTTCATAAATATCACTTATTTCCGAATCACTCTCAGATGCATTTACACTAAAATTAGAATCATAGTCACTTTGTGATTCTGACTACATAATGTACACAGTATTTAAAAATGTATTCTACCGTAGAGCATAAAACCACATGCTTTCAAAAGCCTAAGTAAGCGAAGATTACAAAATAAGTATAACAAATATTTAAAATTGGATGGGGCTGACAGTTTGAAATAAACCTACTATATCCAATTACATTTTAAATAGTCTACTACTTCCACCGGGAGCGTAAAATAACAAATAAAATAATTTCTGGGTATCAGAAATGGTTTGTTTTTAAATCTTTTTAGTGCGTTACTTTTCAACACGCAAGACTGGAAATATCACGGGCACGAGAAATAGAAAGCGAAAACTCACCCCGTCATTTTCACGGGCGCGAGAAGGAAGGGGTTAATTGAAAAAAGTCACGGTCCAAGCGTGATGATAACCAGCACAACCTGCAAGCTGAATTGCTTCAGTAAAGGTCATGTTGTCAATATGCTTGGACCACTAAGATGTCGCAAATTTTTAACCGCTTCCAAGCAAGAAAAAGATCAACTTGCTGCAAGCGGTTTACTGTCGATAACGTTTACTGCCAAAAACTTATGAAATTCCAGGTAACAATCAATGAGAAAGGGCTAGAATTGGCAAATCGCAAAGAAATCCTGTTTTACCACGACAACACGACATGTTCTGCAACCCGTAAAATAATTATTGAAACTTAGACAGGAAGTAATGAGGCATCCACCATATAAACCAGAATTCGCACCACAAGACAGTCATTTATTTCAAAGTTTACAATTTTTTTCAAAAAGTAAAAAATTCAGTGAAAATGATGACTTTAAATCGCCCTTGGTTGAGTTGTTTTCTGATTAGGATCAGAAGTTCTATGAGTGCAGATTCATGAAATTACTAGAACGATGGTAAAAAGTCATCGACAGAATGGAAGGCATTTGACTGGTTGCAGTTTTGTAGAAAAATATCAGAAAGTTTTATTTACTTAAGTTTAGTTTACTTAAATTTTATTTCATTCTAAAAAAAAAAAAAAAAAAAGAAAAGAAAAAGAAAAAACATTTTCTTGCCGATTTAATATTTAGAAGCAAGAATTCTGGCTTTCATAGATTAATAAAAATAGTTTTTTAAAAAATTTCTGTTTTTACAAACATAGAAATAGGTATATATTTGAATATTTAAAATTATTATATATAAACAGAATATTTTTCTAATTTTTGCTAAATATAACTATAATATCCACAATAATTTTAATAAAAAATATAAATCCCCCTAATACTCAAATATTTTTTCAACTGAAAATCATTTAACATAATTGAATTTTTCATTAAAAAACATAGATTTATTATACTACAGTATTTGTCATTACTATATCAGCAAAACTTTTATTTTCCAGAGTAATGGATAATTAACTGTTATTTAATTAGCTTATAGTTGCGCGTCAATTATGCAAAACCCTAACGAGAGAGGATAAGTGCATAACCATGTTTTATTTATGACTTATTTGTCATTACATTTTATTTATCATAATTTCAAATATAAATAATGTCTGCAATTACTTTAATATCAAAATATATGTATATAATTTTTTTTCCCTTACAAATCTTGAAGTAGGTATATTTTTAAATATACCTATTTCTAGAAAATTTCTCTTCCCTATAGCTTGAATATACCTATTTTCTATATTATTTCTATTTTTATATAACTATTTCGAATTACTATCCTAACACAGTTTTTTATTATATAAGTAGAATTATGGCA
Organism: Salticus scenicus; assembly: GCA_963930645.1. Lineage (NCBI taxonomy): Eukaryota > Metazoa > Arthropoda > Arachnida > Araneae > Salticidae > Salticus > Salticus scenicus. The sequence continues at coordinate 609,879 of CAWVNO010002827.1, read as the reverse complement.
TATTTCTTAGCAAATTTAATGTTGAAAAATTTTTTAACAAAAATTTAAATTACTCATAAGTTTTAATTAAGACATTTTAGCAAGATAAAGTCGTTTAAGAAGTTACATGGGTTTAAAAAAAGATATATATGTATATATATATATTATTTTTTTAATATAATAAATAATTTTTTAATTTAAAATTTTGAGCGTATGAAAGAGTAACATTTAAACAATATTTTATAAAATTTTCATTAAATTTTTTTCGGAAAATTCAGTAGGTGTGTTTCGGAGACCCTACAATAAAGAATAGGCACGATTTCTCAGAAACTAATGCACCTATCTCATTAGAAATTTGCACGCTTTTTCTAAAAAGAATTGTATAGTGCTTGAACGAAGGACTAAAAAAATAATAATAAATTTGATTTTTTTTTTTCTAAAAAGAATTGTTTAGCGCTTGAATGAAGGATTAAAAAAATAATAATAAATGTTTTTTTTTTTTTTTTTTTTTTTTTTTTTTTCTGAATAAAATTGTCTAGAGCTTGAACGAAGGATTAAAAAAAAAATAATAATAATAAATTTGATTTTTTTTTTTTTTCTGAATAGAATTGTCTAGCGCTTGAAAGAAGGATTAAAAAAAATAATAATAAATTTGATTTTTTTTCTAAATAAAATTGTCTAGAGCTTGAACGAAGGATTAAAATAATAATAATAATAATAAAAATAAATTTGAAATTTTTGCTTTTTTCTCAATATAATTGTCTAGTACTTGAACGAAAGATTAATAATAATAATAATAATAATAACAATAATACATTTGAATTTTTTGCTTTTTTCTAAATAGAATTGCCTAGTGTTTGAACGAAGGATTAAAAAAATAATAATAATAAATTTGATTTTTTTTTACTAAATAAAATTGTATGGTGCATGAACGAAGGGTTAAAAAAAATAATAATAAGAAATTTGAATTTTTTGCTTTTTTTTCTAAATTGAATTGTCTAGTACTTGAACGAAAGATTAATAATAATGATAATAATAATAATAATAACAATAATAAATTTGATTTTTTTTTCTAAATGGAATTGTCTAGTGCTTGAACGAATTATTAAAAAAATAATAATAATAAATTTGAATTCTTTTTTTTTTTTTTTCAATAGAATTGTTTAGTGGTTGAATGAAGGATTAAAAAAAAATAAAAATAAAATAAAAATAAATAAATAAATTTGGGTTTTTTACAGAGTTGTATGCAAAAACAATACAGTGTTCAGTCCAATTTAACTCTGTACAGCCTTAAAGAAAGTTGCAATAGGAAAAAAGAAAAACCCGTCTTTCAATCGCTAGTCAATTCTATTTCGAAGAACTGTGGAAAATTTCAATACGATCAGTGCATTAGTTTTTGAGTAATCGTGTCCACCACTTTTCTGATGGGTTCCCGCAAACCAAACACATCGGCTGAATTTTCCAAAATTTTTAATGAAATTTTATGAAATATTGTTTAAATGTCGCTCGTTTATGTACTGAAAATTCTGAAAAAAAGAAAAAAAAAATCATATAAAAAAAAAAAAAAAAAACTTTTTTTTTCCCTTTTGAAACCCATATAACTCCTAACATAACTGAATCTTTATAAACATATATGTATATATATATATATATATATATATTCATAAACACAGTTAGTTATAAATTTTAACATTTGTAATAATTGAAAAAAACTATAAATTACTTGTAACTAGTATGTTGCAGCCATCTAAAATCTTTCTTTAATTTTTTATTCTATAGAACACCGCCACCTTTCCGGTGAACATATAAAAATATTTAATCCTAACTTCTAATAAATATTTTATGTATTCATTCAGGTGCAATCATAACCAATAGGTGCTGAGAAACAGCTTTCTAAAAAATCCCAGAAAGTGAATAACAACAGTGTTACCTGCCATTCTATTTAAAACCGAACTAAATTAGTTTCTTATTTATCATAATTGATATTTTGCATATCAATTTTAAAGTGTTTATATACTAGAGAAACAGAGATATAACTTTCTTGTGTTCAGAGACATTTATAAAATGTTACATACTAACTTATGTTAAAGTGCAATTAAATGTAAATATCCATGAAATTCTCCACATTAATTCTTGATCTGAAGCTGCCACAATTTTTTTCTTATCCACACATACACACACAAACCGAGAATCTAACATCATCCCATAAAGTGTCAAAACGTATACAGGACTTTTTCAAGCGTATAAAACCATTAAAACAGGAAGTCGAAATTTTTACGAATCTATTAATTTCTTTATAAACAAATATAACTTTTCACAAATCAAAGTAAATACATCTCCCTATATCTAAATAAATAAATAAATACATAAATAAAATATAAAATATATTTACCCTGCTTTTCGATCAATTTTGTCGAAATAATAGTAATAATAACTTAAGTGGGAAAAGTTTTCTTTGGTAGTTTCTTTGAGGTTTCAACACTTTCCAACAGAATTGAAGAAAAGTTTTGATGACTTCACTTTTTCTGTCCCCGCTTTAAAATAAATAAAAATTTACATAATTTCTTCAAACTGATGTATATTATTTATGTTTATTACGGCATATTCTCTATTGAAAAAGATTTAAATAGCTCGACTGGTTTTGTATATAAGGACACAACAAAGAATGCCAATGCATTACGTTCTATGAGAGATAATTCTATAAATCATATTTAAATACCTTTGAACTACACAAATCACAATCAAACTGAAATTTGTTATTCATATGCATACACACACAAAGAAAAAAATATCTTTTGAATGCCGTATAATTGGCATTAAGGCAATAGGCATTTGGCATAGGACCTCTCAAAAATATTTATATGCATTAAGGGCTATAACTGAAGTTGCTCAATGTATTACGAACTGTGCAAGGTACATTTATAACACAATTCTAATATATTTATACTATATTCAATATAACGAAATTAGTATACGTTTTTGTGAAACACAAAACCATTTTCCTTATTAAATAAGATATGAAAAGCGAAATTGTTTAATTTACAGGGTCTCACAAAGTTTATTCTATTTATAATGAGTTATTGGGGGGGGATATGTTTAATGTAATTTTTTAACGTCGTGAGACTATTTTTAATACATCATGTGGTGCTTTTATAAAGTTCAGACAAAGTAGCCTGCCTAAAATCAATCTTTTTATTGCTTTCTCTTTAGAAATAAAACTGTTAAAATTCTTTGGTGAGACATTTTCCTGCATAACTAAAAACAAAATATAGTTTTGTTGACTTGCTGCTTTTAAACAATATATTATGAACCAAATATTACGTAAGGGCTGACATAAAAGCAATCCATCACTTAAAAAAAAAAAAAAAAAGAAAAAGAAAGAAAAAGAAAAATGTGTAAAAATAACTTTCAGGATTTTTTTTCTTTCCAAACTTTAAAAAAAAAAAGTTGTCATCATGGAGGCGAAATACATTAAAGAATAGATTACATGCAATGGGTATGTACAGTTGAAAAGTGCTTAAAATCTTTGCCTACTGCATGATTTTTCGCTTTTATTTTCCAGGATACATAAAAGCAATTATATACACATATATATATATATATATATATATATATATATATATTTTAAGAAATGAAGGTATAAAGATATTTTTCTAATATTCCTTACTCTATAATCAAAATCGAAATATATTTTTGTAGTTTTGTTGTTTTTAGACAATCTACAACATTACATAAAAGCAACTTATTATATGATATATATGTTATCGTTAAAGCTCGAAATCCGTTAATGTGCAGATTACCTAGTTAATCTGCAGATTAACTAAAAGATCCGTTAAAGTGCGGAATTAAGTTTTCCGCATTTTAACTAGGTAATCTGCACATTAGCGGCTTCTGTGTCGTTAAAGTTCAAATGTTTGTTTCGAGCCTTAGTTTTTTTACATTCACTGTGACGTCAAACAGTCATGTGATACAGATACGCGAATGACCTTCAAACACAATCTAAAACTTTATCCTTTCCGCTCCACTTCCGCCATGATAACTGGTAAACGCAAAACGTGGAGCATCGAAGACATGATTATTATAGGTTTCTTATTATGACCAACACAAAACTTAAAGTAACAAGTAAGTTATAATTGTTTTATTTTGATTTTATTTCTTCTCTTTTTTAATTCTGTCAATATAAGTTTGATAAGGGTCTGCACTGCATTTTATTATTGAAATCTAGTCTTAATTAAAATCTGTACCTCGTTTAACTTATTTTGAATTATGAATATTAAAATTTACAACACAGTAATTATTTCTTCCCGAAATAAAACTATAAAACACAAATTTTTAAAGCTAATTTATTTAAAAATTGATTTAAATTACTATTACTTACTGAAAAAAAAAATAAATAAATAAAAAGATGTATTAATTTTTAACTCTGAAAAATATGGCATTCAATATTATGGTTTTCTTTAATAAATACTTAATATGAAATTTTTATGCATTTTTTAGCATTTCATTAAATTTTGTTGTTGTTGTTTTCAATTTCAAGTTTCCTTTATATATTTTATATATAATGATTATATTTTTATTTTTATTTTGTTCGCTTTTTCAGATAATTCCGTTGTAGTTTATCACATAAAATGTGTTAATAAAGTTTTTCTTTCTTTCTTTCTTTTTTTTTTTTCATTGTAAAATTAATATATTTGCTCAACTTATACAGATATATGTATGCTGCAAAATATAGTTTAATAAAGCATTGGAAAACTGTCATGTTAATTTTCATGCGTTCTAAAAATTATTAAAACAGTTTTAATTATTTGAATTACTTCTTAAATAATGCTTCTGAATTGTCTAATTTAATATTTCTTTAGCGAATTAAAAATTGGTGAATAACTTTTTTTAAAAAATAGTAATAGCAATATAAGTTGATAATAAAACTTTTTTTTTTTTTTTAATTTAAATAGTTAAGTATTTTTATTTTGAAAAGAAATCGTTACTGTATTACAATTCTAACATTCATTTATAAAATAGAATTTATTGAAAGCTATTAAAGTTATTATATTTCATATTAAAAATGCATAACATCTTCAAACTTATATTGACAGAATAAAAAAGATGAAATAAATAAAAAAATGAAAACAAATATAACTTTAAAAGACATAAAAATTAAAACACATACAGATTAAAATAAGTAAAGAAAGAAAGAAAAGGAAAAAAAAAAAACTATTTTTTTTTTCTCGAATGAAAAAAATAAATAACACAGCGTGCTGTAAAATTACAACACCAGAGATCTTATTTTTACTTTAACGAGTGCCTAGTAGGTTATGTGCAGATTAGCTAGGTAATTCGCAGATTTCCTAGGTAATTTGAGAAATAAAACAGTTTTCCTCACTTTAACAGATCGCCCTAGTTAATGTGCAGATTACCTGGCTAATCTCCAGATTTACTGATTTCTGCACTTAAGCAGTAATATATATTTAAAATTAAAGCTATAAAGGTAATTTTTGAGAAATTTTCTTCTCCAGAATAAAAAATAAAATTTATTTTAAGATGTCCTTGTTAAGGTCCTATACATCGATTTTAATATTATATAAGATTAATCACAGTGAAAAATATAAGTTGCTCTTTTATGTTCCTCTTTCAGTTTACGAAAATGAGACAACTAATCGATCAAAAAACAGAATTTTTGTTAGATCGCGTTGCCATTCCACAAATAAAAGTAAATTATTGGTGAATTATGCAATTTCCTGAGTTTGTAGACGATAAATTAATACATATGAGAATATTTGATTAATTGAAATTATTATTGAAATAAACAAATTAAAATGTCTTTTTTTTTTCTTTTTTAACGAAAAGTAGCAATATCTATCTTTATGACAGCTCATTCAATCTTAAAAATAAAACTTTTATTACATCACGTTGCCAATCAACAAATATAAGTTATTAGAATTCTGCAATTACTTGATTTTCTGAATGATAACTTCAAAATATATGAGAATATTTCATTAAATGAAATTATTATTGAAGTAAAAAATCAGGAGTGTCTCCACTCGACTTTCCGAACATTAAGTAATGAACGGTTGTATAGAAAATGTAAAGTAAGAGAAGTTCTTAAATAAACAAAAGAGAAATTATAATTGGCTGTTCTAGTATTTTTCAACATATAATATTTTATTTAATTTAACGTTATTGTACCTCCAATAATTTGAGCCCATAGATCATAAGGTTAAAGAATTATTAGTTGTGTCCCTGCAAAAATCTATAAGTTCTAGATTTTTCAAAATCCCTAAAGGCCGTGCGACGGTGACTTATAACATGTATGTCAAATTTCAACTCAATCAGATAAGGCATTTAGACGCTATCGTACTTAAAAAAATTTGAGCACATAAGCCATAATGGTAAAGAATTTTTTGTTGTGTCCCTGTAAAAGTCTATAACTGTAAGAGCCACTAAAACCTATACAGTTCGATGGTGACTTATAACATGTATATAAGTTTTCACTGCAATCGAGTACAGCATTTAGATGCTATCAAAATTTAAAGAATTTCAGCCCATAGACCATAATGATAAAGAATTTTTTTTTGTGTCCTTGAAAAAGAAATGCAAGTGTTAGATTCACCAAAATTTATACAGTCTGTGTTACGATGATTTATAACATGTTAATAAATTTTCAGTTTATTTGAATAAGGCATTCAGACAACTATCGCAGTTTAATTAATTTGAGACCTTGGGTCATAATGTTAAAGGATTTTTCTTTGTCTCCATGTAAAAGAACTATAATTGATAGATTTACCAAAATCAATAGGGTTCGTGCTACGGTGATCTACTACACATGTACCACTTTTCAGCACATTCGAAGAAAGCGTGTAGCCGGTATCGTGTTCAATCACACACATAAACACACACATGCACTCACCCACACATACACTTATCACCGTAAAAATAGCAATAATGAACTCAGGGGGCATTAAAACACATACATACACTAAAATCTCAATGTCGAATTTTTATCACGATTACTTTGTATGTTCGGAAAGTAAAAATGGAATTGAAATAAATTTTTAAAATGAAAAGTAACTATCTATCTTTATGACAGCTAATTTTATCTTAAAAAAAAAAAAAAAAAAAGTTACATTAAGTTGCTATTCGATAAATATAAGTTATTACAACTATACAATCGCCTGAGTTTGTAGACAATAAATTAAAAACGTATGAGAATATTTGATTGATTGAAATTATTATTGAAATAAATAAATGAAAATGAAAATAAATAAATAAATAAAATAAATAAATAAATAAATGTAACCTTATTTATGCAACCTTAGCAACACTTAACTTTTATATTGAAATAACTCAACAAAATAAAGCAGTTTAATATAATCCTTTGGAATCTTCAAACGGTTAAATCACTCGAAATAAACGACAGCCAGCGTAATAAAAATGCACTTCACATTTGAACATAACAACAAAAGAAGCTATAAAAATCTACGATTCAGTAAATTTTACAATCTCCAAACAAATTAAAGAATGTTGAAATGTATGTCGCTCATAAATTATTAAAAGCTTTATATATTCTTTCAAATCATCTCATAAAACTGCCAGTTTCCTGTTTTAAACTCGTTTAAAAATGTTCCAGCTTCAAAACAAATATAATTTACATTTTCAGTAAAAATGGATAATAAAAAAAAGCAGAGGTGTGTAGTATAGCGTCAGCTGCTTCGAGCATTTGAATAGAATAAAATGAAGTATTGGATATTTTTTTTCAGTTACAGCTATGAAATAAAATTGAATTTGATTTGCTTTCTTTTTCAGCTGTCAGCATTTACGTTAGCTAAATATATCACTGAAGAAAGCATGGGTGGCGAAAGGGGGTTAAATATCAATTTAAATATGTTAGCAAAACTAAATCATTGAAGAAAGCAAGGGTACGGAGGGGGAAGGGGGCAGGGTAAATATCAATTTAAATATGTTAGCAAAACAAAATCATTGCCAATTATTTTTCCGATACAGTACTAAAAGAAAATGATGTTGCATTAAGAAAAGAGTATAATATTGAAATTTAATAACGTTTCTCCAGCGTTTTCCCAGCACAATGGTATATTCATATTTTTATTCTTAAAACATAAATTTCGTTTTGAAGATATCTAGGGAAATATTTCAAATGTTATTATTTAATCGTAAGTTTAAGTAAATAAATAGAAGCTGTTAAATTTTACGCTATATAAATAAATCAACTTAAAAGGAAAATGAGTGTTTTATATTTATTTATGTTTTATTTATTTAATTTTAAGGAATACCAAAAACAATTGTCAGGGTTTTCAGTAGTCCTTAAATGGAATACCAATTTAACAGTAAATTACAGTAATTGCTTGCAGTGCTTTAATTTGTTTCGATTAAAAAAAAAAAGCTTACTATTAAAAAAAAAAAAAAAAAAAAAAAAAAAAAAAAACTAGTATGTTGTGGCCACTACATGACTTTCTTCTATATTTTCCTATACAAATTCACTCAGTAAAAATAATTTATTAAAATTATCATAAAAAAAAATTATCTTCCATGGTAATACAGACGATTTCCATACTAAAGAAGTAGTGTAACACTAAATATCCAAAAAAATTCCATTTTATTCTCAATAAAAAAAATCGATAACTTTGTTTTAAATTATCACAGATCTATAGTTCAATAGTTCAACCACTCGTTTTAAAAAAATTGACGAGACCTTTCGAAATATACCCATCTTGAAATTTAACCCCCCCCCCCCCTCCCCGGCCCTCGAAAGGGAGAAGCGCTGTCCCCACATGCACAATTTTTTTCCTAGTTAACTACTACTATTATCAATAATTCATATTAATTTTACAATCACAAGTTAAAAATAACTCTCATTATGTACATTTATACGAAATTTTGTCCTATACTGTCATGTTAAAAATTTAGAAAAAGTGCGATCACTGCACTACAGTCAGTCAAATAATTAACTGTACATGAAACCTTTCTCAGAATGCCAAAGAATGAGTCAATATTTAAAAAAAACCTTAAAAAATCTTTTTTTTTTACCTTAAATCATTTTATTGAAATAATTTTGTTAAAATTGAAATGCAATTTACTTTTTTAAAATGTATCAGATCAAAAATTATCATGATTTATATTTATCAAATCACACAGAGTTGAAATTCAAAAATTATCAGTTATTTTATTTTTTTAATTAATTGTATATAAATTGTCGTCTTTTAAAATAAATTGATCTCTAAATATAAGTATTGAAATTCTCATGTTGTTTTTTTAAAACAATTTAAAATTTGAAATACAATTTACAATTGACATTTCATAATTTTTAGATTTTATAAATTTCATCATTTTTTGAAAATTAATTAATTAATTAATTAATTATTAATTATTCCTTTCTAGACAAATTTTGCCTACTTCTTAAATTTTTTGTCTTTATTCAAAATGTCGTTTCCAATCAATTTATTTAAATTGCAGTTTTTTTTTTTTTTTTTTTTTTTTTTTTTTTTTTTTCGAGTTAGCATGGTTTAACTTATTTAAGACTTGAAAAAAAACACCCGACTATATAAATACGAGTTTACATTCAAAATAAATCATTGGTATCATGTCTATCCGAGATGATTTTCGTAGCCTACTCCGAGATTGCGTTCGTCTCGCCTCTCGTCAAGAGACCAGCGAAATGTTGGAATTTAAATTTGCCTGCTGTATTTTGAGAAAGCTTAAAGTATATTTTCAGAACCCCCCTAGCCACTTGAAAAGTAGACTGGATACAGTTGAAAAGGTGATTTTCAGGTTGGGTATCAAATTGAGGCTTATCTTACATTATGACGACGTTCGGTTCTATCCTGATGTTAGAAGTCTGTTGGGCGAGGAAAAGTTGCCACGTCTCCATTGGCGTTATCAAGCTTGGGTCTTGAAATGTTTGATTGTTACAACATATACTATCGTAGATTGTACAGAACAATTTAAAGTAGATATTTTCGATAAGGCTTTTGAAGTGTTGATGAAAAAGTTTGACTGTTATGTTTATATTAGATTTATGAAAGGCGCTCTATTTGACAACCACGATCCGAGTGAAATAGTCCAGAAGCGAGAGTCACCAATGACTAAAATTACCAATAAAGATTTAGAAAATTCTCGATTACTGTGTAGTATTTGTTTTAACAGAGAGAGACAAATTGTTTTTGAAGTTTGTAAGCATTTCGTTTGTTGTAAAAGCTGTTCAAACCATATCACAACTTGTCCAATTTGTCGATCACCTATTGCAAATAGTATTACAGTATACATATCTTAAAAAAAAAAAAAAAAAAAAAAAAAAAATTAAGTGTGGGTATAGTTTAACTCTATATAAGTATGGGTTTTCCACGCTCACCTGACATTTTGTCTTGAAGAGATTAAATATATACTTAAACATAAAGGAGATATATAGTATTTATTTAACGTTGTTTAAATTTTGGTTTTGCTAGAATAAATATAGTATGGATAATATAGAAGTCATATTTAGCTACATGCGAGATGACTACCATAGAACAATAGCACGTTTAGAGTCTTCAAAAAGGATCGTTGATAAAGAATCTCTCAATAAAATAGTCAACGATTTGGTTGCGAAAGACAAAGAAATTTTTCGCATCATCGATTTCTTGACCATTGTGGAAACCACATTCAGTAAATGGTATTTCGAATCCAGGCAAGTTCATCAGATTGTTCAAGATAGTGTAGCACGGACAGACGGCACTTCGAAAGATGATGCAATAGCGGACGCCATAGAAAAGTTGAAAACGTCTTTGGACTTGATAAAGAGTTATTGCAATGATGCGATGCTGATGAAGTTGAAATTTTCATGTAAAAGGGATTGTTCTACTAGACAATCGTATCTGGATAGGTTAGATGTCGCGTTTAATTTGATGTGGGACCAGTGGGAAAATGCTATTTGTGAAGCCTGAGGAGTTTCTTTTAAAAAAATTTAAATATTTGTATCATGGAATATTGAAAAAATGACACTTTGAATAAAGAAAATCTTTTAAAAATACATATTTGACTTTTAAGAAAAGTTACAAGTAATTGAATAAATCATCAATAATGATCTCATTATATTTGTTATAATCAAAGTTTTTTCCAAAGGGTTTAATTTTAACTTCTACCAACTGGTAATCATTTTTGTCATTTAATAAATCATCTCTTAAATATTTGAAATGTAATAAACTATAACGTGTTTTTATAGACAGATTTGTTAATATCAAACAATCTTCAACAAGTTTATATTTTTCCATTAAAACACGAGGAAGAATATCTTCACATGGGATTATTTGAAATAATGGTGCTTGTCTACATAATTTGCACCAATTGTTACAATTTTGTATATAATCTACCATTTCCCTACAATATTTTTTCTTCAAAGTAAATTGTCTTAAAAAAGTACATGTTTGTCCACAAAAGTATAGTTTTATACATTTTAAACATAATTCAACAATTTTAGAATTTTTTGTAATATGAAATCGAATCAAAATTTTTTTTCCAAAATCGAATAAATCTAAATCCGAGAAAATTTTAACTGGTATAATTTTATTAAAATGATATAGAAGATTTTTTCTTTCGAAAATTACATCTTGTTTGGAAAACATTTCCATGACATCGTCTATAGTTATATCTTTTCGTAATTCTTCCATGACCTTTTTAAAATTATGACTAATACATAATTTTATAACTTCATCGAATGTCAACCTATTTAAAACTAATCCAGAAAATTCAAAGTATTTGTGACTTTGGTAAATAGCTTTCCGTAGAAGAGGTTTTGGTAATTTAAAATATTCAATATCGTGAAAATTATAAACATTTCCCCATATTGTTTTAAGTGTAAAATTCTCTAATGGATAATCAAATGTACACATCCATGTTTCGATTATCCAAATGGGTTTGCACGAGTATAAAATTACATGCTTGTCCAAGTCTTTATAAGTGATATAAATATTTTCTTTAGAATATTTAATGGCATTTTTAAGTCGTTCATATAGATTATTTTGTAATACCAATTGATACACAAAAATTACTCTCTTGCCGTTTTCCAATTTTATCATGGCAGATGTAATATGTTTGCAGAATCTCACACATATATATATATTATTATTATTATTATTATTATTATTATTAGAAAATTAAATAAAGATTCAATTTTAAGAAAAATTATATTAAATTTTTCTAATATTATAAAGAATGATAAACACTCTACCTTCTGCAATAAATGGCAAATTTACAAGTAATCATAATCCTCCATATGATGAAGGAAATAAAGCCGTACTTGAATGTGATCTCGGATATAAATCAAACAATATATATTCTTTTTTAGTTAAAAATAAAAATGATCAATTGATGTGGAATCCGCCATCCATTACATGCATACCTACACCTTGCAGTAAACCACCTTTGTTAAAAAATGGTTATCATATCGGATCATTATATTGTTATCCTAACAAAATCACTTATAAATGTAATGAAGGTTATAAACTCAACAGTTTTATAGATAATCAATATTGTACTTCAATTGGTGAATGGTCTCCACCTATTAAAAATTTACGTTGTGATCCAGTACAATGTAATGAAATAAAAAATTTTAAAAACGGATCTGTATCTTATTATCCATCCAATAGATTTTTTGAATCGGTGGCAACTCATAAATGTCATTTGGGATTTTATATCGTTGATGATGCCGGTACTGATGGAAAACGAACTTGTTTAAATAATGGAATTTGGAGCGGTAAAGATATTTTGTGTGAACCTTGTCCAAAATTACCCGATACATTAAAAGTAAAACTTACCTTTCCAGGATTTGCCGTAATTAGTTGTGATGATGGAATTACAAATGCTACTATAAAATGTAAAAAAGATGGAACATGGACAAAACCGAACTGTCCAAATCTTTTAACTGCTCCAGTTAATTCATTGTCACCGGTGGATAACCAATTTCTAAATTTACCCGTTAATTCTCCAACAAAACTGACATCATCGGATAAATTTTCGTTATTTCAAATTTTTTTATATTGTTTATGTATCATAACAACTTTTTTAATATTTTCTGTAATAATTAAAATTGGAACAAATTAATATGTTAAATAAAAAATCCGATTATATTTTAAAATGAATTTTTTAAAATGTCATTTTAAAAAAATCATTTTTTAGATGAAAAAAAAATATTATATATATATTTAATCGTCGTTAATTTTCTCCACATCGGTGACTGCAAAAATTTTGTTTGCTCTTAGTTATGTCGTCTAAATTTTTTATAGATTGGAATTCTCACCATATATTAAAAGTGACTAACAACTTAAAATTTTCAGAATATCGATCTTATGATACGTGTTACAATTTGCAAAAATATAATTTTAAAATTCCATGTAAATATCTATCATATGTGAATTCCCTTTTAATTGAATCTGTAGATGAAACTTGTATTTATTCTACAGGATCTAAAGTATGTTATTTTGATGGTAATATTTTACAAGTTGGATTAAAAGAATTATATAACATGCGAAAACTAAAGGATAATATATACTATTGTGAAAATATATTTTTGATTGTTGATGAGAAAGTCTTACATCTTCTAAAATTACATCAATTTGAAGAATTTCAGAAAATAATAATGAATTATTACCCTCTTACTGAATTGGTATTTTCATATGCAAATGATTGGATAAAGTTGTATAAATGGAAAACGTTATATGATAAGATATGTAAAATACACATTGCAAAAGACTATCATAATGCTACTGGTTGGATAAATATGAAAATGGAACAAGTTTTACTCACTCATAAATTAAAAGATTTTTTTATCGTAGATGTATCTAAAGACAATTAATTAGTGGATATGTTATTTTTGTTTTTTTTAAATCTTGAAATAAATAAAGACATTGTCAAAAAAGTTGTTTTTTATTTTAAACTAAAAAATACAATTATGTATTAAAAAACATGGTAATTCAATTATTTATATACAATAATAATTTTGTTTTTTACAGATTGCATATCATTTAATGTTTTAATTTTAAATTTACATGTCATACATAAAGAACATAACAATTCAAAATGCATAGCTGGATAACAATGTTTTGACAAATCTTTTTTAGCAGTATAATATTTTTTATGTATTCTATCATACATGTCAACATTTTCTCTATAATATTTTTTGTTTAAAGTACAACAAGGAACTAGATACAATTCTGAAAATTTAGAAGCATGTTTTTGAAATATTTCAATTATTCGTATAGGTAATTTTCTACAAGCATGAATAGCTATCCATACATTATATGATAAAACTATTCTTTCAAATTTATTATCATTTATATCACATTGTATAAAATTACATATATCCATTTTCTGTAATAGTTTCATTCCATTGTATTGTTTCAAATCAATACATGTCATTTTGGTGTTTAAAAGATGAATTCCACAAGCATTTCCAGCACATATATTAACTATATTTTTATTTTTGAAATCTATGAGATTAAATACAGACTGAGTTTCTGAATATTCTTTCTTCAAAAAATGATAATCAAAACTATGCTTATAATAATAATCGACAAAGTATTTTCGCTTTAAATTTGTAGACTTGTTTAAAAGCAGCAACTGGTCAAAAATAAATGTAATAAGACATTTTGGTGTTGTTTCATTAAAGTCTAAATAAAATCCCATATAGTGTCTTAAACTCAATTTGTAAAATATGTTCATATTTTGTCTATTGTATTTACTCATGTAAAAGAAAATTATTAAAATTTTCACAACAGGATGTATTTTATACAAATAAGTTATCATACAAATAAAATAAAACATTGACCCTTTTAATTCAAGATGTTTATTCACATTTTTAGAATCTTCATATTTTATTAAAGAACCGAAAAGTTTTTTACATTTGGAATCGGAAAATGATTCATTAAAACTATATTTTAAGGAATCTATATTTTTCAAATTAACAATAATTTTATCATAATAGAAAACATACAATTTATTAACATCTGTATAAATTAAAAATAAAATATAATAATAACGATATATTAACCATAAAATAACACAAATATACAATATTGACGAATCCATTTTTCCAAAATTATCAAAAAATATTTCAAAATGACAAGACTATATACATGTTTTATTATTATTATTATTATTATTATTATTATTATTATTATTATAATCAATGTAAAAAAATAAATATTACCAACTGCAAGAAACTCTCTGTGATTGGAGAAAATAATTATTTTCTCCAATCACAGAGAGTTTCTTGCAGTTGGTAATATTTATTTTTTTACAGTATAATAATAATAATAATAATAATAATCCATTTTCATCAACCTTCAGCGAGAGCGGGGGCAAAGTTTAATAATTTTCTTGACATTCATCTTTTATGATCATGCTAGTATTACGTGAAATACAGTATTAATTCGATTTTGACTCTGTGTCGATTTACAATTCGACCAATCTGTCAATATTTGTGCCACTTCTATTTCCTCTGGTGTATATTTTTCTCCAATGGTGGGAAAATTTGTTATTTTATAAAGTTTTTCTTGTTGGTTCGGAGAAAATAATTCTGTAACGTCTTTCGATTTACGGAGAGCTGCTCGAAATTTCATTTTGACCATAGTGTAATAATTTCTTTCATTCGAAGTTTGTCTTCCTTTCAATCTAGCCCAGTCTACAAAGATTGAAAAACGATCTCGATTACAATGACCATATTCTTTGCGGGTCCAATTCAATTGAAAAATGCCAGATTTTTTGTCCACCCATTGTAAGAAACAACCATATCTACCATCATTGAGAGCAGGTAAAAGAAAATCTCTAACGATCCTTTTATGCATATTCGTCGACAATGCTTCGAAATGAATCGAGAGCTGGGCTTTAAATACAATAAAAAAAAAAAAAAAAAAAACAGTGAGTCATCAAAGAATGATAATGGAAACTCTGCTTATAATAATAATCTATAAAGTATTTTCGATTTAAATTTGTACACTTGTTTAAAATAACTGCTCAAAAATAAAAGTTATAAGACATTCTGGTCATTAATGTTCTAAATAAAATCCAATATAGTGTCTTAAACTCAATTTGTAAAATATTGTCATGTAAAAGAAAATTATTCACAATAGAATGTATTTTATACAAACAAGTTAACATACAAATAAAATATTGATCCTTTTAATTCAAGATGTTTATTTACATTTTTAAAATCTTCATATTTTACTAATGAACTGAAAATTTTTTTACATTTTGAATCAGACATCAAAACTATATTTTAATGAATCTATATTTTTTTAATTATCAATTGGATTACCAAAGTAATGAGAATATCTCGGATCATCCTTATTATTAAAAATTATTTCTTCTTTAATGTTATATAATGCAGTCATTCGATCATAAAATACATTATGTTTACTATAATCACATATTATGTTTTCTTCATTCAATGTTATAGGATAATTTTTATCTTTTTTCCAAAAAGTATCAACAGGTAATACTTTTTTTGGTTTTTCGTTTCTATAAAGACATAATTTATGATACAACGATGTATACTCATCATAAGATAAATTATTATTGGTTATACTATACTTGGAACATTTATCTTCTTTCCAATAACCTTTTATGGGAAAAACCTTATATTTTCCTTTTCTACAAGAACATTCACTTTTGTAAATGCATTTTGCAATTATTTTTTTATTTTTTCCCCATCGTATTGAAAAATGTGGTTCATCACCAATAGTCACAATACATTTTTCTTTGAAATGATAAATTTTAGGTGTTGAAAAAATATTAGTACAGGGAAAACGGAGGGTTTTCAAAAAACGGTTCACAGCGACCGTAATATTGTGATGTATTTTATAAAATTGGATGTCTTCCATCTTATCGACCGGAAAATAGAAGTCTGGAAATTTATATTTAAGACAATAATCAAAATAACCCCAACCCAAATTGTGAATTACCCTTTTCCTATGATCAATACCACCTTTTATCAGATCGTCTAGAGACAGATAAGTTTTGTCTAATTTTTCAATGTTCAAATAATTAAAATAACGTGCGGATAAAGTCGCATTTTTTTCGTCTACGGATATATAACAGGCATTGTTTTCCTCATCGAGACACAAACCCGGTTTCATTATTCGAATCGCATATATAAATCCAAAAAATTCATCATAGGGAATTGACCAAAGATTAGGATTTGATAATTTTTCGTGAAAATCGGGTGAATTTAATAACGTTAGTTTATCATGAATCGGAATATAGTCTTTAAAAAGAATTGATAACACATCATTATTTAAATCAAAAAGGGTAAGCGGACTAGGCATACTTATTTTGATATTCTATTACGATAGAAACGGTTATGTCCCATAAATATATTCTTTTTTTTAATTACATTTCATCATTTTTAGTTTTTAAATAATTTTTTCATATTTCAGAATTATAAATTTTTAAAATAATTTTAAAATTATGAAATCCTTATATAATTCGCAAAATTATAATTTTATGAATATATTAATACAACAGGACTGTTTCTAAATATAGTGTCTTAAACTCAATTTGTAAAATATTGTCATGTAAAAGAAAATTATTCACAATAGAATGTATTTTATACAAACAAGTTAACATACAAATAAAATATTGATCCTTTTAATTCAAGATGTTTATTTACATTTTTAAAATCTTCATATTTTACGAATGAACTGAAAATTTTTTTACATTTTGAATCAGACATCAAAACTATATTTTAATGAATCTATATATTTTTTAATTATCAATAATTTGATTATAATAGTAATGAGTATATCTCCGATCATCCTTACTATTAAAAATTATTTCAATTTTAATGTTGTACAATGCAGTTATTCGATCGTAAAATACATTATGTTTACTATAATCACATATTGTGTTTTCTTCATTCAATGTTATAGGATAATTTTTATCTTCTTTCCAAAAAGTATCAACAGGTAATACTTTTTTTGGTTTTTCGTTTCTATAAAGACATAATTTATGATACAACGATGTATATTCATCATAAGATAAATTATTATTGGTTATAATAAAACTATAACTGCTATCTTCTTTCCAATAACCTTTTATGGGAAAAACATTATATTTTCCTTTTTTACAAGAACATTTTTTTTGTAAATGCATTTTGCAATTATTTTTTTATTTTTTCCCCATCGTATTGAATAATGCGGTTTATCACACATAGTCACAATACATTTTTTTTTAAATGATAAATTTTAGGTGTTGAAAAAATATTACAGGGAAAACGGAGGGTTTTCAAAGAATGGTTCACAGCGACCGTAATATTGGGATGTATTTTATAAAATTGGATGTCTTCCATCTTATCGACCGGAAAATAGACGTCTGGAAATTCATATTTAAGATAATAATCAAAATTACGCCAACTGAAATTTTCAATTACCCTTTTCCTATGATCAATACCACCTTTTATCAGATCGTCTAGAGACAGATAAGCTTTGTCTAATTTTTCAATGTTCAAATAATCAAAATAACGTGCGGATAAAGAGGCATTTTTTTCGTCTACGGATATATAACAGGCATTGTTTTGATTATCGAGATACAAACCCGGTTTCATTATTCGAATCGCATATATAAATCCAAAAAATTCATCATAGGGAATTGACCAAAGATTAGGATTTGATAATTTTTCGTGAAAATCGGGTGAATTTAATAACGTTAGTTTATCATGAATCGCAATATAGTCTTTAAAAAGAATTGATAGCACATGAATATTTAAATCAAAAAGGGTAATCGGACTAGGCATACTTGAAAAATATTTTGATATTTTACACTGATGGAAACGGTTATAAAATATATCCCATAAATATATTTTCTTTTTTTTTAAACAAAATTACATTTCATCATTTTTAGATTATTTAATATCTAACATTTTACAATTTTTTTGATTTCATAATATTAGATATTATAATTTTTTCATTTAATTATTTTAAACATTTCAGAATTATAAATTTTTAAATTTTTAAAATAATTTAAAAATTAAAAAAAACGAAAAATTTGTAAATTTAAATTTTGAAAAACAAAAAATTTAAATTTAAATTTTTGAAATGTAAAATTTTTCAAAAGTAAAAATTTTGAAATTAAAATTTTGAAAAGTAAAAATTTTGAAATTAAAATTTTGAAAAGTAAAAATTTTGAAATTAAAATTTTGAAAAGTAAAAATTTTGAAATTAAAATTTTGAAAAGTAAAAATTTTGAAATTAAAATTTTGAAAAGTAAAAATTTTGAAATTAAAATTTTTAAAGTAAAAAATTTTTAAAGTAAAAAATTTTGAAAAGTAAAAATTTTGAAAAACAAAAATTTTGAAAAACAAAAATTTTGAAAAACAAAAATTTTGAAAAACAAAACTTTTGAAAAACAAAAATTTTGAAAACAAAAATTTTGAAAACAAAAATTTTGAAAACAAAAATTTAATATCTAAAAACAAAAATTTAAAATCTAAAAACTAAATAAAAAAATTAGTAAAAAAAAAAAAAAAAAAATTTTTTTTTTTTTTTTTTTTTTTTTTTTATGTTTTTTAGATTTTAAATTTTTTGTTTTTCAAAATTTTAGATTTTCATATTTTTCAAAATTTTAGATTTTCATATTTTTTGTTTTTCAAAATTTTAGATTTTCAAATTTTAGATTTTTAAATTTTTGTTTTTCAAAATTTTAGACTTTCAAAATTTTAGATTTTCAAAATTTTAGATTTTCAAATTTTTATGTTTTCAAATTTTTATGTTTTTCAAAATTTTAGAGTTTCAAATTTTCTTGTTTTTCAAATTGAAAATCTAACATTTTGAAAATCTAAAATTTTAAAAAACAAAAAAATTTTGAAAATCTAAAATTTTGAAAATCAAAAAAATTTGAAAATAAAAAAAAATTTAAAAATCTAAAATTTTGGAAATCTAAAATTTTGAAAAACAAAAAAATTGAAAATCTAAAATTTTGAAAAACAAAAAATATGAAAATCTAATTTTGAAAACAAAAATTAAAAATCTAAAACATAAATAAAAAAATATTATAAACTAAAAAAAAAAAAAAAAAAAAAAATTTTTTTTTTTTTTTTTTTAGTTTATAATATTTTTTATTTATGTTTTTAGATTTTAGATTTCATAAATTTACATTTCCAATTTTTTGTTTTTCAAAATTTTAAATTTTCAAATTTTTTGTTTTTCAAAATTTTAGATTTTCAATTTTTTTGATTTTCAAAATTTTAGATTTTCAAATTTTTTGTTTTTCAAAATTTTAGATTTTCATTTTTTTGTTTTTCAAATTTTAGATTTTCAATTTTTTGTTTTTCAAAATTTTAGATTTTCAATTTTTTGTTTTTCAAAATTTTAGATTTTCAAAATTTTAGATTTTCAATTTTTTGTTTTTCAAAATTTTAGATTTTAAAATTTTTTGTTTTTCAAAATTTTAGATTTTAAAATTTTTTTGTTTTTCAAAATTTTAGATTTTAAAATTTTTTTGTTTTTCAAAATTTTTTGCAAAGTAAAATTTTTGAAAATCTAAAATTTTTACTTTGAAAATCTTATCCTATTGTACTAATATAAACTTTATCTGTAACAGATCTTTATTTTTTCATATTCATGTTTTTTTCATAAAAAAATATATCATATTTTATTTATCATATATTTATATATTCTTCATCTTTATCTCTCCTGTAAAAAAAGATATTCTTTTTTATAGATTCATAAAATTAAAATTTAATGAACATATTAGTATGACAGGACAGTTTACATCATTATCAAATTTAAAGATTTGAATTTTAATTATGAGAAATAAGAATTATCCTGTCGTACTAATATAAATATTATTTGATCTTTATTTTCTTTTTTTTGAGATCCATATTTTTTGCTTCTTGTTCAAAGTAAAAAAATCTTATATATTCTCTTTTCAATTCATTTTTTAAAAATATATCATACTTTTTCCATCAGTTCTTTTTTTATATAATTTCTTTTTTTCATCTTTATTGTGAAAGAACACAGCAATAACTATTATTTATTTTAAAAACATTTCTACAAAAACATCTCAATTAGACAAGATAATGGACAAAAAAGTTAAAAACAATTACAATCACAATCTTCGAAATTTACAGCATGAAATATTTTAAAGTACATAGAAATTCTGCCTGCCAAACAATCTTTATCATGACACTTGGTACATATGATTTTATCTTTCTTCACATTAAAATAATTAACAGTTACTCTTTTCATGTTTAATTTAAAATGTTTCTGTGTACGTATAAACAAAGTTTCAATTTTAAACTTTTTGCAATAATGTTTTAAATATTTTTTCCATGAGTTTGGACACTGTTTAACACCAATTATACGTTTGAATGTTCCTAGAGAAAATGCATCAAATTGTTTATTTTTATATCTCACAGCTAGATATGCAAAATTAACATTTCTTTTTATGTAATATGAGTCCACAGGTAAATTTTGGTTTGTACAATCTTGTATATTTTGTGGATCTGTAAGATCTACAATATTTGTTTTTATATCCTCTGAATTTTGATTTATAGAATTACTTTTGTTATCCATTTCAATATTATCCTCTGGTGACTGTTTAATCCAGACATTGGAAAACAAATGTTTTGCTTTTAAAAACATAACTTGTTTTAATTCTTCAATTATACTTTCAATTTCTTTACTCAAATGTGACAAACAATCTAAAAATTTTGCATCATATGCAACTTTTTCGTCTTTTTCTGGAGGTTGAAGATATTCTATTAATATATCTCTTGAAAAAGAAAACATGTCTGAATAACATGTCTTTTTTTGAATTTGAGTTAAAACATATTGTAAAATATCATTGAAGTCCAAAAAGTTTGGTAATTTATGCTTTATGGTATGTCTAATAAAATTTATCATAATACTTTCAACGAGATGTTTCATCGTGAAATGTAATCTAAGTGAAAACAGAGTGATATATATATAGTTTGAGGGTGGAGCTTAGTTTTTTTTTATAAAAAATTATAATAAAATAATATAAATAAATATAATAATATAAATCAAGTCACAATTTATTAAAGTCAATTATTAATATCTCGACTTTTATCACTTTTAAAATTTATCCTTTTCCATTAAAAAATCTTTTGTCATGATCTTTTAATTGAATTTAAAATATGAAAAGCATTTGTGCTTTTCGATATCCAATTTCTAATTAATTTGGGATATCGATATATATTTTCAAAAGGCTGTCGACAGATTGGACAAGTAGACTGCCATTTTGATAAACATTTTATATGAAATAAATGTTTACAACATAACATAATAATATTTTTGTCAAGTGAATTTAAACAAATAGAACAGTCTTCTAAAGATTTTGGACAATTTATAGAATGTTCGTCGCCATAATAAATCTTGCAAAATTCATTTTCAGGATCAATTAAATAAAATATAGCTAAAATTTGTTCTTTTGAAAAACCTAACAACTTTAAATCATAATGTGAAAAGCCTGTAGCAATTATACTTTCAATCAATTTAATATCAAAATCATTAAATCCAATTTCTGATAATATTTGAGATAGAATTTTTACATTATCAGAATTTATATCCATTTATGTCGTTAGTAATTGTCGTTATATATATATATATATATATATATATGTATATATATATATATATATATATATATATATATATATCTTTTTTAAAAAACAGATAAATATTAAAATGAAAAAATAAAAATAAAAAATAAAATAAAATAAATGAACGACAGAAACAGTCATTTTATTTGGATTGTAAATTAAAATGTACATATTATATATATAAATCTATAAATCTTTAAAATGAACAACATTTTGTCAAACATTAATTCTTGCCTTTAAAAAATGTGAAATATGGTTTTTTAAACACGAATGCTCTTCTTTTTCTTTATGAAATGCAGATGGTGATGTTTAACATTTAGTACAAATTTTAAATTTTTATTTGTCGAATATCCCAAATCGTTAATTATTTCATGATGACATTTTAAATTTTTCATAATGAATGATATCATTAGAAAGACTAATGAAAAGGGTTTAGTCTTTATGGCGATAATTTTTTCCAATGAAGCTTCTTCCAAATCGTATAAAGCTTTCTCTAAATCCTTTATTTTTTTAATTTCTCGAAAAATTATATGATTAAATGGCTCCATCTTTTTCATTATTCTTGAATGCACATTTATGAAGTTGTTAACATTTTTAATCATGAAGCTTTCACCAACATAACTTTCCATAATAATAAACAGAGCATTAAGTATCAGTTCGCGTAGAATTCTTACTTCCAACTCCATGGCTATCAATCCAGAGATCTGAGATTCTAAGCAAATGCCAAGCCTTTTTATACCTTATATGTGTTGCGTCTTTTTTTCCCACCGATAACAATTAAAATGATTTTAGATATAGTAAAGGATTTGTTAAAATTTTTTTATATAAAATTGGATCATTCTTTTTATACCATTTAGGATCATAATCTGACCAATCCATTAATTCTTCCGATTTATTTTCTTTTAAACTTGTGAATTGTTTTAAATTTGCAATTTGTTGTTGTTGTTGTTGTTGTTGTTGTTGTTTGAATAAATTATTCATAACCCTTATTTTATAAAAATTTTATAAATATATGTGATAAAACAAATAAAAATAACTTAATTATAAATATTTTAATAGTAACAAATTACATTAAATTGAAAATGTAGAATTAAAAAAAATGTTAAATTACCCAATTGTAAAATATAAAGTTATGAAATGTTAATTTTTAAATTGTAATATTATCAAATATAAAAATATCAAAGTTAATATTATCATATTTAATATTTTAGATTATACAATTTTTATATTTTATCATTTATCTTAAATTATACAATTTTACATTTTATCATTTTAAATTTATAATATTAAGGTCTTTAAAAAAATATTGAATTATTTTTTAAATTAAGTGTACCCATATTGAGAAATGAAGTTCTTGGACATTATTAGGAATTTTTATTCCCAATTTTTTCAGATTTGCTTTTAAAAAATCAAAATTATCTTTTGCAAAATTTTCCACAAGTTCTAAAGTTCGTTGAGCACATTGTTTCGCTCGTTTTGGATGGTATGGACATTTTTTATTAGGATATAGATACAAAAGCCATTTTATAGATGGTATACCCACAATATCAATATTTAAAATGTTTGGACGTCGTGTAACAATTTAGAATGGTTTTTGTAACAGAAAACAAGTTTTTCATCTGGATATAAGTTTTGTAATTCTTGGTATTTGTTTTGTAGAAAATTAATTAAAAATTCATAAGTTACACTTGAACCTGAAGTATGTATTGGATTAATAAATGCATGATACTTATATCTTAACATTCCATCCATAATAATATCAGTGTATGCAAATTCTAAACAATAAAATTTTTTATTATTCACAAAACCTTGCAAATTTACATATGCCACAACAATCATACTTTGTTTCTTCTTTTTTTTAAAGAATATAAAAAGATTTATTGTTACTATAGGTATAGTCCAGGATTTTAAATATAAAAAATCAAACTTTTTTTAAAAAACAAAATTGTTGTTAAAAATTATCTTGCTCTTTTTGATAAAGTGTCATTGTTTTTTAAAAAAACATAAATATTAAAATTGATCCACTTTAAAATCTGTGATGTCCAAAAATTCGTTTTTCATTATAATTATCTCTCTATATATTTTTGTAATATATTATAAATACAACTTTTATTCGTTATACCTTCAAAATCAGGCACTTCATGAAATTTTATATGACCTTTTATGTCTTGATTTTTCTTATTATTCAAATGAATAAAAGTATCGGATTTAAATTCTATAGTTCCCATAACTTCGTATTCTTTTGTAAAATGTTTTATTCTTCTTTTATTCCTGGATGGGCAAATTAAACCTTCATTTTGAATGGCGTGTAAAACATGACATTTGTCATTTTCATTTGGTTCTTTTAATAAAATTAATTCATTAGGATTATGTAATAAATATAAATGTTTATCATCAGATTTATAAATATTTTCATAATGACATTGATCTAAATATATTGTTTTTGAATCAGGAGTTACTAAACATCGTTTTATAGAATTAAAAATATAATGTTTGTCATTTCCTTTAATGAAAAGATCACCATCAATAAATGAATAAATTGTATCAAAGGAATCTATTAAGTTTTTTAAAACAGTTTTACGTATAGGTAAAGTCATATAAATTGCAGCACGTTCAAAATGTTTATTATATCGACCATACTCTGTTAATTTTATACTAGATTCAGACTGAATAATATGTAATATATGATAAGTGGTATCATCGTCAAAGAAAATTTTATCCATTTCTGATAAATTCAAAAAATAATATATTTAATAACGTATATATTATTATATACATCTATATATACGCTTATATATATTCTTCTTAGCTATATATTTTTTCTTTTTTTTAATTTTTTAATTAAAATATTTTTTTAAAGTGGAAATGAATATAAAATATATTTTTAAATTTATGAAGAAAATTCTGAAGCAAATAATATTTTTTTATTAGCAAACAAATATTTCATTTCAAATTTGATATAACAAATGTAAATAATAATAATAACAAATGTAAATAATAATAATAATAATAATAATAATAATAATAATAATAATAATAATAATAATAATAATACATTGATTATTTATATATACAATTACATTTATCTCCAGAATCCATGTTTAGATTCAGTCAATGTTTGAACACATTTTACATGTTCATCATTTTTTCTGTGTACTTTATTACTCGATAAAATACCATTTACAAATAAACGTAAATAGGCCTGAATGCGCATTCCACAGTTATTTCGAATGTTCAAAATAAATGCAGTATCAGGATCCGAATATTTTAAATTGGGTAAATTATCTGATGTATAACCAAAATGCCACAAGTAATCCATTATGTCCACTGTTATTTGATCTTTAGTTGTTTTTAAAATGACATTCAGCATTTCTTTAAAACTGTACACTCTTGAGTCTTTGCCATTTAAAACTTTTTTATAATGACTAGGTGTCAAATTTTTCAAGTCTTTTGAAGGTTTGGGAAAAGTGCATCCGTAAAAACGGTCCACATCCACAGCAAAAAAATATATATTTCCATCATTACCCACTGCAGCTCTTATTGTTGGTTTATTCACGAAAAATGACACTTTGAAAAACATTGTCTTAACTAAGGACGTCGAATAAATGATACTAAAAACCTGGAATAAATGATGGGTTTATATACACAATGAGAAATGACGTCATGAGATTATGAAATATATAAACTTTACAGTTAGTTTGGCTTAATGTTAATTTAACTAGATGTTATATAATTAATGTTAAAATTCAAATTTTATTTTTTTTTAAATAGCTTATTTAATCTTGAATATAAATCATTTGAATTTTAGCATTTAAATATATCGCGATTTTTCAAAATTGAAATTTTATAATCTGAAATTTCGCTATATAATTAAATCCTAAAATTCAATTTTTTTAAATAGCTTTTAAACTTTAAAATAGATATAATTTGACATTTAATTATATAGTGATTTTTCAAAATTCAAAATTTAAAATCCGAAATTTGACTATATAATAAAATGCTAAAATTTTATTTTTTAAAAATAGCTTATTTAATCTTGAAATAGAATAAAATATAATCTGACATTTGATTATTTAGCGAAATTTCAATTTTGAAATTTAAAATTTGAAATTTCACTATATAATAAAATCTCAAATTATATATTTTTAAAAATAGCTTATTTAATCTTGAAATAGAATAAAAATTTCATTTGACATTTAATTATTTAGCTAAATTTTAAAATCTGGAATTTAGCTAAATAATTAAATCTCAAATTATATATTTTTAAAAATAGCTTATTTAATATTGAAATAGAATAAAAAACAAAATTTGAATTTTAACATTTAATTACTTAGTGAAATTTCGAATTTCAATTTTGAAATTCGAAATTTCACTAAGTAATTAAATGTTAAAATTCAAATTTTGGTTTTTTTAAAAATGACTTATTTAATCTTAAATTAAAATAAAATATCAATTGAATTTTAACGTTTAATTAGATAGCGATTTATAAAAAAATGCGAAATTTCACTATATAATTAATATTAAAATTCAAATTTCCATTTTTTAAAAATAGCTTATTTAACCTTGATAATATGTCATTTGAATTTTAACATTAATTAGATAGCCAAAATTGAAATATAAAAAGGTAATTTTAAAAATGAATAAATTTATAAAAAAGTCCAAGTTTATTAAAATACAATTATTTAGGTGTGTCGTGACTATATATGGATCATTTATTTACTCTGGTGAATAAATATTTGTGATGATCTATTCAGACATGACTACTTTAAAATATATAAATGTGGGTTTACAAAATGTTTATTGTTAAATAAAATCTTACATTATTATGATAATCATTAAAAAATAAATATTGAGAATTAAAAAATATTTAAACATTTACAGATTTTTTAAAGAAATCATTTTCGATTTTTGTATTTATTAAAAAACAATAATGACATGTATAAAATACAATTTTCCCCAGGTGAGGATCGAACTCACAACCTCGGCATATCTCACAATTATACTGTTTTATAAGTACCGCGCGCTAGCCAATTGCGCTACTGGGGACATAAAAAAAAAGCATTATAATCTTAGTTAAATCCTGAAAAAGTTTGAAATGTTTTTAAATTTTAATTTTTATATATTTAAAATTACAATCTTGATATATTTATTTATAAACCATGATAAATATATTGCAAAATTATGATTCATATTTAGACAATCTTCTTTTTAGCTCCACAATTTCCGTCTTTCTTAAATATTCTATTTCAGCTACCAATCTAGCAATTTCGGTCTCTCTCAAATATTCGATTTTGTTTTGAAGCAAGTCGTTTTTATTCTGAAGCGAATCATTTTTATTTTGAAGCAATTTATATTCTGTTTGAAATGACTCTTCAACGGTTTTCAATTTATGTTTCAATTCCCTAATTTCTTCTTCGCGCCTTTGTTCAATTTCCACTCGTAAATTCTCAAATTTGTTTTTCATTTCCCTGATTTCTTCGTGTTTCTGTTCCATTTCCATTCGTAAATATTTATTTTTTTTCTTCAATTCTTCACAATGTTCCATGATTGGTTTAGCACAATTTAAACAATCTTGTTGTCTCTGGCTAGGTTCCCACCAATCCTCTTTGACGACTTTATAAAATAATATTTTTTCATCAATGCGGACACAAAAAACGAACGGTGTCGCAATAAAGAATTTTATGATATTGACTTAATTTGTAGTCACAACAAAAAAAGCAACGTTTTACCTGCTCAATACATAATTGTCATAATATATATCATAGAATTAAAATGTAATTTTCTACAATAAAAAATATATATCAAAAACATAAAAAATTTAAATTTTCAATTTTCAAAAACTTTTCGAAAAACTAAAATATATTTAAACATTTACAGATTTTTTTATTGAACATTTTCGATTTTTGTATTTATTAAAAAACAAAAAATGACATGTATAAAAAATAATTTTCCCCTCGGCATAACTCACAATTATACTGTTTTATAAGTACCGCGCGCTAGCCAATTGCGCTACTGGGGACATTAAAAAAAGAATTATAATTTTATTTTGAAAATTTTTGAAATGTTTTTTAATTTTTAATTTTTATATATTTAAAATTCGAATCCTGGTATATTTATTTATAAACCATAATAAATATATTATTACAAAATTATGATTCATATTTAGACAATTTTCTTTTTAGCTCAACATTTTCGACCACCAATCTAGCAATTTCAGTCTTTCTTAAATATTCTATTTCGGCTACCAATCTAGCAATTTCAGTCTCTCTCAAATATTCGATTTTATTTTGAAGTGAATCATTTTTCTCTTCAATGGTTTTCAATTTATGTTTCAATTCCATAATTTCTTCTTCGCGCCTTTGTTCAATTTCCACTCGTAAATTCTCAAATTTGTTTTTCAATTCCCTGATTTCTTTTTCGTGTTTCTGTTCCATTTTCATTCGTGAATTTTCTAACTCTTTATTTTTTTTACCAATTCTTCGCAATGTTCCATGATTGGTTTAGCACAATTTAAACAATCTTGTTGTCTCCGGCTAAGTTCACGTTAAAATATAATTTTGAGTCTGAGAAAGTGAAATATATATCAAAAATATATAAAATTAAAAAATTATTTAAACTCTATATAAAAATAGAATATTTTCTACAAAAAATATAAAATTTTCAATTTAAAAAATTAAATTTTCAATTTTCAAAAACTTTCCGAAAAACATTCCGTACTTGTATAGTGAAATTTCTTTAGTTTCTTAATAAGATTTTCTAACAGAGGATTTATTTTTTTAGCTCTGTAAACGTCGGTTAATAATCTTTGCGATGATCTGTTTGTATCAGAATAAAATACATTGAAGCCTTATCTAGAATGAATTAACACTTTCGAATGAAGATGAATTGTAAGAATAGATTTTAAATTTTATTTTCTTACATAATAAAAAAGATTAATATGAATTTGCCGTTGATCTTTAAAATGAAAAAAAGTAATTTTTCAGATTTTCTGGGTTTATTTATTTCATTGATAAATTATATTCCAAAATACTTTTTCTAAATCCCTACTATTTCCAAATTTTGGACAAAAAATTTTTATGTAAAAAACAAAATATGTTATATCTTTTTAAAGCCCTGACGAAGGGTCGCGTCCGACCCGAAACAATTGTTGCAAATTTCTTATCGCGTTTATCCAAAGTTTTGCAATTATTAAGACTGCACTTCTTTATGTAACTATAAAATAAAAATGTTTATTTTAATTTCTAATGTTAAAAATATCAAAAACTTGTAAAATTTTAAAAAAAGGACGTTTCTCAAAATCAGAAAACCCTGTTTCACATATAATTGTTATTGTCTGTAACATATATATAAATCATAAAGTTAACAAAAACGGAATGAGCCCATGAATCTCATATAATTTTTACAAAACCGAAAACATAAAATTTAAATTTTTCTACACACATATATATATGAATTTTTATTTTTATTTTTGCAAATGTTTTTTCGATAATTTAATTTGTTGTCGTTTTTATTAATTTTTTTCTTTTTGTTAATCACGCCCACTTATCCTTTTTATTACTTTCTATTCAAAATTATATATATATATATCAAGAATATAAAATATCTAAAAAAATAGTTTTGAGTCTGACAATCATCATTTTCTACACAAATATATATTATAAAATTTATATTTTCTACAAAAAATATAAAATTTTCTACAAAAAATATAAATTTTTAATTTTAAAAATTAGTGACAAAAAACAGTGATGTACTCTTATAGTGAAATTTTTATTAGTTGTTTAATAAGATTTTTTGACGGAGGATTTATTTCTTTAGCTCTGTAAACGTCTGTGAATAAATATTTGTGATGAGTTTCAAAAATCCATCCAGACATAAAATACATTGCAGCCTACTTTAAAATATATAAACGTGGGTTTTACAAAATGTTTATTCAATATCATTAAATAAAATCCTACATTATTACGATAATCTTTAAAAAATATTTTTTTTAATTTAAAAAATGTAGGGGTAATAAATATTGAGAACTAAAATAATATTTAAACATTTACAGATTTTTTTAAATTGAACATTTTCGATTTTTGTATTTATTAAAAAAATAACGACATGTATATAAAATAATTTCCCCCTCGGCATAACTCACAATTATACTGTTTTATAAGTACCGCGCGCTAGCCAATTGCGCTACTGGGGACATTAAAAAAACATTACAATCTTATCCTGAAAAAGTTTGAAATGTATTTAAGTTTTAATTTTTATATATTTAAAATTCCAAGCCTATTATATTTATTTATAAACCATGATAAATACATAATTACAAAATTATGATTCATATTTAGACAATCTTCTTTTTAGCTCAACAATTTTGGTCTCTCTCAAGTATTTAATTTTACTCCATAACTGTTTCCTTGAAGCTATCTATTTCTCCTTGAAGTGACACTTCCACTGTTTTCAATTTATATTTCAATTCTCTAATTTCTTCTTCGTGTTGCAGTTGAGTTTGCACTCGTAAATTCTCAAATTTGCTTTTCAATTCCCTGATTTCTTCTTCATGTCGCTGTTCGGTTTGCATTCGTAAATTCTCTAAAACTCTAATTTTTTTCTCCAATTCTTCACAACGTTCCATGATTGGTTAGCACAATTTAAACAATCTTGTTGTTTTTCGCACATAGGTGTAAACTCAAAACATTGCAATTTTGAATCTTTTTCCGACGATGGTAAAACATCATTTTCAATTTTCTCTTTTTGCATCAGCCGATATTTAAATTTTTTATAACATTTTAACAAATGGTCCGCAGCGCCCATTTTTTTCTCGAATTTCTCAACTCCAAAACACCAAACACAACATTTTTTAGCATTCATGTTGTGTGTCGTACAATGTTTTTTCATATTCTTTTGACAAAAGACTTATTCCACATTTAGGACATGGAAAACGAACGGTGTCTCGAGAAAGAACTTTACGGTATCGATCTATTTTGTTGCGAGTCATCACACAACGTTGTTTAAAATCGAAAAATTGTAATTCTTCTGGTGATGGACTTTTTTGTTTTGCGGTTACACGATGTTTAAATTTCTTAAAACATTTTAACAAATGGTCCGCAGCGTCATATTTTTTCTCGAATTTCTCAACTCCAAAACACCAAACACAACATTTTTTAGCATTCATGTTGTGTGTCGTACAATGTTTTTCATATTCTTTTAACAAAAGACTTATTCCACATTTAGGACATGGAAAACGAACGGTGTCTCGAGAAAGAACTTTACGGTATCGATCTATTTTGTTGCGAGCCATCACATAACGTTAAAATACAATTTTGAGTCTGAGAAAGTGAAATATATATCAAAAATATATAAAATTAAAAAATAATTTAAACTCTATATAAAACATAAAATATACATCAAAAAACATAAAATATTCTACAAAAAAATTTCAATTTTAAATTTTCAAAAAGGGTGCCAAAAAGGTAGTCGCGACTATAGAGTGAAATTTTTATTAGTTGTTTAATAAGATTTTCTGACAGAGGATTTATTTTTTTTAGCTCTGACAGATCTGGTGAATAAATATTTGCGATGATCTTTTTGTATCAGAATAAAATATATTGCATTCTTATCTAAAATGCAAATCTAATATCCAAATTTCTATAAATGATTTGTTTGAAAATTTAAAAAAATAATAAGACATTTAATTTTGAACATTTTTATTAAAGAAATAAATATATAATATATATATATACACAACATATTTTAATAAAAAAAGAGTATTATATACAAATATAATCATTTATAATAACTATATAAATAATGAAGGATTTTAATTAAAAAAAAGAGCATTATATACAAATATAATTATTTATAAAAAATATATAAATAATGAAGGACAAATCTTTGTCCAAATATTTTTTTCAATAACGTAAATAGGATATGAAAAACATTTATATTTGATGGCATATGAAAATAAATATGCAAATCTGATTATTTCACATTAATCGTGGATCTGTGAGAAAAATACAATTTAATGGGATAAAATTGCAAATCTTTGTCATTAAATAAATTCGTGGACATGATTATGTTTTATGATGACTACAGGTGTGAGTCCAGATAACTTATGAAATTCAGGTGTGGGAAAACTTATTTATAATCTTTCAAATCTTCAGTTATTTCACATGGAATAAACTTGTGGAGGAAGAAATACAATTCACTAAACGTAATCACAAATTTTCTTCCCTCCACAAGTTTAAAATCTATTATAGACGATCTATGACACCATCCAATTTCATTTTTTTTCAAATACCATTTTAATTTTTCTGGTGGGTTTTCACAATATGCGTATTTTCTTGAAAATTCTTTTAGAAATTCCAAAACAGATGATAGTTCACTTTCTTTCACTAGGGGTTTTTTAATAGATCTCCTCTTCAATGCGAAAAATGGTCCTCCAATATGATAGAATTTTATATTTTCATCTTCGATATTTATATAAAAACTGTTTTTGAGTGGGTATTTATCAACAATTGGTAAATAAAATCCAGTCGATAGAGATGAAAGGTAATCCAATAAAGCAAATAGTTCATCTGTAGGATTCATCCAGGAACTTTTTTGTTCTAAAATTGGTGATAATTCATTTATCTTCATTAATTTTTTTAATTTAAATAATGGACTCAAATAGTATTTCATTATTTTCGTTTGAACTAAATCTGGTAGATCAAGAAACGGAAACTCCATATTGAAAAGCAATGAGAAAGAATGAAATGGCGAGTGGGTTTATATACAACTCGATTACGTCACTTTATCTGTGGTGCGTCACATGCTATTTTTGTAAAATAGTTTGGTGATATAATTTGAATTAAATAACGAAATTTCATTTTAAATGTTACTTTTGTAAAATAGCTTGGACATAAACAAATATAATTTGAATTTTATTTTTCAATTTCGTTATTTAAATAAATGTTAAAATTCAAATATTTTTTTTGTAAAATAGCTTAGATATAGAAAGAAATATAATTTGAATTTTAGCGGATTCAAAACTTGAAATTTGAAATTTCGTTATTTAACAAAATGTCAAATGCTATTTTACAAAAAAATATAATTTGAATTTTAGCGGATTTCATTTTTTCAAAATTTGAAAATTGAAATTTCGCTATTTAACTAAATGTTAAAATTCAAATACTAAAATAACTTGGATATTGAAAAAATATAATTTGAATTTTAGCGAATTTTATTTTTCAAAATTTGAAAATTGAAATTTCATTATTTAACTATATGTTAAAATTTAAATACTATTTTTGTAAAATAGATTGGATATAAAAATAGATATAATTTGAATTTTAACCAATAATTAAATAATGAAATTTCAATTTTCAAGATTTGAAAAATATAAATTAGCAAAATTTCAATTTTTCAAATCTTGAAAAATTGAAATTTTGCTAATTTATATTTTCATACAGCCTGATTTTGAAGATGTAAAGAATAAAAGTGGTATTTATAACAAAAACTATATAGAGATAATTATAATGAAAAACAAATTTTGTTATAACATTTCTTTAAAACAAAAACTGTTATTTTAATTGTTATGCATATAAATTGAATTTTAAAGTTAAAGCAATTTGAAAAAATTGTATGAAAAAGCGCATTATTAATGTTTATATATTTATTTAAATAAACTTCTTTTTGATTGTTTGTTTTTTACAAAAACGTTTATTTAGTTAATATTTTATATTTTGTCAATATCCTTAAATGAAATGTTAATTATGATAATCATTAAAAATAATTTTTAAAGTTAAAATGTATGACTAAAAAAATATTAAAATCAAAAAATATTTTAACTAGTCTAAAGAACTATTTTTTCAAAATTTTTTCTTGGTAAAAATGAAATTGCTCTTATTTACTATTATATGTTTCAAGAAAAAAATTGCTTAATTTATATCTCATGACAAAACAGTTTTAAAAGATAAAAAATGTGACGGCCATGTTTAAAATAAACAATTATTTGCGTACAAAAAACAGGTGACATAATAGATTAACATGATCCGTTTTTTTATTTCTTGTTTTTTGCCAATATAAAAGGAGGCCAAATCCACTTTGTCTTGTATCCAAAAAGTAAATATGAGTTTTCCATTTTTAAAACTTCCTTTCGATGTGAAATTCAACATATTCAAAAAATATTTTGAGTTTTCTGATAAAATAAATACGCTTGTCAAAATGCCTGAAATGGAGGATTTAACATCAAACCCTTCTGCATGGACTCTATTAGAACGTAATTTTATAAAACTTACAGAATTTGTTAGAAAAGGCTGGTATATAAAGCAAAACAATCAACCATTATATGTTTTTTTCGACAATAAAAAAATGTCGATATGCATGAGATATTTTAGAAATTATCAGCCGTGTTATCCCGATGATAAATATTGGAATGTTCCCTATATTGGCACTATGAGAAAATCAATTGAAAGTGCATCAGAAGAAGAATTAAAATGGGAAGACACAATTTCATTCTTCAAGGATGATTTCCTCGAAAAATATCTTCCCATTGAAGATATTGAAAATTTAACATATTATCTCTTGCCTTCTTGTGATATGTTAACAATCGATCATGAGAAAAAAGTATTATACTGGGACAACAAGATGTACAATTTCAAAAACAACATTGTGTTAAAAAACTCTTATGATCCGTATGAGGACCATTATTTAATACGGCCATATTATCAAAGAGGACTGAGTATTGAATGTATAAATGAAGACTGTCACGATTGTATTAAAAATGAACAATATACATATAGCATAAAAAATTCTTGGGCCGAAGAACAACAAATTAATTTTAGAGCAGCAAATCTTAAAAATATAATAAAAGAAACTTATTATCACGACAGAGGTCCCTTTTTAGAAATTTATTAAATTAACAATAATTAGAATATATTTTTTAATTTGCAAAATATTGTTTTACTTGTATATATTTTTTGTGTTAATGTATATAATGTGTTGATTTTATTAATGTATATATTAATATAATGTATAATGTAATAAAATTTATCTTTACTTTCTTGATTTATTCTCACATTCAATTTAAATGAATATTTTTTTTTAAATTATCACTTTTAAAGTTTTAAGAGTTACAATTTTTAAAATACAGCGCATTCATTTCCTGTCCATTAAATTTGTAAAAAAACATAATTTGAATTTTAGCGGATAGCAAAATTTCATTTTGAAAATGGAAATTTCGCTAATTAAATGTTAAAATTCAAATGCTATTTTTATAAAATAGCATAATTGACACTTATATAGAAAACAATTTAATTTGAATTTTAGCGCATAATTAAATATGAAAATTTCATTTTTGAAAATGGAAATTTCGCTAATTAAATGTTAAAATTCAAATGCTATTTTTTATAAAATAGGATAATTCACTCTGATATAGAAAAAAAATTAATTTGAATTTTAGCGCATAATTAAGTATTAAAATTTCATTTTTGAAAATTTGAAATTTGAAATTTCGCTTTATTAACTAAATGTTAAAATTCAAATGCTATTTTTGTAAAATAGCTTGATGGACTCTGATATATTTGCATCTATCTTATTAAATTAATTTAATAAGATATATTTTTCGCTATTTCTTTTCTGACATAAAAAAAGTTATCATTGAAACAGTCTCAGATTTGCAAAATGTTTACAATTTAGAAAAACAATATTCTTGGTTTTAACGTAAAAATAATATTTTTAACGTTTCCTTTTTGTCTGTCAAAAAATTAGAATTATTCTTTATGAATTCTGAGAAAAATTCTTCATTTAATTTTTTGACAGACTGTATTTAGATTTTTTAAAATGTCATTTTTTGTGTCTAGTAATACTATTTTTAACACTATTACTACTAATAATACCATCTAAAACTTTATTTTAAGTTATAAAACGTTTGGCATATTTACTATCGACACTCTTTTTAATTTTAAGTTTTTTAGACATTTTTAGAACACCATTCCAATAAGAATTAAAAACATGTATATTTTGTTTATATTCTTTAAAAGTTTTATCATCAGCGAAATACTGTCTGAGATTATTTATTGGAATTAGCAATTTATCGCCATCGGTATGTTCCATTAATTCATTATATTGAATTTCATCTTGATTATATCCACGATTCGTTTTATTTAATGTATCATAAGCATATAATAAAGGTATTTTTGTAGGTTTAGTCATTTCTCTTATTCTTTCTTTTTTTAGAGCCAGAGGTCTATTTCAGTCGGTACACACATAAAGCGTCGTCGCATTTTTATACATCACTCTTAATAAAGTGTATCTACTAATATAGAACAATCTACAGTCTAAATAATCAGAAAATATTCAGTGAAGACCTGTTAGCTCTGTGCTAAAATATTTTACAGATATATATATATACATTTTTACAGATTTCACAAAATATTTTAAGATAGAATAAGAAATTAAATAATAAAATTGGATATTGGCAGGAATTTTCGAAGTGGAACAATATAAATTGTCAATAGTGCAAAATGACATATTGAAAGTCTAAAAAATATCTGAAAACACTATTACTTTTTCATAATTTTACATTTGAAAAGTAAAAATTTTGAAAACCTAAAATGTTGAAAAGTAAAAATTTTGAAAACTTAAAATTTTGAAAAACAAAATAAATTTGAAAAACAAGATTTTAAATTCTAAAATTTTGAAAGCAAAAAATTGAAAATGTAAAATAATGAAATCTAAAATCTAAATCGTAAATAAAAAAATATTATAAACTAAAAAAAAAAAAAAAAAAAAAAAAAAAATTTTTTTTTTTTTTTTTTTTTTTTTTTTTAGTTTATAATATTTTTTTATTTACGATTTAGATTTTAGATTTCATTATTTTACATTTTCAATTTTTTAGAATTTCAATTGTTTGTTTTTCAATATTAAATATATATTATATATTATATATACATATATATATTTTTATATATATATATATATATATATATATATATATATATATATATATATAAATATATATATATATATTTATATATATATTTATATAAATATATATATTTATATAAATATATATATTTATATAAATATATATATATATATATATATATATATATATATATATTTATATATATATATATATATATATATATATATATATATTTATATAAATATATATATATATATATATATATATAAATATATATATATATATATTTATATATATATATATATATATATATATATATATATATATATATATATATATATATTTATATATAAATATATATATATATATATATATATATATTTATATATAAATATATATATATATATATATATATATATATATATATATATTTATATATATATATATATATATATATATATATTTATATATAAATATATATATATATATTTATATATATATATATATATATTTATATATAAATATATATATATATATATATATATATATATATATATATATATATATATATATAAATATATATATA
Organism: Salticus scenicus; assembly: GCA_963930645.1. Taxonomy (NCBI): domain Eukaryota; kingdom Metazoa; phylum Arthropoda; class Arachnida; order Araneae; family Salticidae; genus Salticus; species Salticus scenicus. The sequence goes on along the minus strand of CAWVNO010002827.1, from coordinate 571,818 downwards.
TATATATATATTTATATATTTATATATATATATATATTTATATATAAATATATATATATATATTTATATATATATTTATATATATATATATATTTATATATAAATATATATATATATATATATATATTTATATATAAATATATATATATATATATTTATATATAAATATATATATATATATATATATATATAAACATATATATATATATATATATATATATATATATTTTTTTTTTTTTTCGAAAATTTTTTTTTTTTTTTTTTTTTTTCGAAATTTTTTTTTTTTTTTTTTTTTTCGAAATTTTTTTTTTTTTTTCGAATTTTTTTTTTTTTTTTTTTCGAAAATATTTTTTTTTTTTTTTTCGAAATTTTTTTTTTTTTTTTTTTCAATTTTTTTTTAATTAAGAAATTAAAATATTCTTATGAAAAAAGTATATATTCGGAAAATTAATATTATACTTTAAATATTAATTTCTCTATTAATAAGTTTACTGTCGTTTCAAGAATCGATACAATTTATAAATGATTTGTGTTAATCATATATAAATATATATTATGGATACAACTCATTTTTCTATTAAATCCATAATTCATATTAATCATGAGAGTCCAAAAATAATTATCGATGAGTATTCTGAAAGTTTTGAGTGCCCCCTGACTTTTACTAATAATGAAAAATCATATATTCGTTTTTTTCTAGATCAATGTTGGGGAAAAATAACAAAAATAAGAAATTATAAAAAATATCACTATCATATAATTTTACACAAGTCAGCATTTGAAAAATTTCGAGAAGTTTGTAAAAATATATCCTATTTTTATATATTAAAATATCCCGAATGGTTTTGCGGCGGTGACAGAAAAGATCATATTCATTTTGTTATTGTTTCATTTAAAAACATTAATATAAATGAATTGAAAACGGTCGGTTTCGGTTTAAAAATACAACCTTTAGAGGATGATATCTTACTTTCATATATTTCAGAGTTTTTCGTTGAAAAAAGGTTTTATTGTAACGTTGTATTTGATTTTCCTTCGTTACAAGACTTGTGTTTTTCGAAAATTTGGACTTATTTTCCAGATTTTCACAACGTTGAACGCTTGGCGCTTTATTTACCTAAATCTATTTTTTTACAAGTTATCAGAAAGAGTCACCAATACATAACGATACCGATAGTGGATAAAATGACTGGCTTATTAAAAGAAATCGCTAACAATGAATTTAATTATATAAATTTGATTGAATCCTTTTCAAAAAGAGATTTTGTTTTTAACATAAAAGATTCTATAGTTTTAAAAATAGATATTACAATATTTTACACATTGTATGACTTTTTTTATAGTTGTCCTAATAATTTTAATATTATTTATTATGTATTTTTCAAAGATAATTGTCTCTTCAAGATGTGTACGAAATGTATACGGCTCTATTTTTATAATGTGACGTGCGAAATAAAAAAAATTTCTTATATACTGCCCCATCCCTCTTGTGAATACTTACCATTTCTTATTCAAAATCCTAGAGAATGGTGTCATTTATGTAAATGTGTACCTCGATTTCAAATAGTATCTGATAGATACTGTCAAAATGAAGGTTTTATATTAAAACATGGTGAAATTACTTGGATGAGTGAATTATATAAACTTGAAGATAATGAATTAACATTGATAAAAATTATTAATAGAAATTTTTTTAGATATATTATATAATTATAGAAAAAAAAAGTTCCACACACACCATTTTTTGAAAATTAATTAATTATTAATTATTAATTAATCACTAATTAATTAGTAATTCATTATTGATTAATCTTTAAAAATGAAAACATCTACATCTTGGACAGAATCTTTTATAATCTTTAAAAAGCTTAAAAATTTGAAATTTGAAATTTCGCTATTTCTTTTCTGACATAAAAAATAGTTATCATTGAAACCTAGTCTCAGATGTGCAAAATGTTTACAATTTAGAAAAACAATATCCTTGATTTTAACGTAAAAATAATATTTTTAATGTTTCCTTTTTTGTCTGTCAAAAAATTAGAATTATTCTTTATGAATTCTGAGAAAGGTTTAGTGTTCATTTAATTTTTTGACAGACTGTACCTGTTGAGCGATTGATCCCCAAATCTAATCAGCTTCAATTTATGTCAGGGTCCAACTAAATACCAAGTTTTGTTAAATTTCGTATATTGGTTCGTGAGATACAGAGGCCACAAAATTGGTCATACACACAGACAGACAGACAACTTCTAAAAACTATCAAATCGGGTTCAGGACATCCCAAAATGTATAAATCTATCGAAAACTGGAATTCGAAAATTTTCTCGAATCCAATACTTTCTCTATATTACATATAGAAGAAAGTAAAGAAAAAAAGTAGTATTTAATTAAGGTACCGTTTAAAGTTTTGGATGAGTGTAAATTATATCTTTGATATTCTAAATGAAAAAGTTAATACATTGAGATCGGAACAAACTATTAAAATTTAATAAGAAGGAAAAATCTACAGTTCACATAGTTATAAAACAATGTCTAACTTGAATCCCCCATAAAATTCTTTAATCCATGGTACCCCCGTTAAATATGTCCTGATTTTTATTATAAAAAGAGGATGAGGTTGAGTATAACGCTGTGTATGAGTATAACGTTTTTCTAGAGCTATGCAGTGGGCAATGAACTTTATCCGAAATAAGCCATAAAACCCTTCACACGTAATCATTCCAGGGAAAACTGAAACATTATAATATTGTTTATATTTGTATTGTGTGAGAAAATGTTTATGTACTACAGGAAAATTCACAGAGAGACGGAGAATCAGAAATTCCATGTCGAGTATGATTTAGTTTCGGCTCCGGAAAAAGGATAATTGTCCATTTTCGACAGTCTGGGATTCACACTCATAAGGTGGTCTGGAGATTTGCCATTGGAACTTTGGTTCTCCTCAGAAGGTAAATTATCAAGTAGTGGTTATCGCTAATAATACTATCTTTAAATCTTCACTTCTAATGAGAAAATATAAAACTAAATTGTAATAGCGAGAGAGTATAAAATTAAACTGCAAATTACCATAAACTGTACTAAATATTTTGTGTAGGATAATATGTATAGTTATATAAAATAACAGAAAATGCGCTTCGAGTAATTTCCGCTGAGACCCTAGAATGAGTCTTTATATTTTTGTGTGACCCTGTAAACAAATTATTATTGCTAGTTATAAAATATTTTATAAGAAAACTTCTTTTGTGCACGATATAAGACATGTTAACTTTGTTTCGTTTTCTTCTGTATAAGGATACTAAAATACTTAAAAAAAAAAAAAATGCCTCTCATAAAAAATAATGCATTCGAACATTTTTTAAACCAACGTAATCAAACTATCAGTGCTCTTTATACCAAGTTCAATAGAACTTGAACACATGACAGTGAACCTAAAGAATGCTTGTGAGTCACAATACAAACAAAAAATAAATAGGGAAATAATGATCAGACTGAGAGATAGAAGAGTTTAATTTAAAAACATTTTTTAATTTTTTTGAAAGGTGTTAAAATGGGTGTCACGTGTATGAAAACTAAAAGTTTGGAAACCCCAGCAATGTTTCAGTCTCAATTCATTATACCTTTATTATGATGATACACTGCCTTTTTATGTATGGCCGGATACATTCGATTTCAGATGTTTTGTCAAATACAGTAGTCAGCAAAAGTATCCGAGCACTAGCAAAAATTCCTATGTAAAAATGTAAACTTAATACAGTTTTGTTAAACAAATCCTTGTTCAATCCTGTTCTTAATCAGTCTAAGAACATGATTCAACAAAAATTTATTTAACAAAACAGAATTAAGTGTACTTACTTTTTTACATAGGAATTTTTGCTAGTGATCGGATACTTTTGCTGCCGACTTTGCTGCCAATGCCAACTTTGCTGCCGAAAAAGTACCACTCGAATTATCTTGAAATTTCAGAAATGTAAAGAACATGCTTTACACTATATATTTTGATTAAAGTTCTGCTCCGAAGCAAAATGCGGAGCAATAAAAAGTTAGAATGTTTAAAATCACTCTGTAAAAATTAATACTTGAAATGTATTTTAACTATAGCATGTGATTATGAGACTTCTTCTAATTATCTGTATAAGTTTTTTATGAGGCCACATATATTCATGGAGATATAACGGTACCTTTAGAAAATTATAAATAATAATAATAGCCCCTTTTTTAATTGGAATTTGCAGGGTATTAAAGCCAATACAAAGCCATTTTTAGAAAACTTGACATACTTGAATCAGAATACAAAAACTTTAAATATCTAAGAAATATAAACATATTTACCAAATGATTTTTAACTACGCATGTACAAACTTAAAAAAAAAAAAAAAAAAATGAAAAAAATAAAATAAAATTATTTCCATAATTTATTAGCAAAAAGAATTGAATTATTTATATGAGAACCCCAAACAAATATCATGTAAATTTAAAATGATGTAGCCGATAGAATGAACTGAATTCCAATTCCTTACAAAGAAAAAGGGGAATGATAGGGGGTTTAATATACAGGGTGTCCAAGAATTATCTTTACAACTTTGAAATTTAATAACTTTTGAAATAAAAATGATATTCACATTCTGTGTTCTGCAGTTATTAGTACAACTCATGAAGTTTTGTTCTGTTTAGGTTAGTACCTCCACATGTGCACCACTTGTGGCCCGAAGCACATCCAGTCGGTAATCGATTTCTTGCCTGGTACGCTGTAACACAACGTCTGTGAAAGTGGCAAAAGCCTCTGTAATGCGGGATTTTAAGTTAGCAATGTCACTAACCTTTCTCCGATAAACAATATCCTTCAAGTACCCCAGCGTAAGAAGTCGAGGGGTGTAATGTCAGAAGACCTGGGTGGCCATGGAATTGGGCCACCCCGTCCAATCCATCGGTTTGGAAAGATTTTGTCTAGGTGAGCACGGACATCTGTAGACCAGTGCGATGGGGCACCATCCTACTGGAATGAAACGTTGGGTTGCAAATCCTGCAACTGCGACAGAGCAAACAGTTCAAGCATGTCGAGGTAGATGCCACCATTAACTGTTTTTTCCGCGAAGAAAAAAGGGCCAATGATTCGGTTGTGCATGAGACCACACCAGACGTTAACCTTTGGGCTGTCTCTTTCCAGCTCTAGTGTTTCATGTGGAGTTTCTGAACCCCAAATTCGAATGTTATGACGATTTATGTCGCCAGACACATGAAATGTTGCTTCATGAGCAAAGCACACCCTTTGCAAGAACCCTTCATCGTCATTGATGCGGTGTAACATCTCTATGGCAAACTCCGCAAGTTTTGGTCTGTCTGTTGGTAACAATGCCTGCAACAACGATACCTTATAGGCATTGAGACGCAACCGTTTGTGCAGCAACTTGTGGACTGTTGATCTGGGTATTTCTAATTGTGTAGCAGCCGAACGAACTGATTTTTTTGGACTGCTCTGGAATGCTTCGCGAACCTGCCCCACAGTTTCATCACTTGTGCTGAGTCGACCTGTTCCTTTCTTATGTAACACTGAGCCTGTGGTCATGAAGCTGGTGTGCCATGCACGGATGGTGGGTCTGGATGGTGGCGCCTTGCCAAATTTGGTCCTGAAATTGCGTTGCACTTCTGTGCCCGATTTGCTCTCAATGAACCATGCCACACATTGTGCTTTTTCCTGTGGGGTCCACATGCTCAGTTGCAACTGGCTAACCTAAACAGAAAAAAAAAACTTTATGAGTTGCACTAATAACTGCAGAACACAGAATATGAATATCTTTTTTATTTCAAAAGTTATTAAATTTCAAAGTTATAAAGATAATTCTTGGACACCCTGTATATTTACTTACAATCAACGAACACTATATTTCCATGAACTGAATAAAAATAAAAATGTGAGTAAAAGGCCTTATAGTTTCGCTTTTTTTAGATGAACTGAATATCAGTTTATTCTGTCGCCGAAATCTTTTTGAATATCCACGATATTTGTTTAGAATTTGTTAAAACTGTCAAATTAACAATTTTTTCAAAAGGGTTTAATAAAGTTGTCATTATATCACAAAAATAACTCTTTAACGAATATTCTTCTCTATATAAACACTTAAATTAAACAGTTACTTGAACCAAGGTAAATGAAGAGCATTAAATGCGCTACAGAGCATGAATTTCACTGATTAAGGAACAATGATCAATTGCTTGAAACTCAGTGTCTATTTCAGAACATTTGGAACACAACTAACTGCGGGAGTAAATCTGCTTCTATTTATAATCTTGACGGCCGGAATTTGGTGATAGTTCTCATTAACTCTGTGTTAGAATCTTATGGAAATTTCCAAAACACAGCTCCTTCGCTTCGAAAATTCGGCAACCATTCTACCATTTCCCGCCAAATTTGTTCGCCAACTTAACCCAAAGTACGTTACACCACTATTTTTTGTCAATATTTTCTAACATATTCAATCTTTAAAAAATACTTTACAAATATGATAGGAATTATTGACAAAAAATAGTGGTGTAAAAGTTTCGTCTTGAAACGGAAACTCTCGGACCCTCGTTTAATCGGTCGTAGCAATATTTACAATGCAGATAAATGCAACAGAGACGTCCGTGGAATAACAGAAAACAAATTCATAAAAGAGTACGTAGAATTACATCGAGAGATATCTCTCTATTTGTGTGGAGAAAATGCAGAAATTTTATAGTAAGTGCGAGACATAGAAACTAAAAACTTGCACTTTTTGTAAAAGGTAACAAGCCCCATGGAAAATATTTTAAAAATAAATAACCATATTTACATAGACTAAAATTAAATTATTAAATTATTCTACAAAATAAAAATATAATTAATAAATAATTCTACAGAGTAAAAATATAATAATTCACAAATAAAAAAAATACTATGCTATGGCCTTCACAAAATTTTCTTCTGTGTTCATTGTAATATTAAACAGTGAGAGAGCTGAGTAATAACTTAAAAGGGCTACATAACAACGCTACCTATTGGTCGATATGCATCCAAATCTATCTCACATATTAAATTTAATACATGAACAATAAAAGTTGAGAAATAACGAGAAAAATGGCACAAAGTCTTCCGGCCGATATATACAAAATGTTGGAGCCCTAAATTAGGTAAATAAACAGTTAATAGATCATGTATTGGGTGAGTTCCAAACCTTTACCCGTTTTTGGATATGCAAATTTGCAATGGAATTCACGTCACACATGACATTGTAATTACGCAAATCGTCGGCCAATCAAACATGTGGATGCCTCACATATAAATACAACATGTCTCACAAAGTTACTCATCTAAAAAAAAAAAAAAAATCAGAGGGTGTTACTTGGAAAGCGAGAAGAAGCATATAAAACATTGTTTGTTATATGAGTTCGATAAAAAGATTACGGCAGCGGCAGCTTGTCGCAATGTTTGCCATGTTTATGGAGAGGATGCAATACACGAAAGCACATGTTGTCGATGGTTTCGTAAATTCAGGGAAGGCGTCAGAAACTGTCAGGATCAGGTTAGGAGTGAACGGCCATGAGTGAAGGTTTTAGGAGTGAAGGTCAATATCGTCGTTGGAGACGACGATATTGACCAAGCCATAAGGAACGACCCGAACCCCCCAACCGCGCAAGAATTAGCGGAGACCTTCAAAGTACAGTCGGTAACAAATATGTCCGAACACTAGAAAAAATTCCTATGTAAAAAAAGTACACTGCATACGGTTCTATTAAATAAATCCTTATCGAATCATGTTCTTACACTGACTAAGAACAGGATTCGATAAGGATTTATTTAACAACACCGTATAAAGTATACTTTTTTTACATAGGGATTTTTGTTAGTGTTCGGACACTTTTGTTACCGACTGTACACCGGACAATGGTTGAGAGACGACTGTTTAAGTTGGGTTTTACGAGAAAAATGGATCGTTGGGTTCCACATAACCTGACAGCTAATCAACGGGATGATCGAATCGTCACCTGTGTTTCCTTGCTTTCCCGGTACAAAAATGACCCATTCTTGACACGAATTGTGACAGGAGATGAGAAGTGGATTGTGTACCGTAACGTAAAGCGTCGTAGTACTATGTGTCGTCCTTCTGATCCGCCTGCATCGACTTCGAAAGCTGAGCTTCATCCCAAGAACGTGTTATTGAATGTGTGGTGGGATGTGCAGGGAATAATTCACTGAGAGGTCCTGCCACTAAACCAAACCAGCAATGCTGCCTTCTACTGTCTGCAGTTAGACAGGCTGCATTCAAATTTGGTAGCAAAGCGGCCAGGTTTCATCAATCGTCGCGGTGTTATCCTTCATCACGATAATGCCAGGCCACATTCTGCTGTTATCACTCACCAAAAGTTACTGGGCTTTAATTGAGAGGTTTTACCCCACCGTCACTATTATCCAGACTCCCAACTGACTATCACTTTTTCGTGCGTTGAACAATTTCTTTAGACAGAAAATCCTTGATGATCTCGATGCTGTGAAAACTACCATCCAAGACTTTTTTGACACGAAACCGCCGGAATTTTACCGCCATGGGATTCATCTTCTACCAGAAAGATGGCAAGAGGTCATAGATAGCAATGGGGATTATGCACAATAATAGGTACTGTTCATGTTGCATTTATTTGCTCTTCTTTATGGGTAATAAAAACGTGCAGAACTTTTGCACTCACCCAATATGTTGATGTTATTGGGTGACGTTAAGTGTCTATTTCCTAAAATTAATTGTTCTTTAAAAAATATTTTAATTTAACTGTCATTTTATTGAAAGAATATTAGCAAGTTCTAAAAAAAAAAAAAAAAAAAAAAAAAAAACTAGAAGCAATTAAGAGAAAAAAAATTATTTAAAAAATTTTCAGTCCTATTTTATTTTATTTTTTATTTATTTATTTTATTTTATTTTTAAATAATAATTTGAGAAAATTAAACTTTTATTTTTTAGTGTATATAAAAATTTCAGATTCTGCTCAAAAGATAAATATTCTACATAAAATAAATCAATAAATAAATAAGAGTAACGTATCTTCCTAATTCGTTATGCAACAAACACAAGATTAAAATAAATTATGAACGACTTGCCACATAGTTTTTTGGTCATAACTCTGTTCCCAAAAGTCTGTATTTCACACCTGTCATTCAGAAAAGTATGAGTACTTGAAATAATACGTTTTTATACATATTTATTATTCATGAATAGAAATTAATGATTTCTGGAACATTCGGAAAAAGTAATAGAAAAAAATTTAATGATAAGTTTAAAATATTTAATATTTTATAAAATGTTTAACATATAAAATAATGTAACATTCTAAAAAGATGTTAATTATTGTAATGGGTAAAAAACCTTCACTTACTGTAATAAAAAAAAAATCATAAATATTAATCCTGCATAAAATTGGATTTTCTGAACGTCAAATAAGTTTGAGGGTAAATGTGAGCAAGAGAGCTATGCATCAAACTATTAGTAAATTTAAAATTTCGGGAAAATTTGTGAACCTTATGAGGATCGGTCACCCTAGAAAAACGAGTGCACGTGATGATCATGTGATAAAGATGGTCATACGAGATCCATTAACCTCATGCAATACAATTATACATTGTCTGGCTGCAAAAGGCACCATTGTCAGTTTGAGTACTATTTCAAGACGTTTGGCCAAAGATTTTGGTTTATCATCTCATAAACCAGCAAGGAAGCCTCGACTTACTCCAAGTATAAAAAAGAAACGACTCTTAAGGTCCATAAAGTTTCCCGAAATTTTTAATTTACTAATAGCTTGACGCACAGCTGTCTTGCTCACATTTATCTTCAAATTTATTTGTCGTTCAGAAAATCCAGTTTTATGCAGTGTCAATATTTTTTACCTTTTTGTAACAGTAGGTGAAGGTTTTTAACCCATTACAATAATTACACAACTGCACTGTCTACGACAAAATCCTATAAACAACCACGATAAACGTGCCGGACACCTTCATTTATAGCAGTAGAATGCGTTTGATGCAATCAGCACATGATATGACGTAGACGTAATAATCTGCGCAAATGATGCAATGTGTTAAAATTCTGAAATTCGGTTACTGGTTTTGAACTTTTGCAAATGACTGAATATCTATGCATGGGATCGAAACCGGTATCTCCCGTCTGCTGTAAATACGGATCTTAGACTGATGCACAGTTGCAAAGTTTAAGGTTCTTTTGTAAAGTATAACCACTACTTTTTTCTATTAGTGTTTTCCAATTTAATTAACGATAAATAATCAGTAAACAATTATAAATAAAAATTTCTATTAAAAATTCATAAAGGATGATCTACTAGTACTAGAAATTGGTTGGTTGTAGAGTTTAAGGTTGACTGACTACGCTAGGGTTTAGGCCTATGGGTGGAATGCTCATCGGGGGGGGGGAGGTCTTTTTAAGGGCTCCTAGCCGGTATTTACTCGAGTTTGAAAAAAAAAAAAAAAAAAAAAAAAAAAAAAACATAAAACTCCGAATAGCTAGGTTGATGAACGTGACCTGGGATCGAATCCAGCTCTTCTCATAAACCAGCTTTGAGCGCAGAATCGCTCAGCCGCTGGTGGCCACTAGTACTGGAAGCTAATGCAAATTACATAACTCTTATATACATATACACAGACAAAAATCATTGACAGAAATTGTTTAATTGAAATACTCTGTTTATTATAATTAAATACAAGATTTATATAAACAACATTTTACTATCCTAACATCGTATGCATTTGTAAAGAAAATTAAAGGTAAACTATGCAGCTATTTTATAAGGAATTTTACTCGATATATCAGACGGTCATTTAATCTATAAATAATGTAAAAGATTAGAATATGAAAAAGAGATTAAATTATAATTTTATTATTATTATTTGCAATTTCTTTAATATTTAATTTTAATGTTTAATTAATTTTTATTGTAATTTAGAGTTTGGCATCTGTTCGACAGATGAATATACCTTTTTTTCACTCACGAAATTCAATGATATTATTCCAAATATTATCTTCCAAACGAGATGTAAGTTATCTGGATTTTCGATAAGGTAGAAAATCTCTTCTATTCGATAAAATAAATTAATAATCATTCATTCTAAGTAAAAATAATCTGGTGTGTCACTCACACGACTTTCTCTTACCCAGAATTTCAGTACCATAAAGATAGATTGCTTAAGACTTGAGATCAATAACGTAAGATAATAAAGTTCAATGTACATTAAAAACAATCTGAAACTGGCTGAGGAATACTTTTATTTGACATATAATTCTATGTGAGGGGGTAGTGGGTACTCTCCCCTCAATCCCCCGTACAACAGTAGTGCCTACAATTACTTCAAACATATTTTCAAGGCTCTTATTAATTTGATTTCAAACTTACCGATTTTGGTCCAATTTTTAAATAGCAACTTAATACGAACTTTAAAATATCAAATACGAATTTCTTGCAATTATTTGTTTTTAAGTTATGATAATAACAGATATACATACAGATTAACCTCTCAAAATTGCCCTTTCGTAATCAGGCCACCTCAAAACGTGATATCATACCTTCAAAAAATACTTTCTTAACAGTATGAGTATGAAAAATTAATTTGTTCTTGAGATATGTTGATAACAGACAGACACACACAGACACAGAAACACTCACAGACACTTACACTTACAGACTCACACACAGACACAGATTAAAATCTTAATCAGACCTGACTGCTTTCCTTTGTTTCTACGATTTATGAACAACATTCTTTGCTTAAATTTTTGACTTATGCTGCTGTTATTTGTATCTGTATTTTTGAACTTATATTTCATGTTTATTTTTTAAATGCCTATAGTATGACTATTTGTAATGGTGCATATGCTGTAATAAAATTAGTTTAAATAAAGGAGACAAAAAAAACCAGACACGCAGACAACCACTAAAAATATAATTTTCTGATTAAGGGGACCTCAAAAGGTGTATAGGTAACAAAAACTCAACTTCAGAAATTTGACCAAAAAACAATACTTCCTCTACCATATATATGGGTAAAAGAAAATAAAAATAGAATATTAAGTCTTGTCTAAGAAATGGTTAATTCTCGGTGATAACTAAGGAACACTTTATCTTAAATGCGTCTTTTACTAATTAAAGGACAATCCGAAACAATTGTAAGTAACATTAATAAATAAATAAATAAAATGTGTAAATAGATTTTGATGAAATTCTAACAAAAGCAGAATTTAGTTTATTACGCAGGACTATTTTATTTATTTAATTTTAATTTTATTATTTTTATTTTTTCAAATTATAAAATCGCTTTCAAATTATTCAATTATATCATAGCCTCCTAAACTAGATGTCTGTCGCGTTGCTCGGAAAATTAACAACAGTTCAAGCAGCAGACAGCGCCACCTGGTACAGATTACGTGACTTTTTTATTCAACAACCACCAAAAATTTTTAAAAGTGGGATTTGATATACATAAAAGGCGAATAGAATCGAAGAAACGTCGATTATATATATCATATATGACTTTTTTAAATTATTGGTAACATTTGAATAAAAAAGTCGCGCAATCTGTACCAGGTGGCGCTATATACCGCTTGAACTGTTGCCATGTTTCCGAGCCACGCGACAGGCATCTAGTTTAGGAGGCTATGATTATATTTTAGATTCCAATAAATGTTCAACTATCGTAAAACTGGTATCGTAAAAATCCGTAGATTGAGACAAATAGTCCTCCGTCCTAATAAAAATCTGTAGATTGAGACTAGTAGCCCTTCGTCTAAAAAAAAAAAAAAAAAAAGAAAGGAAAAGAAAAGTGCAATTTCTGTTTAGATAAACAAGATGAATGACTTGTTTCAGTACAAACCTTCAAGTACTTACTGATAGACAGTGACTTAATTATTTACGTGCATTTGGGATTTTTACATTTGTCATTATATTTTTGATCGAAACATCTCCCTAATCAATTTATTTATGGTCCTTATTTTTATTGTAAAAATAGCCTTTTAAGTAACACGGAAAAGTGCATTAGTACTTCCCCCCCCCCTTTTATCATAATTTACGTATATTTAAATATAAAATAATGCTTTTTTCCCTGATGGTCTTATTGAAGGAAAAGTAAAAATTTTCCCATTGATCAAACTTACATATGGGGGTCGTACACAAATTTTAAAAAAGTAATTATCGAAAAATATCAAGCGGATTTTTTTAATTAACATTATATTACTTCTTATCTTAGTTTGAATAACTATTAATTTATATTGCACACTCATCTCTTGTAGGTAATAAATAAAACGTGTTTTAACATCTTTGGAACGCAGTGTATAGTGTTTTTGACGCATGCATAGGGGCACATAAAACAATTTTGTAGCATCAAGATCCCTATGCAGCGTCATTTTTAATGTATTTCAATATGTTTACACTGCATTCAACATAATGTAACAAACCTACATTACTGAAATGCTTAAAAAATTGTCTTTGGCAGAAACATGTGCATAGAATAACTAAATAATTAATTGGTTACACAAATACCAACAGATTAGGCTTAGTAACTACTATATGTATACATTTATGGTAGTGTTATTAGGTAAAGAAAACAAATTTTCAAAGAATGAACTAAAAGCGCTCTCATCCTCATACAGAAATACAGGGTGATTATAATTAAAGTTATATGATTTCAAAACGCTATAATTTTAAAACTACCCGTCAGAGCGATTTGATATTTTGCCAGAGCAATCGTGAGGCAATGAAATTTTGTTTGAGGGAGGAAAAAAGTAGTTCCAACATGTTCCTACAGATGGCGCTGTCAGGATAATGTCAGGAGAAACGCCTAAATGGACTCATTAAACACAGGAATGTTGTTAGGAACGCAGTGGAATAGCAGGAAACAATAGACTTCAAGGGTTTACTACATTTTTTTTTTTTTTTTTTAGAAAAAAGACAAGAATACCGGTTTACAGTGGAAACAGTCATAGGGAAAAAAGAAAAAGAGGAGCTTCATGAAACAAATACTTTACGGCACAATTAACGGCACATTTTGGATTTTTTTTTTTTTTTTTTTTTTTTTTTTGGCCAAAAAAAATTTTATTGCCTCACGATTGTTCTGGTAAAATATCAAATCGCTCTGATGGGTAATTTTAAAATTATAGCGTTTTGAAATCGTAACTTAAATTAGAATCACCCTGTATATTTTATTTTTTTTTTAAGTTGAAAGGGAACATAGAATAATAGAAAATAACTGATTATTATGAATAATACAAATTGGATGTTGAAACTCTTGATCTGCAGAATCACTAGTTTAATAAAGGATAACTTTGTTGAGAAATAAAGACAGGGGGGAAAAGATCTTGATTAGAAAATTATGAAAACGAAAAGCAGCAGCTTTTCTATGGAGAATAATAATTAAGTTCTTGAAGATCCTATACCTAAGGGTTTCTGAGCTTTCATTACTAAGCAATTATATTGAGGAAAGAGATTTTTTTGATCCGACAATAGTTTTATTGTGGTATAAGTAGAAAAAATATATATATGGATTAAGAAAAAGAATTTCGCATTTTTTTTCCACCAAATTAAATATGAGAATTATGAATTGAAGCTAATTCATTTATGTTCATTTTTTCTTAAATTATTGCTTATAGAAATGTTAATTATTTCCTTTAATCTTATTATAATAGTATTTTTTCTCGGTATTTACTGTAAAGCATATATATTGACAAGTATGCTTGTTATATTGAAAAAACGAGCCCCGTTCAAAACCATAGCCAGGGGGAATAGGAGTTACAAACCGCCCATCCCCCTCCCAAAATTTTGCAGCTTTGTCGAAAATGTTTATGTTCTACTTCATTTTTAACACTCAACATTATGTAAGTAAAGTTTGTAGCCCCATCGCAATTTTTTTTTTCTGATTACGGTCTTAAACTACATTCTTATGAAAAAAGGCACTACAATCAAACCTCGTTGACGTGAATATCAAGGGGAATAAAAAAATTGTTCATGTTATCAGTAGTTTATGTTATCAGTAACTCAGAAAATAATCCTCATTTTCACCTGAATTGTGAAAACAGTTCATGTTAAAAGTAATTCATCTTAAGCGTGTTCACGTTAACGATGTTCGACTGTATTACATTACATAAAAATGTATATTGGAATAATCAAAACTTGTATAATATATTAAATGAGAAACTGAAATTACATATTTACTTAAAAATTTAATTAAAGATGATTGATTGTTTAATATGGGTTGCGTTATACAGGATTCGGTTAAATTTGACTTGAAATGGGACAATGTGCGGCAATGAACAGTGATTAATTGTTGTGTTCTGATAAAAGTCTTGAAACAGAATTAAAACAAGGAACATTTTAAGTAACTGAGCACCAGTGGAGTTGAGTAGAGTTGTTTTGTCATATTAACGTGTTGAATTTAGTAGCTTGTTCGCAACACGACAAACAAGTACTTTTCAATAGCTGTAACTTACAAGGGAGGGTCACGAACTTTCAAAAGGTATTTTAACATGCTATATATCATCTTTAAGATCTAAGTGAGCTTATAACGAAAATGTATATCTTATAGGCAAATTCGCCTCCTAGTGTAATTTTTTTCAATTAAAGATTTTTAACTACAGACACTTCAGTAATGTACGTTGCAGATTTTCTGTCACTGTAATGAGTTTTGTAACAGATTTGCATTTTAAATTGTATATATTATTAGTAAAGTATTTTACTATTTCATAATAATTTTGTTGCAACATTAAATATATATATATATATATATATATATATATATAAGGGGAAAAAAAGCCAAAGTATTGCGTTTTAGGACAGATATTTTTGTAAATTTATTTAAAGAACTTTCTACTGTAAAAATCTCAAAGAAAGTGACATTTATTTTTATTATGCTAAAATAATGTTTTGTATAGAATATAATGTGGTTAACCTTCAGATTTACAAGAATACACTAAAATATTCAGACACATTAAGGGCTGCAATTAGAACCTAAGGGCTCCATTTGTTTTGTTTTTTAATCACTTTTAACGATTTCCAAGAATGTTCAAAAGTGATTATGAATTCAATTATTCTATCTGTATGCCTTTCAGACCTTCTCTCTGTCCGTTGTGCAATAACGCAGGTAAAGAACATTGGAAGTTTTACGATACAAAAAGTACGTACAATTGAAAAATGTTGATAACCAATACGTACAACATGGTTTTTTGTTCTTGTTTAAAATAAACATTACATTACTACCTACAATATAATATTTATATTGAAAAAAATATAAAGTAATAGTTTTATTCGTTATTATAAAAATTACAAGTTCTTCTTTTTTACTTATATTGCTTTTTTTTTTCAATATTCTTCATGTAATTTATTGCTTAAAACTTTAATGTTGCCACAAAATAATCATCAAACAACAAAATACTTTACTAATAATATATACAATCGTATTTAGAATGCGAATCTGTTAATAAACTGATCATAGTGACAGAGAATCTGCAAAGTACATTACTGAAGTGTCTGTAATTAAAAAAAATTAAATTGAAAAAACTCACACTACTGGGCGCATTTGCCAATAAGATGGATATTTTCGTTATTAGCTCTTTTAGACCTTTAATATGCTATATAACATGTTAAATTACCTTTTGAACAGTTAGTGACCCTCCCTGTTAGACCTATAAATATCTCTGCAAAATACTGTTTTATTTATAACTAGCTAGCTTTGCCCACTTCGCTGGACATTATACTTAAATGAATTATCAAAATCCCATATCATTATTAATAATCTAAATTCTCGCTTTTTCAGCAGAGTTTTTCTCTTTCTCAACGTGAGGAATCCGGGTCCCCACTATGCCTTCGGCAGAAACTTACCCGCTTCTTAATTTTCTTCCCCAGCGGGGAAGTTCGAAGTTTTGCCTAATCCCACCAAACTACATAATGCGTACACTTACTGAACATCCACACACCAAAGTTTGCCATTCTAAGATAGTTTAAAGCGAATTCAAACGGGAAAACATGTTTTTACACGTGTTTATTGCCCACCAATTCCGATGGGGTAAGGGTAAGTTTCGTAAGGGATGGGGTAAGTTTCGTAAAATCCCATTACAATAAGTGTCGGATACATGTAAATAATTTACGCACCAAATTTCGTGATCGCAGATCCCATAGATTTTTCATGAAAATTTGTTTTTGAAATTATCCGAAAGAAGACACATGGCTGTTTTGCCATGACACCTTTGTACCTGTTTTTGCAGAGCTCTACTCAAAAATTCGGAATTTCTGAAATTCCTCCTGAAAAACGATTTTTCCACCTCTCACCTGTATGAATAAAAAATTCCAAAATAATACATAATTTTTTATTTATACTCAAGTCTAGTCTCTTCATGTGCAATTTCTTCACCGAGAAATAATTTGGGGCCGAGTTTTGTTTACAAACGTCTTTTTTCCTTCCTGCCCCCAGGGGGAAAGGGGGGGATTTCAGTGAATCCCGTTACTTTAGGGGTTGGATACATATAAAAATCCAAGTACCAAACTTCGTTACCTCAGCTATTATAAATTTTTCAGGACAAATTTAGCGCTAAAATGAGTGTCTCGAATTTGCCCTTTGTAACACATAACCCCCCCTCCCCCCCAAAAAAAGGGGCAGATCACAAAAAATCAAAAACGTGTTTAGGGAATATCCTAAAGAAGCCGCGTGGTTGTTTTAAACATCTTTGTTCCATTTTTGACAGAGTTTTACTCAAAAATCTAGAAAAATTGCACAATTTCTCGCCAAAAATGGATTTTCCCTCGCCCTCCCCTTAAAATTCGAAATTTCCTAAATTGCAGGTAATGTTTTATTTGCATAGTCTCCACTTAGGCAATTTCTTCATTGTGAAGTAATTTGGAGGCGAGTTATGCTTACAAAGGTGTTTTTGCCTTCTGTCCCCTCCAAGGAAGGGGACGTGATTAATTTTGATAAGTCCGTTACTTTAGGTGTCGGATACATATAAACAGTCCAAGAACCAAAATTCGTGACCGCAGCTCCTATAGATTTCTCAGGACAAATTTAGCACTAAAAGGGGTGTCTCAATTTTGGCCCCTCGAACAAAAAAAAAAAAAAAAAAAAAAAAAAAAAAAACGCAAACCACATAAAAAAAAAAAAAAAAAAAAAAAAAAAAAAAGAAGTGCTTTTGGAAATATCTAAAGGAAGTCGCATAGCCTTTTTTCAAAATCTTTGTTCCATTTTTGGTAGAGTTTTACACAAAAATGAGGAATTTTCGATATTTCCCGCCAAAAATTGATTTTCCCCCTCCCTTCCCTTAAACATCGAAAATTCTTAAATCGCAGATAATGTTTTATTTGTACTCATGTCTAGTCTCCCCATGTGCAATATCTTTACTGTGAAGTAATTAGGAGCCGAGTTATGATTACAAACGTGTTTTTGTGTTTTGCCCTTCAAGGGGGGAGGAGTAATTTATGAAAAGTTGATAGATATAATTTTAAGTTGGGTAAAGACCTAAATTCCTGCGAAGCGCCGTTGATTTCCGTCCAGCCGTTCTCAAGTGATGCCCGGACAAACGTGTTTTTGTCCTTTACCCCCCCCCCCCCCAGTGGGGAACGCAGGAGAATTTCGAAAAAAGTGATATATATAATTTTAAGTTGGATATAATCCTAAATTCCTAACAAGCGTCGTTGAATTCTGTCAAGCCGTTCTCAAGTGATGCCCGGACAAATATAGCGGAAAGACTTGCGGACACCATGACACACACACACACACACGCACAGGCAAAATTTTCTGAAATCATTTTCGGCTTTTATGGTGTGCGAAATGTAAAGATATCGCAAAATTTTTTGATTCTGACAAATTTACAGACAAAAGTCTGATTTTATTAATATCGATTTTAACAGTATATCATATTTAATATTAGGCAAGTAGCGTAGATGGTAAAATAGCATTTTTTTTTTTTCTTCCTAATTTCTATTCACAAAATAAGTTTGGGATAGCATTAATATAAATAAATAGTTTGAAAATTTTTACTCTTCTTTTTTTGTCTCCCATTTAATTTTTTCAGCTTGCGGATGTGGCTTAAATTTTGAAAAATTTTATCATAATATATATATATATATATATATATGATCAATTTGAATTTTTGGGAGAAAAAACGGGCATTACTTTTTTCAAATGATTTTTTAACATTAGAAAACATTAACTCAAGTTTATTAACATTGTTACATGTTTTTTTTTTTTTTTGTAAATTTAATTTT
This sequence comes from Salticus scenicus, assembly GCA_963930645.1. Classification (NCBI taxonomy): domain Eukaryota; kingdom Metazoa; phylum Arthropoda; class Arachnida; order Araneae; family Salticidae; genus Salticus; species Salticus scenicus. The sequence goes on along the minus strand of CAWVNO010002827.1, from coordinate 552,567 downwards.
TTCAACAGTTGAAAACAGATAATAAATAATAATAAATAAAATAAATTTAAATAAATTAATATAAATAAATAAATTCTGTTTACATTCTTTGTAACTAAATAAATAAATAAATAATAATTTAGTACAATATAGAACTTATTTTAATCTAATCTTCCATATAAAGGTATGTAGTAACTGTGTTCCATTCCCTAGCATCACTAACTGTATTCATTTCTCAAAATTTCTTTGGAATATTTTTGGCATAGGAAGCCCTAAGCGGCTTTTAAATTTTTGTTGTCATTGCAATTGTGTAAGAAAGGCCTTGGCGAGAAACGCCTGAGCTACTTCTTGGCCAAATTTAAAATTTCGCCAAGTGGTTCAATACTGAAGCTGTTGCATTTCTTTAGAACTTTTTTTTTTTTTTTTTTTTTTCAATATTTTTTTTTTTTTTTTTAATTGTTTACGGGAAAAAAAAAAGTTTGCACGTTTATTTTTATTCAACATAAATAGAAAGATATTTATTTATTTATTTATTTTTGGCTCATAAACAATAGAATCTTTCGATATATTGTTTTTGTAATTTTAATAAATTTTTAATAGCCAAATTTGTGTAAACCATTTTTCGTGTGTAACAAAAACTTTCTGCGGTGTTAGATCGAAAACATGTGTACAGAATTTTATATAAATTCATATGTAATTGCAAGTTGACATAGATTTGCGCCTATCAACTTTTGTTACGTATCACTCAACAGGTGGCTTTTTTTTTATTATTATTCGTTTTCTTTTCCTTTGTTCTTTTTTCATTTTTCTTTTAATAATTTTTGTTATAACACTATAAGACAAAATTTGGTATGTACATAAACAGAATTAATTATGCTTAACCAATCATTGTGAAATTTAAAAGAGATGTTTGTGGTGCAAACAGTCAAACCGCGTTTTCTCTTTCGGATATAATATTTCAGACAATGCAAAAAGTAATAAATTAAAAAATAGCTAAACTTAAAACCTAATTATCGTTTGTTTAAATATATTACTAGATACTAGGAAAATATGTAGACATATCTAAGAAGTCACGTAGAAATACTATTTTTATACTTCGTTAAAAAGAAAAAAAAAAAATCAATAACTCAATTCTCGATTTTTTTTTTTTTTTTTTTTTTGAGGAAACACGGTTTGAATGTTTGCTACTTATTTATATTATCTAAAAAACTAAAAAAATGAAAACATATATTCTTTTTAAATTTGGCTGTAGGCAGTGGTACTCATGCAAATTTTCATAGGTGGCGCCCGATCCATTGTACGATGCGTAATTTAACTTTAATGCTATTCATTATTCAAACATGAAAACAAACACTAATAAAATGGGATGTAAAACGAAATTTCGGATTTTTTTTTTTTTTTTTTTTTTTTTTTTTTTTTTTTTTATGATGCTGAATCTTAAATTCAACACTGTGGAAAACATTACATAAAATTATCTCAAAAATTAAAGTTTTATAAATACAATTGAAAATTTCTGCAATGTTCTGATCAATGGAATATCAAAATTTAAATATCTGGAAGCTAGTACACGGAAATTGTCAAGTTCGATACCAGATCGCTTTCGTCGACATATACATTTGGAGTTCACTATGGTTTTCTCCAAAACTCAAATAAGTAACACTTAGAAAGACTTTCTACAGAGAGTAACACCACTCAGGTCTAGGATACGCTGACCATATGTCCTCGAATCTCGAGGACAAAACTCTTCGTCCCCAAAAAATTACAAAACATTTGGTGACGCCGTTTATAAAGTTATTAATGTTTTATTATAGTAATTTATTATATGTATAATAAATAAGCTGAAATAAGTTCTTTTAGGTGCTTTATACATAAAAATTACTAAAATTTTACAATTTAAGGTGATTTATTTATTTTCTTTTTTTTCATTTTTTTGTCCTCGAAATTCGAGGACGCCGCCATCTTTGTCCCCAAATTCAATGAAAAAAATATGGTCACTCTAGTCTAGGACCCTCTTTTAGTCAACTGGTTTTAACCCTAACAGTCCACACCATTAAAATTTAAATTCAAATGTCTGAGAATGTAATATTATTTAGCTTACGCTAATTATATCCCTAAATCTTTTAATTATAGAATTCTAAGTTTTATATTCATGTTTCTTATCTTAAAAAATAAATAAAATAAACCTTAACCAATCTGTAAGAAGTTATGTTGGAAATTAGAAAGCCATGATTAATGTAATGTGGATACATATTAAAAAAAAAAAAAAAAAAAAAAAATGTTTATCACTTTAAGAGCTTAATTTTAGATAATTTAAATTAACTTTCAATAAATAAAGAAATAAAACGGGCTATCATCTTTCAAAAAAAAAAAAAAAAAAAGAGAAAAGAAAAGAAAAAGAGAAAAAAAGCATTGTGGATGTTTCTATTAAATCGCATTTAAAAGAAAAATCCTGTAATAATAAAAAATCACAATTTTATGCAACTATTTAATCCATTTATCCATGTAAATCCATTAATTATTTATTTAAAAAATTTACAATTTATTTACATAAAAGTTTGAATACACTATTCTGAAGGGAAAAAAATCACATATTCTTTTTATTTTTATTTTTCTCCCTTCGTTTGAATTAAAAACACTTTAGTTAAGAGGTTTTAAATTCTTATACAAGCTTTTATCTCAAAGGCTAGTCTAGAAAATTTTTTGACTATTACCAGATTTCTTTTTTTAAACGCTAAAATTTTAAACTGCCATATATAACTCTAAAGAATTCGCCGAAAAATCAACGAGGAAAAAAAAAACGTAATGCAGAAATGGCCAGATTTTATCCGTAAATTGCATGGTTAACAAATTTTAAGAGACATTTTTTTTTCCCTTTAGTTTTGTTACAAAAGGCCGGAATCTGCTGGCCCATCGACGAGAAAATTACATCATGCTTACACTGATAAAGCAGTTCGTCGCCAAATCTGTCAACCCGATCTTCTAGTAGAATAAACTGTACAAATAAACTCGCCAATTTCGGACCGGTTCTAAACGGCCCACAGTGGGGTAATTGACGAATCTGGCTGGCCAAAATTATTTTTTTGTTAAAAACCAATTTCAATCAATTCTTTAATCACGAAACTATTATTTTTGATGCATATTAATATTTTTATTATTTTGGAGTGTTTATTTACTGTAAAACAATAAATAATCTAAAGTAATAAATATAATATAAAATCAAATAGTACATATTATTTAAGATATCATAAATAGGAGCATATAAGAAATAAAAATATTCATATAAAAATGGTAATAATAAAAATAATTATTCATACAATTAATAAATAAGTAAGGAAAAATTTCATCATCACTGCATATTAAAGATCTATCATCTGTTTCTTTGTACTTGGAATTCTATATGTCATAAATGCTTGTAGAAGATTCAATCGGTAATAACTCTCTGGAGCTTTTTTTTTTTTTTAAGAATTTGATTTTTTTGTATTGTGGATCTCATTCCAGTTAACACTCCCAAACGTAATCTTTTAAGAACATCACGATTACAAGAAAGTCTTAAAATTTTTTGTGCAAAGTTTTTTTCGAAATAAGCGAAAATAATTATTGCGTGCTTCAGCTCTTCCTTCAAACAACTAACTAATTGGTAATATAGCTTGCTGAATTACAGTGGGGTGTGTATTATTTTGTGCATTGTGGGTGATATTGGATAAGATACCAAGGATATTCCTAACAGAGTTCTGTTGTTTTCTCTGGATATTCGGCAAATTTTTTCACGTGAACTCTGTGGTCACTTCAAGTAATCATGACGCTGTAAACTGAAGTAAATTCTTTATATCAATATCAGCACAAGTTTCTTTTATTATAAATTACTTTTTCTTTTCAGGATAACAGACCATTTTCACACGCTGCAACACGATACATAAAGGACTTTTTTTTTGAGTACTTCTTATGATTTTGTATTGCTTAGCTGCCAAATCTTTTTAATTTTTAAATCAGATTTGTCACCAATATTTTTATAAAAGAATCTTTTAAGCATATTTTCGGTGATTGCATAATCTAAAAACGTTTATAAAAACTTTCTTGTATGAACTCTCTCTTAAAAATAGGAGAGTTGGCATCTATGGTATTGGTTTCTTGAAAAATTAGCCTATAATGATATGGCTTGCAATGGTGATGTTTGTGTACGTTTTTACATGTGTTTTGTCAGTATATTTTTTTTTTCTCATTTTGGAGTAAAAGTAACTTCTTTTAGTATGAAAAAAGCACATCTTTTTCCAGAAGTTTCCGACTTAGTTTGTTTAGTATGTGGGAGCACTTCAACATCTGTGGAGCAACGTAGGGTTTCAGCTTTTCTTGTTTACATCTTTCACTTCATTCACTGAAGGACTGAAGCCTCTTACTGGTTTCTCAGAATAGTTTACACATCTAGGAATTTCAAATCTCCTATCCAATTCTTATTCTTTTCTATAAATATATCTTCTTAATATTGGACATTAATTCACCTGTTCTTCATTTTAAATTTAGAACTTGAGAAACTTTGATATTCTTATTTCATCTTCACAAAAAATAATGACTTGAAAAAAGTAATTTTCAAGATATCTTAATTTTTTCTTTCTATTCGATGCACTTTACCACAGAGTAATGTTAAATAATTCTCTGTAAGTAATTATTTTGGCATTTAATAGTCCTAGATCAAAATAAAGACGTAGTACAAATAAAAATAAATAAATAAAACATAAATGTTATGTGATCGGCAATTTTTTTGGTAGTTCTTTTTTCTAATAGTTGCGCCAGTTTAAACATTAAAAAAGGTGTCTCTACTCAATAGAAAAATATTTTTTAAGAAATACAATTAATTATTCCGAATTTTTGGAAAACACAAAAGCAAAATCTAAATTTAATGAATGCATTAATTTAATTTAGCTTTAAAACAAATAATACTTTACTTTATTCAAATGAAAATGTCTGAAAATTATACACATGTGATCACTTTATTAATATCTCTAAGAATTTGTTTTGCAGTAAAGTTTATATAATGTAAAAATTTCGAAGCTTTGTAACTAGCCACTTAAAATGCATTGAAAAAAAATTAGACCTACATTTTTTGAACACCCTTTATTTTAAAAAGCGGAAGAATGCGGAACTAATTTTTACATAAATAACAAGATAAAAGTCTATATTTATTGCTAGAAGAAAAATCATTGCAGGGAAAGGCAGGGAAATATAACTAAATCATTCGAATTTTCAAAACATAGTATAAAAGTAAGAGAGAAAAAATGCATTATTTTAAATTCCCTTTACAAGTATAAAATATATTTTTTCCTCAACTAAAATAATAAAAACCTTTACACACTTATCTGCCTCGTGCCTTTCCATAGCAATTAAATTTCATACAATTCCCAAACAAAAGTAATCCAAATTCAAAAAGAAAACGCTGAAGTTGGCAACCAATGAGCAAAACTCTGCTGAACGAAACATTCGAATTTCAACTGATACCGAGAATTTCCAGTTTGTTTATACGAGAAAAAAGTGGTATCATACTATTCCCCATTTATTTATCTTTACCACACACCCATATTTGTACACCTGCGTTGTAATTTTTAAATCGACTTTTGGCCAGCCAGATTCGTCAAATACCCCACTGTGCGGCCCTATTCTCTAAGATAAGGAAGGAAAGTAACAGTCGTTCAGTCGTTAGTGATTTGTGACAGCTGAAAAAAAATTATTGACAAATAGATGATAATGTAAGAGGATTGAGGAAAAGTTAGATAGACTTGTTATTTTGTATATATATTTTTGAACAGTTATTATAAAAAACAAAAGAATTATTATTATTTTAATCGAGAAAAAAATTAGGTGGGACAGTGCCCCGCTGGCCCTCAATTACGAACCGCCACTGTCTGTAGGGCAAAACAATTTACTCCCTTTAAATATTTAGTTTATTACTTCTCTGAGATGAAAATCGCCTACATCCATCATGGGAAATAATTTTTATAAATAATTTGTACTGCGTGAATTTGTATAGGAAAATATACAAGAAAGTTTTGTGATGGCCACAATATAGTAGTTTATCAATTATTTTAGTACGTTGGCGGCGTATATCAGTAAACGAATAAAAGAAAAGAAAAGAAATATGCAGTTATTTGACATAATTTTTATAATGATATTGTCAAACACGGAATATGTAAAAAACACAAAATCATTAGCATGTTGTCAAGTTATTATTAATTAGTCATTTTATCAAATGAATTCATTTGAATAAAAGATCAATATATTTCATAAATAAAATACAAGTATATTTTTTACAACTTTACACAAAAGAGAAACAAAGAAAGGAAAAGAAAAATAGTTGTTGAAATAAAATGTAATTAATGATTTTCGATAATACTCCATGTCACACTTTTAAATTGACACTTTTAAACAACCCATAAATAAATTAAAAGATTAATGTGCTGTAAAAATAACAACTATCTTTTCTACTTAATTAGCATATTCACCAGGAGAAAAAAAAGAAAGAAGAATTAAGCTGATTAAAAAAATCATGCACTGAAGTTGAAAAATTGTTCATAATTGGTGACATTTATGATTAGAGGTTAAGGATATGAATAATTAAATGAAAAAGAAGATAAATCTAGATTACTATTTCAACTTTCACCGCTGATTCGAATTAAGGTCAACCAGTGATGTCATTTTTTGATTAATGAAATCATGATCTGAGTCACGTAGAGAAATCGTCTGCTTGTTTGAGACTTGATTAAAGCAGACAAATCACGACAAAAAGAGATTGTTTATGAATTTTTCACGAGATTAAAGTAATTCTCACAAAAAAAAAAAAAAAAAGAGAAAAAAATTGCTTTAGATAGATATCAAGATTCATTTTGTGCAATGGCACTGAAATAAAACCACTCGATTCGATTATATATATATATATATATATATATATACACCCGCGACAAAAAAATAGGAACAAAGGGTTTTTTCTTTGATTTTTCATAAAATAACGTTATCTAAATTGTGCTTATCATTTATTATTATTATGAAATAACACTATTCCTGGACTAATTTCTGTTTTAAGACTAATTTAGAAAATTTTTAAGACTAAAATTTTTCTAATTTAAGACTACACAGCGCGACAAAAAGATAGGAACAAAGGTTTTTTCTTTTTTTTTTTTTTTTGAATATGAATATTTTGAATATGATTCAAATATTTAATATGTTTTTGATATGATAATATTTTGTTATGATAATAAATGATCAGCACAATTTAGATAATGTTATTTTATGAAAAATTTAAAAAAAACCTTTGTTCCTATCTTTTTGTCGCGCTGTGTAGTCTTAAATTAGAAATATTTTAGTCTTAAAATTTTTCTAAATTAGTCTTAAAACAAAAATTAGTTCAGGAATAGTGTTATTTTATAATAATAATAAATGATAAGCACAATTTAGATAACGTTATTTTATGAAAAATCAAAGAAAAAACTCTTTGTTCCTAGCTTTTTGTCGCGGGGTGTATATATATATATATATATATATATATAAGTGTGTGCGTGTTACACTTCTATTTTTATATATGTTATCATGAAAAACGGCAGTTTTTCGAGTGACGCAAGCGGAAGCCCAAACTGAACGCTGCGAACTCATATATACGGCTAGTTCGACATCAAAGAGATTTGTAAAAGCCGACACTTAATATCTCAGCAAATATACCATATTTTGTTCTGATATTTTTAAAATAATCTTTTATCTTCGGTCTTAATCTATCCTGAAAATTTTACATTTCTACATGCAATATGTTTTGAGATCTGAATCTCAATTTAAAGCCAAAATGGGAAAACGATTGGAGTAATGGACTGAAATTCTGAAAAATATCTCTAAAACGGCTCGAAGGATTTTCATATAATTAATATATGTTGTTAATAGGACCTTTTTGAATCTTATATATATATATATATATAAGTGTGTGCGTGTTACACTTCTATTTTTATATATGTTATCATGAAAAACGGCAGTTTTTCGAGTGACGCAAGCGGAAGCCCAAACTGAACGCTGCGAACTCATATATACGGCTAGTTCGACATCAAAGAGATTTGTAAAAGCCGACACTTAATATCTCAGCAAATATACCATATTTTGTTCTGATATTTTTAAAATAATCTTTTATCTTCGGTCTTAATCTATCCTGAAAATTTTACATTTCTACATGCAATATGTTTTGAGATCTGAATCTCAATTTAAAGCCAAAATGGGAAAACGATTGGAGTAATGGACTGAAATTCTGAAAAATATCTCTAAAACGGCTCGAAGGATTTTCATATAATTAATATATGTTGTTAATAGGACCTTTCTGAATCTAGTAACGTTTTCGTTTTTTCCAGGAAAACTCTTGTTTTTTATATAATTCGCTTTAAATATGGAACTATATTACTCCGCCAATAACATGTGTTTGTTCGGGTGAAAACGCTGTTATGCGGTTCTAACTTGTGAGGTATGTGGGTTGGTTGGTTGAACGACTTGAATGCAGCTAATGAATTATTTAGATTTATTTTTTAACGCAAAAGTACTTTATTACATGTTTAAAATATTTATTGCACATATATTGAATCAAATTTTTATTTATATATTTTTTCTATTTGTTTATGAAGAAAATTCAATATTTTATATTTATGGATTTATTAAAAAAATATTTTTATTCATTTTTTAAATGAAGAAAGTGTTTTATAATTTATTTATTCTATTAAATCGTTATTCGAGATGAATTTATAATTTTTTAGACGAAAATATTGTTTTCTTATAATTGCTGAACCCTTCTCTGTATTCATGCGCTGAGATCACGTGATTCGTTCTTCGATGATACGAATACGAATACAAATCGAAATCTTACGCATTCGCTTCGCTTCGCATGTGTATCTTGCTCGTGCTTGTGCGTGCTAAAAATAAAAATTATTTATTTTGCTCTGATTCCTGAATAATTAGATAACTTTTTTTCAAACTAAATTTTCTATTAAAAAAAAAAAAAAAAAAAAAAAAAAAAAAAATGCATTTCATGTAGAATCTTTTGCAATTAGAATTATTTAACCTTCCTCTACCCTGTATGGGTCGATTCGACCCATTTTTAAAAAAAGATTTTGTGATATCCCACAAAGATTTTAATTCTGAACAGTAAATGGTAGTAATACACATAAAAAAAAATTGTGTAGAAAATATTTCTTGCGGTCTAAGTAAACATATTACTACCTGGGTCAATTAGACCCATGCAGGTAAAACGTAAACATTTTTTCAACAGGGTAGAAAGGTTAAACATTTTTAATACTTAGATATTAAAATTTTTACTGTCATTTTCTTAATTCTAGTGTGCTGTTATATTTTAATAAATTAATTCACAAAATATTCTTGAATTGAGAACTTTTTAAATGAAATTTTAAAATCAAAGTTTTTTTTTTTTTTTTTTTTTTTTTTTTTTTTTTTAACTGCCTGGACATATTCTTATGTAACTTCGTTTTTATTTGATAATTCAAAATTAGCATATATTGCTTTTGGAAAATTGGCTGCTGATTATAGTATTACAAATACCCAGTTTTTTAAAGACCGCTTTGTTCAGTTTTGAATAAAACAAAAGATAAAATTCAAATGAATTTATATATTTTTTTTAAATTAAAAATTTACTTAGCACAGTAAACAATAATTTTTTTTTTTCTTTTTAAATATCTGATGGTCAATTGATTTTTAAATAGTCAAATTTATAGTATAGTCGCCAAACCTCGTTATTATGGAGTATATCTTACATAACTCAAATTCCTCCCAAATAGCATGATTTACTACAGATTTGTTTAGTAAGACTAAATGGCTCAAGCAAATGAAACAACTTCAAAGAGAACAAAATTTTTATTTGCTCTAACAACTATAATTCTTTTTCTGACGTAAAAGCAATATAATAGAGATGTTTTCCAAAAATGACCACCGCAGATTTATAGCCATGTGAACTAGATATAAAAAGCTTACTTTGGAAGAGAAATTATCTTTAGAGCTGTACCGAGTACTCGGTATATACTCGGCTTATTTGCCGATTACTCGGTACTCAGCCAAATTTAGGCTATGTATTCGGTCAATACCGAGTAGTTGCGGGAAATTTACTATTTTTATGCATTATTGAAAGAAATGTGTTAATGAAGACATTTATTTTATAACTAAACTAAAAAAATATGAAAATATAAATACAGAGTCATTATAATTAAAATTTTTGCTATAACAACTTTCTGCAGTTAAAACGGGCTGTTACCAAACTTAGTGTTGAGATGATTCATGATATGAGCTTTTAATTCTAACTATCTTGTATGAATGTAATATGCATTATTTTATAAAAACTTAGTACATGACATTGTATCTATAAATCAGACTAAAATATTTTAGAAAAAAGAAACCTCTATGTAATATTAACACAAAATTTTCGTTATACATTTGTGTAAATAAAAGTAAGACACTTTTAAATCAGTAAGAAAAGATTGATTTTGAATTTTATACTATAAAATAACGTAAAAAACGATCACCTATTCTGATACAGTCTACCGTTGAGCAAAAGGTGCATTTATTTAGTATTTTAAGAACAAAATAAATAAATAAAACATAAATAATAATGTGAAAAGAGGAGAGGGTATTTAACCGAGTAAACCCAAGTAGCACGGGAACGTTCTGTGAACGTCTAATAACGGTTACAATCGTTCAAACACGGTGTTTCGTGTTAAAAGAACGTTCTATTTGACGTTCAGAAATAGTAATATTTAGAACGTTTTGAAAAGGTTTGCTTTGTACCATCTATAAAACGTACAATTCTCGTTCTAAGAAAAACGTTCTAGTGTATCACCGTCGTAACACGTTCTGTCTAAGTGTGGTTCTAACGAATGTGACAAAATGCCTTTTTCTCTGTTTATGTTGCCTTATTTTTAGTTTTACATTTTGTTAACATGTTAAAAAAAATAAAGTTTAAGTATCTGTATTTATAATTTTATTTTTTGAATTTAATAAAACATATTACTCCGTTTTTTTTTTTTTTTTAGAAATTCAATATTATATGTTTCATAAAAATTTAGCAGATGTATATTAAGTTAAAGAAATAGTATTTCTACTTTCTTCTGAGAAAAATGTATTTTATAATTGAAAATTTCTGACTTCTGGGTTTCCAACAGTTTATACAGTATTGAGATATCTAGGACACAATTCGACCATTTTCAGAAAATTTCAATCTGCGTGTCCGTCTTTTTGTGTGTGTATTGTAAAAAAATTGTGGACTCTGTATCTCACAAACCAATGAACGGAATTTCACAAAATTTGATATTTAGTTAGATCTTGACCTAAATTGTTGATGATTTGTCTTTGGATCTATCGAATGAAAGTTGTGATGCTATTTTGTAAATCGGGGAAGTTATATCTCAGATTCTACGGTGTATACATGCACCAAACTTAACATGTAAGCAAGATATTATGTAAAATTACACTGATCTAATTTAGAAGCGTATATTGGCCAGCTGGTGGCGCTGCTGTTCTGCAATTTAATCCCGCCAACATAAAGCAATTTTTCAGATTTTGTGATATAAATTATTATAAATACAATAATACTTATAAATGCACTTGATTATAAATACACACACTTGATATGGAATACTGATATCATATAAAACTCTGCTGATTCCATTTGGGTGCATATCGATCGACAGATGACGCTGGTATGTTGCAATTTAATTTCGTTAACGGAAAAGCAATAGCTTAATTTCTATTACTTATAATTGCTCTAAACTAAAATAGTATAAAAATGTGATATTAAAATTATGTAATATATACATATATATATATATATGTGTGTGTGTGTGTGTGTGTGTGTGTGTGTGTTTAATAGTAATAGTCAACTAGAAAAAAAAATCTAGGGTTGATTTGTGTAGGGCATCGCCTTTTCCTATGGGTTAAAATTTCAACATGTGTGTTTTACAAAGAAAGTCATCCACACCTTTAAAACGAATGCTTGAATCCTAAAAATCTGTGAAAATTTAAAACAATATTATAAATTTTTTACATTTTTTATTTATAAAACACATTTCCTAAAATATCTTCTGTATACCATAGATTTTTTTTTTTTTTTTTTTTTTGTATGCTTAATGTTTTACTTCTTTCAAATGAAAATCGCCTGTATTCATTACAGAAAAATAATTTTGGTAAATAATAATTTTAATAAATATCATGTACTGGTACAGAAAAGCATAAAAGAAAGATTTGTAATGACCGCAATATACTAGTTTAGAAAAAGATTACTTTTAAATAGTATAAAAATTCCGAATCAAAAGCGGGTGTAAATGTATAAAGTGCATTTCGCCTAATCAGCAGATTATAACACCACATGTGTTAAAAATCTGCGGCCATCTGCAAAACTACAGGAAGCAGGAATGGATATCATTTTGGCATATTTATTGCGATTTGGCAAAATAAAACGTGTAGTATATGTTATTACTAATATTAATGATTGTTTTAAAGGGTCTCACAAATATTTTTCGAAAAAATATGACATATAATTTGAAATTGCTCCTTGTAAATATTCAATAGTATGAATTTTTTTTCTTTCTATGCTTTTTTGTTACACAGCATATAATGTGCACGAAATTTTTATACGATATAAGAGCTATTTAAAAAATAACCTATTTTAAACTTTTATTTTCCATATAAAGCTCTAAAGATAGATTTCGGGAGATTTCTTCTTCTTCATTTGAAATCAAGCATATTTTAAGGCATTATCTCTAGGGTTTATCACTAAATTAAACAATATAGTGAAGTAGAGATGGAAAATTTCTTATAAACTATGAGGTCCGAATTATTTTTCTCTTTTGTTTATTACGAAATTTATTACTAAAAAATAAATAATTTCTGTATTATACTCGTATCAATAAAAATATAACTATTTTTTCGTTCAGTGACTCAGTTATAATACAAAATTACTTATTCTGGGACCATCACAAAACTTTCTTTTATATCATTCTATATGAACAGCGTTACCTACGATTAGCATATATAGAATTTTAACCAATTTACTTTCATATAATACAGTTTTTATATATGTAATTTCGTGTAATTTTCAGCAATAGATGCTTAAATGTAGACATCTAGAAATCGTAGAAAGTAATAGTAGCACAACTTGTTTGCCAATTTATATCCGAATTCAATCAGAATAAATTTTAATAATATATTTTTCACATACTGAGTTTGGTGCATTTAAATGACAGAAATTGAAATAAAATTTTAACTAAACGGGTAAAACTTCAACGTAGTAGCGCTACCTAACATAGACGATATGGAAAATTACTTTATTTAACTTTACAATAGCCATCTCACAAACGAAATGCGATGGCTTTAAATATCATAGAAATTGATATACTGCCTTCCCGTTAGCAAGATTAAATTGCAACATAGCAGAGGCACCTGTCGACCGATATGCACCCAAATTGAATCAGCAGAGATATAAATAATGCTGATCTCATATATAACGTTAGTGCATTTATGTATCAAACAAGCTGTGATACAATCTTTCCTTAAATGGGTTCACATTATATCAGCGTCACATGATGGACGATAATATCTTAAATGCTAAAGCACTAATTTAATTCCCGGTCCATTCAAATGTTATGTTACTTTGCGTCAATTGCTTTGTGAGAAACCGCGTCCCCGTTTATTTTTATTTATTTATTTTTTAACGAACTCACAGTCATTTTCAAGTACCAAAAAAGCCAAATCATACTCAGAAGTCACAAAACGTGTATATTTATCGAAAACCGGAAGTTGAACATTTTCACAAATCTACTGCTTTTTTCTTATGTAAGTAACAAACTTAATAATAAACAGTGATCATACGTTAAAAATGATCTTTATGATATTGTAAATTTAGAAGTTGAAACAATAAAAAAAAGTAGCTAAAAATTTTGTTTTCCTTATTTATTTATTACACTCTTCTATAATAAAAAGAAGAAAGGTTTGATTCGGAAATATTTTTGACTTTCGCGTTCCGATAGATTTTTCCCTTTTTAAGATGTTCTAATAAAAAATTGATATTTCTTAGAAAATGCCAGTTTGTCTGTGTGTCTGGATATGTGTGATAAGAATCTTGTGTCAACTCTAGGTCAAAAACTAATGAACAGAATTTCCTGCAAACTTATATTTAGCTCCTCCTTGATATCAGTTAGTGATTATTACCCCCCCCTAGCCTTTTTTTTTTTTTTTTTTTTTTTTACACATATAACGCTCAACAGGTCGCGCTGTCATTTATTTTTTTCAAAATTTTTAATATTACAATAGAGGAAAAAATTTCTTATAAATACACACAATAGGGATTTCTTTAGTTGAACATTGTGAAACTGATTTTTTAAAAATATTAACGGTGAACATGAAGACTTTTAACAGGAAGAATAGCAATCCTTCCCCCCTCCTCGGGTGTGTAAATTTTTATAATATTTTTTCAAAATTACTCGTTGATATCTTTTAAAACGAACGGTTGAATCAATTATCTGTGATAATGTAAAACAAAGTTATCGATATTTTTTTTATTTAAAAAAAAAAAAAAAAAAAAAATGTTAATATTATTATTATATATTTATTTATTTTATTTTGTTTTTCAATTTTACTGTGTAAAATGTGTGATTTGATCTAAACTATGTGAATTGTATTAGAAAATAAAGAAAAGAATTGTATGATAGTCACAAGACACTAGTTTAACATTTCCTGTAATTTATTGTAATTGATTCATATAAGCAGGCATGCGATTATTTTAGTTACGATCAAATTTTTATATTTTACTTCATAATAAACGTCAATTATTTTGTAAAATATTATAATACGTAATAATAACACGTACAATAACACGTAATATTAAAAAAAAAAAAAAGAAAGAAAAAAATAATCTGAATAAAAATCTTGAGTTTTGTATTTCTCATAAAAATAATAAATATATCTAAAATTCATTCCTTTTCAATAAGTAATATAAAAAAGACATACATTTTGCTAAATCTTGAATCTTAAAAAATAACGAAAAAATTCGCCAAACTGTGAAATTTTTATTGGGTTTGCCAGAACAGCAACTACGGAAGCACGAACACGAACTCTAAGGTCAAAGATAGATAACGGTAATTTTTTCTGTCGTCATTTTCATTGCGTTAGGTTTAAAGATTTCTTCCTGACATTTGGATACAATATTACAGATAAGTTCATTCTACACAATTTTCATATGTATAATCTAGGATTTGCATAGTTTTGACTAAATCTGCATTAAAATTTAACAAAATTAAATAAATTAAAGCTTTCAAATACCATAAAAAATAAACAAATAAATAAATAAAGAGTAATAATAATAAAAATAAAAATAATAATTTGAAAACTTTAATTTTTTAAATTTTTCATGCTAACTACCTTTTAATTATTTATTATTATTATTTTTTTCCGCATTCGATTTTGTATTATTACAGTTTAATGTTAGATATATTTAAGTATATTTGTTTAAATTTTATTGTTACACTGTAGTATTGTAAAATCAAGGGAAAATATAGTTAGCAGCCGGCTCTCTAAAAATTTTAAAAATATTTTAAATTTTAAAATTTATTTATTTTATATTTAAAAGATTTTCAAGAAATTTATCATATTTTATATTGTTATATTTCAATGCATCTGTAAGTAAAATTCATAAACTCTAATTCAGTACTTTAAAATTAAAACTTCACAAATTCGATTTAAATTAAAAATAAATAAACAGTTTAATCAATTAATTTTTTTTTTAAATACTTCTCTTAAATATTTTTATTTTCTCCCATCATTTGTACATTATTACTCTTTATCAATAGAATATATAACATATCTAGGTATTAATTTGTGAATTCATTGTTAAGTTAAAGTTTTAAAAATAGTTCTATGTTTGAATGCCATAAGTTTCAGTATTTAAACATATATATATATATATATATATATATATATATATATATATATATATAAATATATAAATATATATATAAATTTAACTTAACAAGAAATTCGCAAATTAATTACCCAAATATGTTTAGGTTCTATTGTTAAAATATATTATTGTAAAATCAAAGGGAAAATAATAATTATTCGGTAAGGAGCATCTTAAAACTTTTCAGTTTTCTTTAATTATAGTTTTCAAAAAAAAAAAAAAAAAAAAAAAAAAAAATTGAAAATACTGTATGTTATTATATTTGAAGACATGTACGTAAAATTTTATAACACAAAGGCACACGTACATACAAATGAATCACAAAATCCAAAAGTAAGAAAAATGAAAGAAAGAAAAGAAAAAAAAAAACATAGACAAACAATATGAAGGTGATTCTTAATATTTCTAAATGTTTTAAATTATTTTATTTTATTTATTATTATTATTTTATTATTTGTTTTGTTTGCAGAATAAACTTTTAATTAATTAATTATTTATTTTTCAAAAAGTTTTACCACATTTTATACTGTTATATTTCACTGCATGGTATATGTAAAATTTATAAACTCAAAATCAATAATTTAAATAAATTTTGCATACGCATGATTTGAAATATGAGAATATTAAGGAAATTTCACGGAATTTATTTAAATAAAAAAAACAAACAAAATAATAATAATAATTTTTATTTTTTATATTTTTAAATGTATTTAAAATACACCGCTGTTCAGAATTAAAGGAACAAACCTGCTTTCCTATTTTCTTCTTTTGTGCATAACTTTTAAACAAATAAACACATGGACATAAAATTTGGCTGGCATGTTCGTTATCATATCATTAATCGAATTTTACATAACTTTAGCATAAACAACAATTTTAAAGTAATAATTATTAATTTTTCTCAAACGTAAGCTTTGGAAAGAATGAAAAATTTCAACAATTTTAGTAAAGAAAACTTAATGAAAAAATGTGTTAATGATGCATTATAGACAGGTGAAGACGCACATGCCTTCAAATGTTAAAAACAAAATCCTGATTTTTCTTTCTGTGTTCATTTTTCTTTTACTTTTATAACGGAATTTTTGAAAAAAAAAAAATAATAATAATTACTAATTTGTATAAACTGTGACCATCACTAGAATAATAAAAACGTTGATAAATAATTTAATAATGGACGTTTTATCCGATTTTCATGTTTCTATGTAAAATTAAAAAAAAAAAAAAAAAAAATTCACACGCGAAAAAATAAAGAAGAAAGAAGAAAGAAAATAAATGACTAAGAAATATACGGTTTTAATCTACAAATAAAATATGGATGCACGTACATCTTTAACCTATCTGTAATGCACCTTCATGACCATTTTTCATTAAGTTTTCTTTTCTAAAATTGCTGAAATTTTTCATTTTTTCAAAGTTTACTTTTGAGAAAAATTTACTGATTTTTAGTTTAAAAATTATTACTTATGCTAAAGTTATATAAAATTCGATTTATGGTATTTTAAAAAACATGCTATCCAAACTGTGTTTATTTGTTTAAGAATTATATGGAAAAAAAGAAAACGAGGAAACAGTTTATTGTTTTAATTTTGTACACTTGGGTACTTCTTTTAACTAATTTTTATTTTTTCTTTTCCATTGATTGTGCATTATTATAGTTTAAAAATAGAATATATAACATATCTGGGCATTAATTTGAGATTCCATTGCTAATTTAAAATTTAATAAAAAAATTTTGGGTTTGAATGCTAAAAGTTTGTAGTAAGTTTCAAAATTTAGACATAAAAATATATTTAAGTTTTTTTGCTTAACTTATTAAAATTAATATCCAAGTATGGTTATATTCTATTGTTAAATTATAATGATGCAAAATCTAGGGGGGAATAATAATTAGTTAGCAGGGGCATATATCTTAAAATTTTTCAAAATATTCCAAATCTTGAATTTATTTATTTGTTTTTTAATTCAAATATTTATCCAGAATATTCAAAATACTTGATCGTTTGTTATACCATATTACAATGTACTACACAAAAAGAAAAGAAAAGATAAATAAGGAAAGGAAGGAAAAAAAGAAAAAAAAAATAAGTAAACAACAAGTGCAGAATTTTGAATAGACACTATAAAATTCAAGAACTCGAAGAAAATGGAAGAACTCGCAACAATTGTTCCGGGTCGAGAAAAGACACAACCCTTCATCAACCGAACAAAGTAGGCACGAATGCTGCAAGAAAAACTGAAACGTAACTCTTGTATTTTCAGCACTCGTGCCTACTATGTTCGTCTGACGAAGGGTCGTGTCTTCTTTCGACCCGGAACAATTGTTGCGAGTTCTTCCATTTTATTATACATGAAAGACATTTTTAGCACGTACAAAGAACGTTCAAAAATTGTTTACATAACGTTGTGAGAACGTGTGTATAGAACGTTTTCAGAACGTTTCTACACTATTTTAGAACGTTTACAATACGTTTTCTAGAACGTCCTGAAATTGTGTATAACGTTTTGAAAACGTTCTAAAAACGTTTAGAACGTTCTGAGACCGTATACATAGAACGTTCTCAGAACGCTTCTATAACACCGATGGTGATAGTTACACGTTCATTGAACGTTCTCTGAACCGTACTATTGTACGTCTTCAAGATGGACAAATAGACGTCTATAACACGTTCAGAGTGAACGTTCTTAGAACGTGTTTGCAGAACAATTTTTGAACGTTCAGAGAACGTTTCGGTGCTGCTTGGGAAGGCTTTTATGGCATTTTACATTACAGTATAGGATCCGTTATCCGGGAACCCGTTATCCAGAATGTTCCGAAAACCAGAATGCAAAAAGCCAACTATCAAAATTTTTAATTATCGTAACATTTAAGAATGTTATACAATTTAAGAAAGTTATACAATAGCAGCGGTCAGAGTTATAGTTTTACAACCTACTTTCTTTAATGCTACAGTGTTATTCTGAGGAAATATGGTGAGCATAAAATTGTCTAAATAATTGCTGAAAATTTTGCAAATTTAGGTTAGAAAATGAATTTTTATTGTATTTTTTAATAGATAAACATTAATAACACATACTTCTTAAAGTGCCCAATAGCAGATGAATTTTATCCTTGAACTCAGGTTGCATGCATGAAGTCCCAATTGTTATAAAATTGTTATATAGTTTTTATTAATTTCCATTATTTTTAGAATTAATTTCATAAAATATTTAGCATTATGTGCTAAAAATATTTGAAACATTTATGAACTATTAGTATCAGAGCAGAGACTCATCATAAGCAAAAAAATATAGAAATTTTTCAAAATCAAAATGAAAGGATTTTTACTCTCGGGTCCAAAATTAAATTTTATATATGTTTATTTGTTTTTCATTTATTCTTACTATTATTATTTATAGTTTAAAATTCTAATTAAGAATGTTTTTTATTTTGTAAAAATAATTTATTAAATGAACAAATATATAGGTAAAGAGTTTACATATCTATTATTCATGTTTATCACTACTATTTATGAAATTATTTTGTACCATTTTTATACATATAATAAAGTATTCCGAATTACGGAAAAATCCTTTATCCAGAATATCCCAGGTCCTAAGCTTTCTGGATAACGGATCCTATACTGTATATATAAAAAAGGTAAATACACTAAAACATTATTTAAAACCCCAGTGGCAAAAACATGGCGACATAGTCGCTAACACAGAAAAACGGCACTGCACTGAGAAAAAAATTTGTGTGCAACTTTCGAATAACAATTCACTTTTAAAAAATTTCTGTACTAAAACTAATACTTGTATTATTTAGGTATAATTATTTATATTGTGTTGTTTACATTGCTATAAAATATTTAATTGAATGAGATGAATTCAATGAATACAATTGTTTATACTATATTGTTTTGTAGTAAAATTTTATTCGTGTATTGTTGCCAGGGGTCGATCCAGGCAAAATTTGGGTCCCTTTTGTGACCCCTTCACAAAATTCAAATTCATAAAAAGGGACCCTTCACAAAATTCAAATCAATAAAAAGAGATCCTTCACAAAATTCAAATTTATAAAATGAGTTTCTTCACAAGATTTTGTTTTATAGAAATGATCCTTTTATTAAATGTTTTCAGTATTATTTTTAATTGCCTTAATTTGGTTCAACAAAACTCTATTAACTTGATATTAAACATTACATAAAGTGATTTTAAAAACGGAAGATTTAACACAATATTTTACTTTTTCACAAAAATGAATAAAAATTTCACAAAAATATTCAGTTTTTCACAAAAAAGGGACCCAAAAATTAAAACCTGGATCGACCCCTGGTTGCACAAGATCATCACTGATGTTAAGCCCTGTCCCCTTTAGCTTTCAGGCTTTTTGAGTGTAAGCCATTTTCAACCTCTGATTACACGCAAATTTTGCAGACAGATTATGAAATTTAGCCTGCCGCAGACAGCTTCAAAACTTTCTGCCACTGGATTTAAAACTTATTTTCATAATCAAATCTGTTGTTTTGCAAATTATGGCCTAAAACCACCTGTCATTTTACATTTCTACGCTCTGAAGATTAATGAAACCTATCATGTTTGAAATTATAAAATATTTTAATGTTCCCCTTTCATATGTGAATTTCATGTATCTTAAATTAAGCCTTAGTGCCTAGTAACTTTTATATTCTCTAAGAATTATCTGAGGATGATAATTTTGCATCGAAAAAAGATGATAAGAATAAAGTTAAATCAGTTATGATTTTAGTAATCCACTATGCTGAAAGTATCAAAATATAGAAATGAACCTAATTATGTATATACACTACAAAAGTTCTGCATGAAAGCATGCTGTTTACCATTTAACTAAATTTTATGTTCAAAAGCCTTTTTCTTTAATTTTAAGATGTGCAAATTTCGTCATATATATGCTTCAATTATTCTTTCTTACAACTACTCGGTACTCAGCCGAGTATTCGGCTACTTAAAACTGTAAAAAAATGTTTGATTTTTAATTTAAAAAGTAACAATTTAGGAAAAAGGTAAAATGTTATTAAAAATATGTTATCAAATTTGTTGTTCTGCAAATTATGGCCCGAAACCACCTATCTTTTTTACTCTTCTAGAATTTGAAGATTTATTATGAAGTCTATCATGTTTGAAATAAAATATTTATTTTAATGTTCTCGTTTCATATGTAAATTCCATGCATCTTAAATTAAGCCTGAGTGTATACGAACTTTTATATTCTCTAAGAATTATCTGAGAATGATTCGCATTTGAAAAAGACTGTATAATAAATAATGAAGTTATCAGTTATTATGGTTTTAATAATCCAGTAACCTTTAAGTATCAAATATAACAACAGAGGTCGATCCAGGTTTTAATTTTTTGGTCCCTTTTTTGTGAAAAACAAATTATTTTTGTGAAACTTTTATTTATTTTTGTGAAATATAAAATATTTTTGTGAAAAAGTAAAATATTGTGTAAAATCTTCAGTTTTTACAATCACTTTGTGTAATGTTTAATATCAAGTTGATAGAGTTTCGTTGAGCCAAATTAAGGCATTAATATTTTCCTCCTCCCTTCCGTCCTGCTCGTTCCTCACTGCTTGGTGCTCCTCCTCCTCCCTTCCGTCCTGCTCGTTCCCTGCCGCGTCGTGCTCCTCCCTTCTTCCCTGCTCGCTCCCCGCTGCTCTGTGCGCCTTCTCCCCTGCGTCCTGTTTGTTCCTCTCTGCTCGGTGTTCCTCCGCCCTTGTGTCCTGCTCGTCCCCTGCTGCGTCTTGCTCCGCCTCCCTTCTGTCCTGCTCGTTCCCCACTGCTTCGTGCGCCTCCTCCCCTGCGTCCTGTTCGTTCCCCGCTGCTCGGTGCTCCTCCGCCCTTGTGTCCTGCTCGTCCCCTGCTGCGTCTTGCTCCGCCTCCCTTCTGTCCTGCTCGTTCCCCGCTGCTTCGTGCGCCTCCTCCCCTGCGTCCTGTTCGTTCCTCTCTGCTCGGTGTTCCTCCGCCCTTGTGTCGTGCTCTTCCCTTCCGTCCTGCTCGTCCCCTGCTGCGTCGTGTTCCTCCCCCGTTCCGTCCTGTTCGTTCCCCGCTGCTCGGTGCTCCTCCGCCCTTGTGTCCTGCTCGTCCCCTGCTGCGTCTTGCTCCGCCTCCCTTCTGTCCTGCTCGTTCCCCGCTGCTTCGTGCGCCTCCTCCCCTGCGTCCTGTTCGTTCCCCGCTGCTCGGTGTTCCTCCGCCCTTGTGTCTTGCTCATCCCCTGCTGCGTCTTGCTCCGCCTCCCTTCCGTCCTGCTCGTTTCCCGCTGCGTCGAGCTCCTCCTTCCTTGTGTCGTGCTCGTTCCCCGCTGCATCGTGCTCGTCCTCTGCTGCGTCGGGCTCCTCCTTCCTTGCGTCGTGCTCGTTTCCGCTGTGTCGTGCTTCTCCCCCCTTGCGCCCTGCTTGTCCCCCGCTGTGTCGTGCTTCTCCCCCCTTGCGCCCTGCTTCTCCTTGCTCTAACCAGCTGCCCCATACATCCCCTTGTTTGAACTTATCGTCTAGCATCGCCCTTTCTTCTAACTCAATGTCTTGCGATTTGCCTTCGTCTAATCCATTGCCTTGTAACTATTTTCCCCTCTATAAACACTTTTTTGAAGTTAGAAATTTTGTTTGGTTTTTTATAATCAGAATTACTTTAATTTTTTGGGGTTTTTTATTATTTTTTAGCAAGAAATTGTCAGGTAATATTTCAATGAATAATGTAAACTTTATTCCAACCCCAAGTATACAGTTATTCACTTGTTTAAATTCAGTTGTTGATACTGTAGCATATAAAACACAGAAATTACTGATTTATGTATGTTTTCAGTCTGCTTGCCCCGTTACATCTCAATCACTTCGCCCTTTTGTTTCAGATTCAAATACGCCGTCTAACATTAAAAACTTGAAATTATGTGGTGGAGGTCGGCCTCGCAAACGTATTAGCAAAAATTTAAGAAATACAGTACATGAAAATAATTTTATGATTGTAGACGATGTTATTGTGGAAAATGAGTTCACAATAATAATGGGTATTATTGATCAAGGTGATAAAGTATTTTTAGAGACTCGTGGTAAACAATGTACACCTATGTCTTGCGTTGCACTCGCTTATTTCTTTAAAAAAAATATTGACACATGGGATTCAAATGATATTGACTATATATTACATATTGGAGATCAATTATACAGAACTTCTAAAAACACAATTAATCAAGAAATTAATGCTAATTCAGATTACCTTTCATTTGATGAAGTTTTTAACACAGTTAATTTCCATGGCGATACATTTAGCTTTTATGAAAACATAGAAATGCACAGTAATGGAAATATAAAACATATAGAGGAGGGCTTTTGTACATTAAATAATTTGATTCCATCGCTAACTTCTTTTTTTGAAATAAATAAATACACAATGGGAATTTTTACATGCAACAGTTATACATTTGCAGTTATGAAATTTAAATCTAAGTATTATTGTTTTGATTCACACAAACAAAACTCTCAAGGATGTCCAGCTTTGGAGGGAAAAGGTGCTGCTATTTTATGTTGTTTGGCAACAATTAAACGTTTAGCTAGCCAATTACTGAACAGTTGTTGTTTAATTGATACTTGCGATCATAATTATACTGTAAAAAAAAAATCTCCATTCAGTTTAATGTCTGTTCGTGTAACACATAACCAAAAAGTTAAAAAAGAATGCACAAAAGTAAATTTATCTAAATACACATCAAACTTAACAAGAAAAGTCTCGAAAACTAAAATACAGCGAAAAAAACTCTATTCAGAATCGCAAGATAAACATGAAAAAAGGTTAAGAAAAACTAGATCATACATAAAATTATATGGAAATTCACAAACACAAATCCAACACACAATAAACTTAAACAAAAGAAAATTTCAAAGAAAACAACGCATTAATTTAGAAACACAAGTTAAACGTAAAGAAATATTAAGAAAATATGCGTCTTATATGAAATTGTATAGAAATCAACAGACACAAGTCCAACGTCAAATGTACTTAAATAAAAGAAAAATTCAAAGAAAGCAACACATTAGTTTAGAAACACAAGATAAACGCGAAGAAAGGTTAAGAAAATTAAGCGCATACAAAAAATTGAAAAGTTCACAGACACAAGCCCAATGTCAAATAAATAAAACTAAAAAAAAGCAACGGAATAGTTTAGAGACACCAATCCAACGACAAAACAGATTGACAGAAAAAAAAAAATTCACAAAAAAATTTCTTTACCAGAAAATAAGCAGAGTCGCAATACAAGTAACGAATTTACTGCAATTAAAAATTTGTTTAAATTGCCTGAAAATAAAGAAAGTTTAATTCTAAGAATCTGGGGAAGTAACAAAAATATTGATAGGCGATTACAGGCAGAAAAGGTTGTGAATAAAATATCTAATTATCAAGAGAGTTTAATAAATACATTTTGTAAAACATATATCTTTTTAAAAGAAAAATTACAATATAGCAAACTAAAAGTTAAACCAGATTCTGATTTAGAGCAAAATTTTAATGCTTTAGTTGGATATTCTCTTCATACTTCAACATCAGAAAATTTTTTCACTGATACCACTTATACTAACATTTCTAATTATAAAACAAATTTAGAGTGTAACAGTGAGGGTCAAATTGTGAATTTATTCCAATGTGGTGAAAAAAATAACACTTGGATTTGCAACACTAATATATGTTTGCTTAACAAACAAAAAATATTTGATCGTCTTCTGACTATTATAAATGTTATTCTAAGCTTACAATGTTCACAAATTTTACAATTCTTTCAAACTATTGATAATTGTCGTAATTCTGACACAAAAAAAAACATTCGTCACTGAAAACATTTCTAATGAAAACAATGAATGCGAATCACATATTGATTATAACAAAAGTAAGCTAGGCCATCCATCCTTTTGTTATGTTGATGATAACTGTGACTCTGTTTTACTATTTTTTCGTTCAATTGCCCCACATTTTCCAGATATTCGTCAAATTATAAGATTAATCTATAAAATTTTACGTTCTGTAAAAAGTATAAATTACTATGAATTTTCTTTATTAAATTTTGATTTAGAACATTTAACAGATATTTGTGACCAAATTAGCATTAAAAGTTGTTCTCTCATTGTTGATTCATTTCCATTTGAGGAAGAAGGAGAAATTTTCGATTATTTTAACAAAGCTTTTCGCAGCTTCAAGGTAAAAGATACTGATTGGCCTGTTCATACTTGTGTTTCTTGCTTACAACTTTGTCATCAACGGAACATCCGTCCAATTATCAGTGTGTCTTTCAAATCAAATACAGAATGGAGAAAATTAGTAGATTATTATGAAGGAACATTTAGTGATTTCAAATATATTTGTGTGTATTGTATGAATAAATTTAAAACTAATCAAATGCCTTCCAGATGTATATTGAATAATCTGGCATTCAAACCAGTTCCAGAGTGCATTTCCACTTTAAATGAATTTGAAAAAATTTTAATTCAACGTGCAAAAGCTTTTCAAGTTATCACTAGAATGGGTACAGTTCAGGGAGGTCTTAAACAAAAAACACCAGTAGGTCTTGTTAAGAAAATAATCGGTAGAGTTTTTCATTTACCATTACCATTAGAACAGACACTTAAAAAATTACCAAATCCATCTGACGCACTAATGACAGATCAGGAACTTTATGTATTAGCTCGTAGTGTGCCATCTAAACACAATCATATTTGGCAAACATTAATTAACATAAATAAAATTTTTGAAGCATTACATTGGTTAAAAAAAAATAATCCCTTGTATCACCACATTATTATACCAACTTCAGCTGATAAATTGTTAGAAAATATAAAAGATTGTGATATTGAGTTAGATTGTGATAATAGAAATCCAGATATAGGGGGTGCAATGTTGACGCAAAAAGATGTGACAGATGGTTATTATAACAACATGACAATACATCCATTATTTGAAAAAAGAATTAACATGGATTCTAGCACAATATATCAATTTTTACAAATTATGGAAAAAAGTTTAGATGATCGAGATATGCAATTAGATTTAAAATGCTTTCCAGACTTATTTTGTTATGGTGAAAATGGTAATTCTCAAATACGATCAATTGATTTACCTACAGCAGAGTTTATTAAATGTTTATTAAAATCTTCTCATTCACAATTTCGACTAAACTTACAATATTTGTTTTATTTATTAAATAATGCTAATATCAGACAATTAAAAGCGTGAATTTTTCACAAATTAAATATTACAAATTCTACATCAAATATTACTGCAAAGGAGTGCTTAGATATGATTGCAAGCAAGGAATTGGAGGGTAATTTATCCACAATTTTTAGTAGATTACGAAATACAGAGCAGTTTTGGTCAAAACCACGTAACGATTTAAATTGTATGGTGAAAAACTATGGCCCTGCTACTTTCTTTTTAACTTTGAGTCCAAGTGAATATCATTGGGAAGACTTACATATGTATCTAGGGCAAACAAATTCAAAATATAAAGATAAACCTTTATCACATTTAATAGCTTTAGATCCAGTAAATACTTCCCGTTTTATCGAAAACAAATTTCAAGCTATGTTAGATTTTATTACGTCTAGTAATGGTCCATTAGGTATAGTTGAGCATTATGCTTGGCGCCGTGAGTATCAGTCCCGTGGATTACAACATTTTCATTTATTGCTATGGATTAAGAATGCCCCAGTCTTAGGAAAAGCAAGTTTAGATTCTATTGCTGGATTCATTAATAAATATATAACATGTAAAATTCCTAATAAAACTAATTTTCCTCTACTTCATGATCGTGTTACAAAATACCAAATTCATAAACATAATTCATATTGTATGCGTGCTAAAAAAGTTAAAAATAAAACTATTAGAGTTTGTAGGTTTAGTTTTCCACGTGACATTTCAGAGTATTTACATGTTAATGAAGTTGCTAACGCAGTAATAGGTCGAAGAAAGCTGACGAAAACTCGTTTGTATAATTTGCCACGAAATGAAGACGAAGTTTAC
Source organism: Salticus scenicus (assembly GCA_963930645.1). Lineage (NCBI taxonomy): Eukaryota > Metazoa > Arthropoda > Arachnida > Araneae > Salticidae > Salticus > Salticus scenicus. Next base: position 525,606 of record CAWVNO010002827.1, on the reverse strand, counting down.
ATTAATGATTATAATGCAGTTATAATGCTAGCCTGGTGTGGGAATGTAGATATTCAGTTTATCGGTGAAAAGTCAGCATCTTGAACTACATACGTAACAAAATATCAAACCAAAGCTGAAAAATCATTTGCGTCTGATGATTTTAATGATTTTTGTTCTTCAAAACCATTATATAATCGTTTATGGAACTTCGGTTTACGAGCATTATCGAATCGGGAATGTGGAGCTTTAGAAGCTGCTGACACTTTACTATCACATTCATTATTTGGAACTGATTCTGGTACCGTTATCAGATGGTTAGATGTTAAAATTAACAGATCGTGTAAATTAAAAACCCAAAAGGAACTGAGTAAATTAAGTAACAATGCAACTGATATATATTGTGCAAGTTGGATTGATACACATTATCCACATAGGCCAAAACAACTTGAAAATCTTTCTTTATTTGATTTTTCAAGATGGTATGATATTGTAAATAAAAAACCTTCTTCTAAAACCGTAATTTCTTATGAGTATGGGGAAAAATATTTACGTAAAAGAAAATTTCCGTATTTAATTAACCATTACAATTATAACTGTAAACAAGAGCCAGAAAACTATTATTTTTGTTTATTAATTTTGTTTAAACCATGGAGAACTATTTCGGAATTAAAAGGTCGTTTCGAAACGTATAGTGAATCTTTTATTGATTGCAAGGAAAATTTGCTGGAGGCAATGAAGTATCATGAACGTTTAGAAGAAATACAGCAGGCTAAAAATGATTTGAATTCAGAAATTGAAACTATAGAAAATCAAATGCTTTCAAATAGTAAGGATGATAAAAATGACTTTAATATTATTAATTTTGTAGAGCCAATAGGAAATGAAATAGAAGATTTTGAAAAATTATTGCCAAAGGAAGATATTGATAGTATGATTAAACATTTAAATGTAGATCAAAAACGTGTTTTTGATGAAGTTGTAAATTGTTTGGAACAATATATTAAAGAAATTAATACTTGCACATCCAATAATGTTAATAAGCGTTTAATTCCAAACTTAATTTTGAGAAAATTTGTGTCTGGAATCGGAGGAACAGGAAAATCATATTTGATTAAAGTTATTCGGTGTTATATTTCAGATAAATTTAGCAAAGTCGCTGTAACAGCACCAACTGGAATCGCTGCTTTTAATATAAATGGTTTGACTATTCATCGTTTACTGCAGTTACCAGTAGAACATGGCAATATACCTAAGTACAGTAAATTATCAGATGACAAATTAAATTCTATCCGTGTTGAGTTAAATAATTTAGTTTTGCTTATTTTAGATGAAGTCTCCATGGTCTCTAATATAATGTTAATGCATATCCACATGAGGTTATCGGAAATTTTTGACACCATGGATGAAGATGACGGTTGGTTCGGGCGAATAAATATTTTATTTTTTGGTGATTTATTACAACTTCCGCCTGTAATGGGACATTCCCCTTTTGTAAGCATTTCTAAAGAAACTAGCGTTACTCATTTTGCTGGATTACATTTTATAAATATTTGGCAAGAATTACTTACCTATGACGAATTGTCTATTAACATGAGGCAGCAAACAGATAAAGTATATGCATCCATATTAGATTCAATCCGTATCGGTGTATTGACAGATTCTGATGAGTTAATTTTACGTAAAAGAGAAATTATTCTAAAATCCAATAATCCATCAGATTGTATGAAAGAATTAGTTGAATACGTACAAAAATTAGAATGTAAAACTATTTGTTTATTCCCAACAAAAAAACAGTGTAATCTCTTTAACACCTGTATGTTAGATTATTCAAGTAAACCAAAAGTTATTCTCAAAGCTATTGATATAATTGAAGCAAAAACTAATGCACAAAAAGATAAAGCGCGGAAATCCTTAAATAAGATTAAGGAAGATAATACACGAACTGCAGGGTTAGAAGATGAAATAGAAGTCAAATTAGGAGCAAAAGTTATGTTATTGAGAAATATAGATGTAACTAACGGTTTAGTAAATGGTGCAATAGGTTTTATAGTTAAAATTTTTAAAGATAACTTTTCAACTGAAAATATTAGTAAACTTAGAATAAAATTTGAGACTGGAGAATTTGACATAGAACCTGTAACTGCAAAATTTCAATTATTTACAAACATATTTGTTTTCCGAAAGCAGTTTCCAATATGTTTAGCGTATGGAATAACTATTCATAAAAGCCAAGGCTTAACTTTAGACACTTGTGTAGTAGATATAGGTAGCTCGATATTTTCATCTGGTCAGGTGTATGTTGCTTTATCCAGAGTTAAATGTTTAGATGGTCTACACATAATTAATTTAAATCCAAATAAAATTCAAGCTCAGACTAGTGCAATTTTAGAGTATAATAGATTGAAATCTACATTTAAACCAGACATAAAACTGTTCTCATTAGACAAAACTGTTAATAAGAATGTGCCTGATAAAAACAATTACTTAACACACTTGCATACACCTCCATTAATTGATATAGAAAATGCACAAATTAAGAAACACGGAGAAGACATAATAGAATCATTAAGTAATTTTCATGGTTTTAATAATCCATATGGTGTTTCCTGTTACGTTAACTCTGTCTTACAATGTCTTTTTAATATAAAGTGTATAAACTCTGCAATAATGTTATCCACACATTCAGAATTAAAAAAACTATGTTTAGATTTTTCAAGTTCCATATCCAGTAGTGCTTTAGATTCACATAAATTACAATTAGAGTTTCATGATGATGATATGTTTGATATTAAACAGCAGCAGGATAGCACAGAATTTTTACAGTTACTTCTTGATAAATATAGATATTTAAAATTTCTTATGTCATTTGATATTAAAAATTATTATAGATGTCAAAATTGTGAATATGATAACCAAGAAGCGATTGAAACTCAAATAGGAAAATTAATAATACCAATAACAAAAAACAAATTTCAATTTCAGGAGTTACTTGACTATAATTTTAATGCCTGGAATTCAAATTTATGTAAAGAAGCAAAATGCCCTAATTGTAATAACGTTAATGTTTTAATTACTAAAACTAACATTGAAAATACACAAAATGTTTTAATTTTTTCATTGCAATTAATAAATTCAAACATGCAGAAAAATACAAACTTGTTACTGTCAGGAGTTACACAGAGTAAAATAAAATTTTGTGATAAAAATTACATATTAAAAGGTGCAATATTTCATCATGGTAAAAGTGCAACAAGCGGCCATTATACAGCTATAGTTCGAAAAAACAAACATTGGTACAAAGCAGACGATACTGAAATTTATAAGTGTTCATGGCCAAGGAATAGCAAAAATATTTACATTTTATTTTTTGAAAAAACAGAATAACCTTTTTAGTTTAGAAAAATTTTTATACATCTATTTTTATACATCATGTAACCATTAAGAATTACTACACAGGAGTTTTGAGTAAAAATTTGCCATCTGTTGTTTAATTTTTATAAAGCTTTTTTTTTTTAAATATTTATATTCATAATGCCTGAACAAAAGTGGGCAACAATGAGCCGTTCCATTGGTAACGGTGATACCCCCACCTTGTTCTGTGGATAATAGGGAGTAATTGTTTTTAAATATTTTTCTTCTCCCGGGGACCCACATTACCAATTGAATGTTCAGATGTTCATTATATAAAAAAATAAATGTTACAAGTTTCATATATTTCTGTAATAATATGGAGTTGCCAATGGAAAAAAAAAAAATTAGCTGTTAAAATCTTTTTTTATTTTAATAATACTTTTTCAGTATGAGTAAAAAAAAAAAAAAAAAAAATTCTTGTGAAAATGCTTTCAAAAGTTTATAAAGTTTATTTCTAATAGTTACATGTTATGCAATTTTATTGTATGTAATAGCTTCTCCCACCCCAAAGTAGTATGTTTTTGTATTGTTCTGTTTTTCTTTAAAGTTTTATCACTTGCTGTATAATTTTAAAATTTACTTTCAAGTTAAATTTAATACAAAAATACTTTTTATATAGTGCTATAAACTCATTTGTGTGATCTTTTAATCAATAACCAGGGTTGGCAAGTTTCTTCCAAGGCGGAAAAAACCGCGGATACCTATAAAAATTTAATTACATATTTAATTAATAATTATGAGATTTTTACCGAAGTGATCTTTGGTATCTGATAATCACGTTCCAAAATACTCAAAATCCAGTAAAAAAATAAATTTCAATTTAAAAAGCGTAAAGTTTTATAATTTATTATTTAGACAATTTTATTTCTTTAACTGGTAATAAATAATAGTTTGTATCACTTGCTTATACTTTCTGATAAAACAGCTCTTAACTAACAAACATTCAGTTAATTAAAAGAGCCAGTATTCAATAATTACTGTATTACAAAATGTCATAAAAAACTTGATTTTCCTAATACAGTACAGTGAAAAAGAAATTTACATCTCATATTTCAAATAAATTCACATTTTTACTTTTTTTAAATCAAATTTTTAGCTTAATCCTTGCTTTGAAACTCAACTTGGGAGGGGGGGGGGGTGTAACATTCTTGTATTTATTATCCTGCAATTCATACAGACTAGTGCTTAAAACAAATCACTATTACATCAAAGTTTAACAAAATTAATCAGTGATGAATATTATTTTCGAACTTTCAAAAATATTTAGTTTCATATTTTTTTAATATGTTTGTTTATATTTTATAGGTACCTATTATTTGAATATGCTTAAATTATTTATCATATATGAATGTGATCAATTAGTTTTATTAATATTGAAGAAATACTTTATTCTAAAATTTATTAGAAATCGTATTTCCATTCTGATGTCTATTCTCATGAATTAATAATAACTGACTCTGTATCTGCAAAAGAAAACTGTAAACAAAGGCATTGATCTCTAATCTACAAATTCCTATAATCCGCACAACCTCTAGACAAAATTTTTGAGAGTTAGAGGGAGTTAAAAACTGTAAAACAAATGAAATGTTTTTTAGAGTAGTTCAATACTGCACTTTATTTTTCAACTTAAAATAGATAAATACAAACTATGCTTTTTTTTTTTTATCCTAGAGAACTTGCAGGAGAGTTTAAAAGTAGGTATATTACTTATTGATACAGTTTACCAGCTTCGAATTTATACAAAAAATTGTATCCCTTTAAAAAAAAAAAAAAAAAAAAAAAAGTGCAAATATTATGGTTAATTCCGTAATTATTATCACTTGTACTTTCTGAATGTATACTAATATGAGATAGTATATATGCAAAAAGTTCTAAAAATATCAGCATTGAAAAGTAAAAACTCATCACCTATATATATTTAGTGTTTGTTATAAAATAACTTATTTTTCTAACAATATTTTTAATATTAATTGGATTATAGTTTAGATTTGACATTATATTTATGCATTGAGTTTATATAGTTCATAAATTTTAATTTAGAACATCTGTTTTGTCTTCTGGCTAGTTTCTTCCATTTCTTCCGGTTTCTTCCAGTTTCTTCCGGTTTTTTCCAGTTTCTTCCACTGTCCTGGAAGAAACTAGTTTCTTCCGGAAGAAACCCAACCCTGTCAATAACCTTTAAAAAGTAATGATATCAATACAAAAACCCTTAACGGGTTAAAAGTTTGTGACGCAGCTACTTTATGGTTATAAGAATTTTTGAAATATGGGTCTTAAAAATAATGATATCGAATTTTATGTGACACTTTGCTATTAATTAAAATGTACATAATTTTGTTTTATTTGATCATTTGCTTTTTTCTTCTATTTATAACTACAATGCAAACATAATATTTTTAACTTCAACATAAACGGATAATAAAATATACTTACTGATGCTTTTTCATTTGCATTTCAAATTCAAAATAAAGGTTTTAAAAGGAATGATATCAAAATTCCAGTGACGCCTCGATTTCACTTTAAAAGATTTGCTTTTAGATTGCATTAAAATTACATTTGTTTTGTCTAATAAATTATATTTACACATTGAAACAGTGCTTTTAATTTTCAAATATACTGTCAAATAATAACACTTTCACAGAGTTTCCATTTTAAATTAAATTTTTTTTTTTCAATAAATTGAATTGTTTTTTGCGTCACGCTATCCAAAACTGTAAGTCAAATTTGTGCAAATGTTACTTTGTATCATAGTATCCAACTGTCTGAAAATATGTGCAGAGATAGTGTGATGCAAAGAAAACATTTGCACAAATTTTACTTGTAGTTTTGGATAGCGTGTCGCAAAAGACAATTCAATTTATTGAAAAAAAATTTTTAATTTAAAATGCAAACTCTGTGAAAGTGTGATTATTTAGACAGTATATTTGAAAATTAAAAGCACTGTTTCAATGTGTAAATATAATTTATTAGACAAAACAAATGTAATTTTAATGCAATCTAAAAGCAAATCTTTTAAAGTGAAATCGAGGCGTCACTGGAATTTTGATATCATTCCTTTTAAAACCTTTATTTTGAATTTGAAATGCAAATGAAAAAGCATCAGTAAGTATATTTTATTATCCGTCTATGTTGAAGTTAAAAATATTATGTTTGCATTGTAGTTATAAATAGAAGAAAAAAGCAAATGATCAAATAAAACAAAATTATGTACATTTTAATTAATAGCAAAGTGTCACATAAAATTCGATATCATTATTTTTAAGACCCATATTTCAAAAATTCTTATAACCATAAAGTAGCTGCGTCACAAACTTTTAACCCGTTAAGGGTTTTTGTATTGATACTTTTACGCTTACATTTATAAATATTTTAAAAGTAACTTAAAACATATAACTAGTTAACGCGACAATTACTTTTTTGTGTAAAAAGATCATCCATAAAAAATTCTCGTGGTAATAGGTATTGTAGAAAACCAAACTCGTCAACATTGAATTTTTCTAGCTAAGATGTAATCTCTGGCTCTTTGTTCACTTCCGCAGACGGGCAGACGAGACCTTAGCTTATTTTTCAAAGTTCTATGAATAATTAAAAAAAGAAAGAAAAACAGAAACATCGAAATTATTATTAATACAAAACTCTCACTAATTTCAATTGAATTCCGGTGAACTTTTTATGCATATTTTCAAAAAATATTAATCTAAGTTATTTAGTGAAATTGTCTGTTTATTTAAGCGACAAGTTACAGGAAATAAAATTGTTCATAACTTTATTAAAAAATTTCAACAATTAGGGGGGGGGGGAATATTTTTAGCAATATGAATTACCTAATGTTACAAATAAAAAAGTTCAAATAGTTAATACGTAAGAATATGCATTGAATAGTTTGTTCAACTGAATATGCTAAAAAACATATTGCATCATAGAATGAATCTGTTCTCGTTTATTTTGGGGAGAATTTTCCTCAAAACTAATAAATAAATAAATAAATAAATAAATAAATAAATAAATAATTACCATTATTTCTTTGAACATAAGCTGAGAAAAAAACATGGTACCTTCGTATAGAACGAATAAGTAGTTATTTTCTCATTCCTTAAACTAGGAGCGAAGATTGACTAGTTATATGTATTTGTATAAGGAAAACAAATAAACTGAATGAATGAAATAATCGAGAATTTCTAGTCTATACTTTTCTAAATGGCCAAACAATATTATGAATATTACGAATCCTTTGTATACGCAAGCGAAGTGATGATGTCACTGGCCGTTCGTGGATGCAAAAATATATTTGGGGAGAATTTTCCTCAAAAATAATAAATAAATAAATAATTACCATTATTTCTTTGAACATAAGTTGAGAAAAAACACGCTACCTTCGTATAGAACAAATAAGTAGTCATTTTCTCATTCCTTAAACTAGAAGCAAAGATTCCCTAGTTATATGTATAAGGAAAACAAATAAACTGAATGAATGAAATAATCGAGAATTTCTAGTCTATACTTTTCTAAATGGCCAAACAATATTATGAATATTATGAATCCTTTGTATACGCAAGCGAAGTGATGACGTCACTGGCCGTTCGTGGATGCAAAAATATATTTGGGGAGAATTTTCCTAAAAAATAATAAATAAATAAATAAATAAATAATTACCTTTATTTCTTTGAACATAAGTTGAGAAAAAAACATGCTACCTTCGTATAGAACAAATAAATAGTCATTTTCTCATTCCTTAAACTAGAAGCAAAGATTCCCTAGTTATATGTATAAGGAAAACAAATAAACTGAATGAATGAAATAATCGAGAATTTCTAGTCATATACTTTTCTAAATGGCCAAACAATATTATGAATATTACGAATCCTTTGTATACGCAAGCGAAGTGATGACGTCACTGGCCGTTCGTTGATGCAAAAAAAAATATTTCCTATGTTAAACGCCCATTGGATTTTTTGTAAAAAATTATTAAAAATCGAGGAAAATTATTTCCCGATTTTAATCCCCATATTCAGGTATAGATAAGCATTAGTTATCATGCGCATTAGTTAGATTAAGTTGTTTTAGTTGTAAAATTGACAAAATTTTAATTTTTTATTTCAAAACTGCAGAAAAAAAAAATATGGCAAACTTCCATATTCGATTGAAAACAAAAACATTTCATTTCAAAGGATGATATTTACACAATAAATATCCAACTAATTTATTAATTAAAAGGAAAATGATAAATATTCTATCATAATTTGAAGTCAAATTTGTTTTCAAATCTCTAAATAAAGTGCTTGATATAAGATACTAATATGTTGCAGCGGAATAGATTTGATATCGGTCATCCTTGGCAGAAAAAAAAATCGCCAAATTATCTGGTGAACATAATTTAATTCCATTCAAAAATCATGCTTATTTTAACTACTTATATTAAGAGAGTAATGAATAATATGAAACAATATTTCGTATAATACATATTACGAAAATATTCATCTGGCATGTATATTTTCGTATTACGTTTTTGATCGCCAAATACAAAAATGTCAAGGACAACGGCGTTTTAAATTTAAAATTAAAATTTTGTCAGTTTGACAGCAAAATAACTCAATCTAACACATGCACATGATAACTAATGCATATATATACCCAAATATGGGGATTAAAATCGGGAAATAATTTTCCTCGATTTTTAATAATTTTTTACAAAAATTCCACTGGTCGATTAACACAGGAAATCATTTTCTTGCATCCACGGATGTTCAGTGACGTCACATTTCGCTTGCGTATTACTAGAACTTCTCGATTTGATTTCTAGGATTAACAAACTATAATTATAGTTTCTAAAACACGCATCTTATGTTTGCATTTAATTAATGAGATTTTTAAATAAATTTGACCATGATAATACAGAAAAACGCTTTAGAATTTGAACAGGGGTTTCTAGAATTAGCTACCAAAAGGAACTAGAAGTTCTAAGGATGACATAGAGTTATGTTTACTAAAGCCACAATTTACTTTCTATATGTCAGTCCAGGATGTATATATATATTTTTTTAATAAGAATTATAGCTAATGATTACATTTAACCAAACATTGAAAACAGTTTAGGTTATAGTTTATGCTAAAAGAAAAAAAAAATCTGTTGTCAATATTTGAGTTTTTATAAATGCAACATTTTCTTTAATCGTTAAAATGTTTTTTTTTTTTTTTTTTTTTTTTTTTTGTGAATAAAATTATTATTTATTTGATATATTGGCTGTTAAATTATATTTTCTATATTAAAACAACCTGTTTTGCTGTTTTGTGAGGTTGTTACATAACGCAGATTGAAAAATGTTGATTTATTCACCTGATCTTAGTTTTAAAAATCTGGAGTGACTTCACTCGACTTTCCGAACATTGAGTAATTAACAGTTTTGCAGATAAAGTAAAGAAAGAGGAATTGTTAAACAAACAAAAGAGAGAAAACAATAATAGAGTGTTTGAGTATTTTTCTCCATATATTACACGATGTTTTATTTAACGCTACTGAACTTTGAGCCCATAGATCATAATGATAAAGAATTTTTCTTTGTGTCCCTGTAATAAAACTATAAGTCCTAGATTCTCCAAAATCTATACAGATTGTGTATCTGTGATCTATAATATGTGTATAAATTTTTTGCTCAATTGAATAAGGCGTTTAGATCACTTTTAAGATTTTGGTCCCATAGACCATTATGATAAAGAATTTTTCTTTGTGTCCCTGTAAAAGAACTATGAGCGCTAGATTCATCAAAATCAATAGGGTTCCTACTACGGTAACTTGCAACATGCGTATCGACTTACAGCTCATTCGAGCAAAGCGTATAGACACTAGCGTGTTCACTCACTCACATACACACACACATACATACACACATACATGTATCATCGTAAAAATAGTGAAAACGGACTCAGGAAACCTCGAAACGTGTAAAAACATCAAAACTCAAATTCTCTTGACATGATTACAATACTTTGCTCACTATAGTGTTCGGAAAGTAAAAATTATGACCATTCAGCACAAATCTAGGATTTGAAAAGCATTATGCAATATGCATAAAGTAAAACTTATTTACTACTTTTGATGAATAAGCATGAAACAAATAAATAAAAATCAGTCATGCGAAAAATTTATTATAAAAGTAAAATACTAGCACACCTATCAACATATAAAAAAAAAAAAAAATGTTGAAACATGATAATTAATTGATTTTTTATCATTAATACTCGTAAATCATACTTTTAAACAATTAAAATAAATAAATATACTTTATTGAACTTACAAAAGCTGATCATATTTTCTATATATCAACATGTCAGAGGTCAAACGAAAACCATTCATATATAATAATAATAATAACATAGAAGGAAAAAACCTTTTCATGATTGTTGACATTTATGGTTCAAAGTTTAAGGTTATGAATAAGTAAATATATAAGTAAAATAAAAAATATCAGTATAATAGCAGGAGACTTGGCGTTGGAATATTAAAACAGGAATAAACTACTACGTCAGAAACGCCAAAGAAAATTTATTGAGGTGCAATAAATTTTCTTTGGCGTTTCTGACGTAGTAGTTTATTCCTGTTTTAAAAAATATCAGTATTATTCTGGTCCTTCAATTTTCATTATTTATTCAGACTAGGATTTAATAATGACCCCATATTTGATTTACTAAAAAATGCGAAAGTGATCTCTCAAAAATCAAACCGAGCGTTTCTCACAAAACAACTGTTTCTTGTAATGTATTCAGTAATTGAAAAGAAAACAAGCACTGTTTTTGTCTAAAGAATTCTTCATGTGAGTCATAAAATAAAACAAAAAAACAAGTAACAAATTTTAGCAGTTTTAAATATGTTTCTTTTTCTTCTCTCCCCCCCCCACCCCCACCCCGTAGTATTTGCAATCATACTTTTTCTTTTAACAAACATAGAATATAATTTTTTTTTCTCTATTATTAAGATTGCTTCAATCATATAAAGTAAATTCTTTATATTCTAATATTAGATTTGGAAAATCAAATAAAATAAATTTTTTATTCTAATAAAAACATTGTGTAAGTTAAAATTACAGATTTTTCATGTTTTAAAAACACTTACAAATTACAAAGTATTTTATTATCATTATTATTAACATATTAAAACTTGCATAATCGGTTTACATTTATAAAAATTAAAGGAGAGAAAAGAAAAAAGAAATTGAAAACGAAAAGAAAGAAAAAGAAACATCTTTTGCCTATAAACTCGAGAACTTAATCTGTCCAACAATTTAACCTATATTTACACTACATACCTCCCAGTAAAAAGTGTGTCCTTTTAATATAATTTATAACACATAAAGTAATTAAGGGAAATTATTAAAGCACTATTAAAAAGGTACCTATAAAGTTTATATATATTTCATATACGAACTTTATATTTTGTGGTTTTTAATGTAAGTTTTATAATGATAGAGTAAAGAAGTGGTGTGAAGAAATGGTGTGTATTTAAGAAAAGTCAACGCGCAAGTATAGGTAATATGTAGGACACGAATTAGGTTTTTTTTAATTATTATTATTAGTATCATTATACTTCATTATAAATAATGATAACTCATATGACACTGTGAATATATATATATCGCCTTCATCTAAAACGAATAAGTAGTCATTTTCTGAATCGCTTAGATTTTCGGGTTATGCGTTTAAGATAAGCGTTGGTGAAACAATAAATTATATTATGTATCCTTTGTATTGTTAGAAATTTTTATAATTAGCTTGTAGCAGATTTTTTTTTTTCTTTCAATGTAATAACATATAGCTCAGACACCTTTTTCCAAACTACCAGTAAATTATTTCTAAAATAAAACAAAATATTTAACTTTACTGAGAAATAAAATGGTTTTGATAAAACGCATTGCCATCGTTAGAAAATAAATAAATAAATAAAAATGTAAGAAGGGGCAAGACCAATTTTACATTGGTCTCTAGACAATGGCGTTTTACATGCAATAGTAAAAGAGAATATACTGTATTTTCATAAAACATATTGTTTCTTACATAATATTTAATATTCAAAATAATTTTGTAGTTTATGTTTTCAGAAATATGCAATATAATCACAATTTAAATGAATTTTTAAAATACTGGAGGGGGGGGGGGATCACACGTACCGGCGCCCATGCTAAAATATTTTCCCTTGAAAACGCTTTTTCTAAACTACGTGTTTCTATTAAAACACTATATATGAATAAGGAGCTTCCTTGGAATGAATATTAACAGGGTTGATTGTGATTTAAGGGCCCGCTTCACTTACCAACGCCGTAAGCTCAAACCAATGTTATTCTATGGGAAATTTTATGTACCTATAGCTCTTTAACTAATACATATTAATAAATTCTTTTTTCACATTTAGAAAATTCACAACTGTTAAATTGACTGTTTTTTTTTTTTTTAAATATTTTATTTTGAAACTGTAAACGTAAAGTTTTCACATATTGAAAATTTGTATTTTACAGCTTCAAATTAAAACATTAAAAATTTTAAAAATCCGTTTAAAAAAAATGTCTGTCATTTTAACACTTATAATTTTCCTGAATGTGAAAACAGAGTTTAAAAATACGTATTTAGTTAACGAGTTATAAGTAAACAAAATTCCCCGTATGCTAACATTGGTTTGGGCTTCCAGTGACGGTATGTGAAGCTCCTTAAAGGCAAAAAACCTGAAAATTACAACCTCTAATTAAAAAAATAATATAAAATAATGTAAAAGAAAGAAAAGAAAGAAAGAAAGGAATATAAAATGATACTTAAATTATTTAGAATAGAAGTCTCAATCTTTTTAAAATTTGTTCACTTGTCACCTGGATGACAAATGAACAACCAATGGAAAGACAAGATAACTTTAAAGGAAAACTTTTTAGATAAAAACAAGCATTTTAAAGATAAATCTTTCCATTTGCCTTTTTTTTTTTTTTTTCTACTTTTTTAAAAACGGTATTTTTAATAATATTTTACTATGAATACTATTAATATATGGTTAAAACAGCTTTATCGTAACAGTTAATAAATGGCTTCCGAAATGAAAACAAAGTTCTTTAGTACAATAAAATAATTATCTTAAACGCGTTCTTTTAAAAATGTCTTTCTTCTAAGCTTGAAAATGTTAAATGTGGATAAGAAGCTTGTATTATGCTTGTCACGTATCTATGCAAAATGTATCGGACGTAACCAAGAATGTAGACCGCGATAAAAGCTTTCCAAATTATGGGTCTGTCATCTCTTAAAAATCAAACAACGCATTTCTCGTAAAACAAAACTTTTCTGAAAAGCATTTAGCATTTAGAAAAAGAACATTGATTTCGTCTAAAGAATTCTTCAAGCAAGTCGTACAACAAAACAAAACACCAAGCAACAAACATCAGTAGAATATTTTGTTGTTTTAAATATGAATATTTTTTGTTGCTCTAGAAGTCGCAATCTTTTATTTTTCTTTTAATAAGCATAGAAAGCAAATGCTTTAGGGTTACATACAAACGGAACGCTTGCAATTTCGATGACGTAAATTTTGCAAGTTTTTTGCAAATACAGTCATCAGCAAAAGTATCCGAGCACTAGCGAAAATTCTTATGTAAAAAATGTGCACTTAATGCAGTTTTGTTAAATAAATCTTTGTCGAATCCTGTTCTTACTCAGTCTAAGAACATGATTCGACAAGGATTTACATAACAAAACAGTGTTAAGTGTGTTTTTTCAGACAGGAATTTTTGCTACTGCTCGGATACTTTTGCTGCCGACTGCAGTCATACATTTGGAACGCTTGCAAACGGCTTTGCAACTGGAAGTGTTTCATTTGTATGTACCCCTTATTCTAATATTAAGATTGAGCTAATCATAGAAAGTAAATTCTTTATTTTAAATGAAGATTGGGTCAGTTACAATATTTTCCATTCTAAGAGTAATATTGCGTCAGTTACAATATATATATATTTTAATTTTGGTTTGTATTTTATAAACATTTACAAGTTACTTTTTTTTATGAAAAAACATTTTTAATTTGCATTTAAAAAATGAGAGAAAAAAAAATTAAAGTTGTTTCATATTCTTTGAAAAAAAATATAAATTAGAATTATTTATTATTCAAATAAACCAGCAACATCTATAACGTTTTTAAAATTTAAAGGAAAAAAAAAAAAAAAAAAAAAACTAACACATATATTTGTATCTAAATTTGAAAACTTCTATTGATTAAATTTACAAAGAATGTTATAATTACAGATTATTCATATTTTTAAAACATCTATAAATTGCAATTTTTATTAACCAATTAATAACATTTATAATGTATTTACGTTAATAAAAAATAAGGAAAAATACTAACAGTTATTTGTATCTAAACTTGGGAACTTTCATTGATCAAATTTACATCCCATATTATAATTACAGATTTTCATAATTTTAAAAACATCTATGGATTACAATTTTTATCAACCAATTAATAACTTTTATAGTGTATTTACATTCATAAAAATTGAAGAAACAAATTATTTGCATCTAAACATGAGAACTTCCATTGATCAAATTTGTATCCCGTATTACAAATATGGATTTTGATACTTTTGAAAACATGGAAGACATTCGAAAGTATTCGACTAGTTTTATAAAATAGACTTATCGAAATAAATATCGAAATAAATATGACTTATCGTTTATAAATATATCATGAGAATATATGACTTCGTATTTTGGCCGTTGCTTGTAAATATAAAAATGAAAGTGTTTAATGAATTCCTCTTAAAAAAGGTCGACATAAAATTAACTTTATCGTTGTGGCATCATGAAATCCTTCACACGTGACCACTGTTGGGAACATTGTATCATTAGCATGTCTACGTTTGTATTTCATAGGGAAATATTTGCATTCTACAGGGAAATGTTTTTATCTCGTTGGGAAATTCGTAGGGAAGTACAGAATGAGAAATCCTCTGGGGTGGAAAACAATAGATGAAATTAGCCTCAAGCACAAAAAAACGATAGAGTCTATTATGGATAATGTGTAAGACACGAAAGTAAAGCGTTTTTTATTATTGTATTTATTATAAATACTAATAATATATGACTAAAACAGCACTTTCCTAACTTCAGAAAATAATTTTCGTAATAATATAATATAGCTTTTTATTTATACAGAGCAATAAACCAATATTGCTATAACACGTTTGCTTAAAAAAATGTTTTCTAAATTGTGGCTCTTTTTTTAAAATATTATATATGAATAATAAATTGAGAAAAAAAATAAATGAAAGTTTTTTACTTCTACGATATTATTATTATTTAAGTGAGGTAAATTTAATAATATTTTACTATGAATACTGTTAAAATACGACTGAAACAGCTTCTAATTCTACAGAAAAACAAAACAATTTTATTAAAATCAATTCTATCTCTCTTTCTCTCTCTCTCTCTCTCTTATTTTATTTATTTTTTATTTATTTATTTATTTATTTATTATTGAAGCTAAAATTTATCTTCCGCAACACTTGCAATAAGCTTATAACATAACGTATCCAAGTAAAATATATCGAACATAGTGAAGAATGCATCACGATAAAATATTTCCAATTTATGGACCTGTCATGTTTCAAAAAACAAACCAAGCGTTCTTTGTAAAACAATCCTTTCTTGAAAAGTATTTAGCATTCAAGTGAAGAACACTGCTTTCCGGTACAAAGTTCTTCATGCAAGTCACAAAACAAAATAAGACCAGTAACAAACATGAGAAGAACATTTGTTGTTTAAATATGACATTTATTTATTTATTTATTTTTATTTATATGCTGACAAAAATAAATAAATAAATAGATAAATAAATAAACATATACAGCAAATTCTTTAAACTGACATTAAGGTTACTTTAATCATATAAAATATATTTTTTATTCTCATATTAAGATTATGCCAATCATATAAATTATTGTTTCTAGTTGTAAGACTGTGTCAGTTACAATTACAGATTTTTCATATTTTTAGAAATATTTATAAACTACAATTTTTTATTAACCGATCGGTATCAGTTATAACGTATCTACCTTCTTAAAAATTAAAGAAAAAAAAAAAAAACGAACACAATTTGCAACTAAACTTGAGAATTTCCATTCTATATTTTTGCTAATGTACTTCAGAGAAGTTTTCATTGCTTAAATTTAATAAGTAACGCTTTAATTATTTGATCAGTTTCGTAAAAGAACATTCCAATAAATCATAAAAATAATCATAACTAGCAACCAATGCGATTTTTGTGTATCGACAATTTTTCACAGAAAAATTTTCACCTCCGTTAATCAGGAAAAAAAAAAAAAAAAAAAAAAAAACTGCTACAATAGCTCATAAAAATGTTTACGAAAAAATACCGGTGTAAAAAGAATTAGAATGGTTGGTAGCTATAGTATATTTAATGAAAATCTAAGGAATTAATATTTTTTGTTTACTTGTAAGCATAATATTGAGTCTGTCGTTCAACAACCATAAATATTTATTTAAATATATTTTTATTTAAAGATATACTGATTTAAAAATTACTTTTATTTAAAGATATACTGATTTTTTACCAACTATGCGAAGAATGCTAGTGCCAGAAGTCGAACACGGAGACTCCGCTTACCGTGCGGATGCACAACCACTGTGCCAATCTGGAGGGTTACACTCGTGGCACTACTCACATAACATCCGTTGGAAGGTTACAGTGTCTGTAAACGCAAATGTAGTAGATGAGGAGAAGTTACAAGTCTATCGAAGTTGCCACGATTCAAATGGTCACCTATTACGTATGCATTGGCTGACACGTTGACCTTGCAAGTGGATATTATGCAAAAAATACCATGTGAGAAATCGGCCTGGGTGGCTCAATGGTACAGCATTCATCCAGTAAGCGGACTGCTCATATTCGATTCTCAAATCTGGCACTTTTCACATAGTTGGTATAATATTTCAACTTCATACTCACCAATATCTCTAAATAAATATTGATGTTTAATGAACATTTTCTAAGTAATTTACGATGTATATCGCAGTGACAATGATTACTATGCTTATTTGTTACATATGCATTTTCAGACACAGTGATCTTGCTAACGAATGTTATGTGAAAAATTGCATTCGTGTAGCCAGTCAGAGTGGTATAGCATCCGCGCGGGAAGCGTACTCCCCGAGTTCGATTCCTGTAATTTATCACTTGGTATAATAACTCAACCTTACACCCCAATATTTCTAAATACATAATGAGAGTATTTAACGATGTTTACGTAAGGAAGGTTAGCACGTAAATATGAATGTTTAAAACGTGAAAGCATGATATATATATTTTTTAATTACATTTTATTATGAATTCGATTGTATGGCATGCTGTTTTTTTTTTTTTTTTTTTTTTTTTTTTTCTTTTTTTTTAATTATCAACAATTTTTTTTCAAAATAAAAACTTCCTTTTTTTTTTTTTTTTCAATTCGAAAATAATAATAATAATAATAATAATAATAATAATAATAATAAATAAATAAAATAAAAATAAATAAAAATAAAATAATGAAAATAATGAAAATAAATAAAATAAAATAAAAATAAAATAAAATAAAAATAAAATAAATAAAAATAAAAATAAAAATAAAAATAGGTAAAATAAATAATAATAATAATGATAATAATAGTAATTTTCAAAAACATATTGCTTTAAAAGTGATTCTTCTAAACTTCTTTTTAACGATTACTAAATACGAATAAAAAATCGGAAAAAAAAAAATAAATAAATAAAAGCGTTTATTTACAGAGTATTGAAAACTAAATAAAGTACAATTTTCAAATATATTTTACTATAAATACTAATATTATTTGGCTTAAACAGCTCAACAGAGTAATTTTATAAAGCACATTCTCTAAATAAAATGCGATTTTTAGGGATTATTACTACGACTAAAATGGCATTACAAAAATTACGATTTTATGGTCCTTATGATGGCTGTTTTACCAGCTGAGAAGCTTTGGGAGAACTTTTTTAAAAAGCTATTTCTATTTTTAATGTGGTCTAATTTAAAGTTGTAAAATTAGTTAATAATTGAGAATAAACAGACATAGATTTTCAAAATATTTGAAAATTAGCTGGCTATTACAACCATAATTACAGAATAACTCTGGAAATAATCAAAATTCTGTCCAATAATCGCAGTTGCATTCGCATTGACGTAGAGCCAAACAAAAATGTAGATCAAGTTTGCGCTTTCTACTACAATTAAAGATGAAGTCGAAGAAAAGCTGCATGGAACATCAAGTTAGTTATGATGACAGCTTGTGCCCCAGCTGAAAAGCTTAGGGGGGAATTTTTAAAAGGCTTTTTTATTTTTAATGTAATGTAATTTGAAGTTTTTAAAGTTAATAGTAATTAATGAAATATCAAATTAGCCCTCATGAGGACCGAAGTTCTCACCTGAAAAGGTTAGAAAGAATTTTTCTAAAAGGAATTTCAATTATTAATGTGATGTAATTTAAAGTTCTTAAAATTAATTAGTAATTAACAAGAAATAGATATAGATTTTAAAAATAATAGAAAATTAACTGAATAATTCTAGCCAATGAGCGCAATTGCATGACGTGACAAAACAAACACATAGATTACAGATGTCGCTATCTACTAGGATTTAAAACACAGTCGAAGAAAAGCCAAATTAAACATCAAGTTAACCCTGATGATATCTGGGCCCCATCTAAAATGCTAAAGATTTTTTTTTTTTTTAATAATTCCATTTTTAATATAGGATTTTATTTTTAACAGTGTAATAAAAGAATGGGAGTATTTAGTGATTTTTATACATGTAAGGATATACATACATATATATATATATATAATTATATGTTATGGTAAATACTAGCAACCATTTTCTTAACAGTTAATAAATTAATTCCGAAAGAACAATAAAACTTTTAATTCTATCAAGTAATAAAATAATTTCACTAAAATATATACTCATAAAAATGTTATTATTATTATTTTTTTTTCTAAACTGAATCTTTTTCAAAATATTAAATTCGAAGAAGAAGAATGTAGTAAGCATATCACGTATCCATGCAAAATGTGCCAATCATAACAAAGAATATTGCACGATAAAAGCTTTCCGATTTATGAACCTGTCATCTTTCGAATGCTAAATACTTTTCAAGAAAGAGTTGTTTTGCAAGAAGCGCTTTGTTTGATTTTTGAACGAAGAATACTGTTTTTGTCAAAATAATTCTTCCTGTAATTCTTAAAACCAAAACCAAAAACTAAGTTACAATGTCACAAATATGCGTAAAATATTTACTGTTTAAATGAGAATATATTTTCTTTTCTTTATTTTTTTTTCTTTGTGATTTTAAATACAGTACCTTTCGAATTTTTATTTCTTTTAACAAATATAAAAAGAAATTTTTTTATTCTGGTATTAAGATTACGTCAAATTTAATTTTCTTTTTCACTAGCATAATCTGTTTATCTGTCTGTCTGCAGTGAGGAGACTCATCACTTATCGTCATCTTAAGCCAAACCCAATACTATTATGGGGGAAATAATAGCTTTTATAACTCATTACTAGATATTTTTTAATTCCATTTTCACATTTAGAAAATTTACATTTGTAAAACTAATTATCATTTGGCATTTTTTTTTTTCGCAAATTTACTTTAAATCCGTAAAATCCAAATTTTTACTTGCAAGGAAACATTCAAAAGGTGTCGTCTTCAAGAAACATTGAAAAAAATATATGTTATTCTACTCTTCATAAAACACCAGAAAGTTAAAAAAGTATCGACCGAAATGAGTTACAACGACCACAAAAAATTATCAAAATTAAGCCTATTTAACAGGGAGCAGCCCCCACTCATCACTCTTGGAGTGATGCTGAGCGCTTCTAAGGGGACTACTCGCAGTTTATAAAAAAAAAAAAAATACTTAAATCGCCAGGCCTTAGTCTAGAGTCGACTGTGGGCGAAGGTGTAAGAACTGAACAATTTCCAAGTTGCGCCGAGAATTTGCCTTTCGCGACAAGGGGCGCTATGGAGAAAACTGTTTAACGCAGATAAGCAGTCATATTTTTTATGTTGTTGAAGTTGTGGGTGATAATGAAGATATACACTACAATATTAAAGATGAGATGAAACAGTCTTTCGAAGGGATTAGAACAAACTTTTTTATTTGCAGTAGGAAATCTTCAAGTCAGATTCTTTTAAAACTGGGCTGATTGCAGCACCAAGGGGGAGAGTACAGAAATTCACATTCTCGCGCACATGCTTTTTAGAGGACAGACAAAACACTCTCACACTCAGACCATACAGTAAAAACTTAACTATATATATATATATATATATATATATATATATATATATATATATATATATATATATATATATATATATATAAATTAAAAATAATTAAATTTTAACTCCAATAATTAGTTCTATTTGAGGTGTCTATCAAAAGATAGTATATTCATTTCAATTTATTCAGGGGGGAAGGACGCGTAACAATGTTTTCCAACCAGCCCTCGGGACTTGGCAAGGGATTTCTAATATGGTATAGACTTGTAAGAGTTCAACTGTAGTAGTGATGTTCTGGTGTGCCCTCCTCTCCGCAAGAGCATAGGGGCGTGCGTCAGCAGTGGAATCTGTGTAGGTACTTCGGAAATGGCATATGACCTGATAGGAAGGCAGCAGACTCAGCAGAGAGTGACTAATCATTTGCGGTGGCATGCGGGATCAAGGAAAAGGTATATCTTCCATTTTCTGAGTCCTCCCACCAGGCCTGCTATTCCCGAAGCATTGAAAGGTTTAGTGTGCTTTTAATGTACGAAGAAGGTGCAGGAAGAGAATAGTCTATGCTATTATTCTCCGTTGCACCCTTTGCTAAGGAGTCTGCCAATCCCTTATCGAACACACCTCTATAAGTCAGGGACGTTAGGAAATTTAAATCTTTATAGAGTTGCTTTATTTTAAGAACTTGAGGGTGTCTTATGACGGACTACGGCCTGCAGACCCGATAGACTATCGCTAAAGATATGGAATTTTTGATTGATATCATGTTGGGCTATGATCCACTCCAGGGCCTTTTCTATTGCGAAAAGTTCCCCTTGGAAGACTGAGTTATAATCTTCGAGTCTGCATGCCCACCGATGGATGCATTCATTGTTTTTTAGAACACAGAAGGCAGCCGCGACCCCGTTTTAGAGCCATCAGTATAGTAGGAACCGACGGAGAAAAACTATTTTTGGAACATGAAGTGAGTAAGGAGGCAATCTCCTGAGCTGGGTGGATTTGCCAGCTGGGAAGGAGATGTTGCACTCTAACACCAGGAACAAGTAAATTTGAAAGATCTGAGTTTTGAAGTTGTAAGATATTCGTCTTATTGTGACTATATTTAAGTTGGAGATGTACATGGGGGATCTCGGTGATGACTGTGAGGGCGTCTGTTGAAATGGTTTTATAGCCACGTGAAATTTAGAGTAAAAAAATTCTTTGAACAAAGTTAATTTTGGTTTTTGCAGTTTGTGTGAGATGCCCTCTCAAGATATCAGCCCCATAAGTAAGAATTTTATCAATGATTGAGCTATACCAGATTTTAAGAAGAGTTGTTGATGCCTAGTTTTTGCACTTGATAAAAGCCTGCGCTATATATATATATATATTTTATACGAAACAACTGCTGCCAATATTTACAATTTATAATACTTGCTCAAAAAATATTTTTATTTTATTAAATTAATTATTAGTTGAATTTAATCAGGTTAGAATATAGAGATGTTTCAAACTAAATGTTCCTCAAAAGTAAAAAAATGTTTTTTTTTTCCTACATTTTTATGATTAGCTATATGTCTAACAGTCGTTTTTGAAATTAATTTAACAAACTTTATAGGAAAATAGGAAGTGAATGTCAAAGGATTAGAACAATTAAAAGTACAGGGTGATTTGTAAAGAAGTATACAGTTTCAATGTACTATAAATCAAGAACAATATAAAACATTGTATGTTACCTGTATTAGAATTGAAAGGGATTATTCTAAGTTTTGTTAGAGACAATCAATCACAGATGTTCTATGTGTGACCTCTTTGTCACACGACACACATCGAGCCGGGATTCCATTTTCGCAAAATGTGTGTTAATGTATCTGTATCAAGTCCATTATTAGTGGCTGTGATACGCTGTTTCAATCCCGCTAGATCAACAGGAAAGGGGGGGACGAATAACTTGTCCTATACTTACGCCCTCAGGAACAAATCACAAGGTGTTAGGTCTGGACTTCTGGGTGACCAGTAAGTACCATGTTGTAGTCCATTGTTTGGCGACTTCTTACGATACAGTCGGTCGTCCAGGACATTTACCTTTGCCCAAACAGCCTATAGTTTTAAATTTTTCATGCCATTGATAGTAGGTTTTATAGTTGGAACTTCTTTTTCAAATCGTGATATACAACAATTGTAGATTCCGTTTTGTTTAATTCAAGAACACAAAAGGCTTTCTCCACTGCAAATGCCGCCATTTCGACTGACTAGTTACAAAACACACATGCTATTGCCTACGTCACTTCCGTCAGAGGCGAGACACAAATTTTAGGAGTATATCTACCTTACGGTTCGCTGAAGTGGTGCGTGTGTTTGACTGTTACTGTTTTGTAGCATCTAGAAAGTGTATATAATATATAAATTTATTGCCTGCATTAAAATATTGTCGAGGACGTTATTTATTCGTTTGAAAATATTAAAGTAGCAAATAATAAATAATGAACCGTATTGCAAAAGTAAAATACATGCATATGGGCCAACGGTTGGTCAAGATCAGTCGATCCATTCAGCTAATGCCATTTATAGCCATTGGCCAACAAAATCATCAACGAAAACAACGGGTGTTTCAGTATTGTACAAGATATTTTTTTTTTCCTACCGTAAACATTTTTAGAACGTTTTGAAACTAATGTTATAATTTATGTAAAATAGCATTTTTGTTTATTTTCGACTTTTACTACATTTTACTTATTTATTTTTGCATAGATCCGACTGATGTAAAGTGCACTATTCCTGTTTTATATCATCTAAGTAAAAGGCGCAAAACTAAAGATTTTATTTATTTATTTTATTTTACTTTTTTTTTTTTTTTTTTTTCGTTTATTAACTGTAAATCCCATTTTCCAAGTGTTAGCAGCGAATTTCATTCTTTTCTTTTACGATCACTAAGCTGTGTCAAAAAGCAATAATGGAATTAATAAAAACAAATGTTGGCTTTTCCAAAGCCAGCGTAATTTTACAAAATGTAAATCTGTCAAGAAATTTGATTTAAGAGGGGGTGGGGGGGATTTATTGTCCTTTCTTGCACATTAAAACCATTGTACCTACCGTCGCCGGAAACGAAAATACATGTTATTCTATAGGAAATGTTAATTATTTTATCTTTTTAATGAGAAATTTAATTTGTTTATTACTCCCTTTTATTAATTCTCTTTTCACAGTCAGGAAATTCATAATCGTTAAACCAGTTTTTTTTTTTTTTTTTTTTAATTATTTAAATTATTTTTTATACGTTGCTTTGGGAGCTAAAAATACAAATATGAACTAAATATATTTTGTGTGCTTTATACCTTTAACACGTTCGTCGCCCAGCATGAGTCGGCTGAGTTTCCCGCCGAACCCAAATTCGACTGCCGGAGATAACGTGTACCAGAGAACCACAAATAAAAAAAAATAGAAGTAAGAAAATTTCTGTAACTTCTCGTTACCAAATGGTTGTCCTCGGAAAATGCTATGCCCGACAATTATAGTAAAAAAAAAAAAAAAAAAGCAACGTGCCCCAACATTTTGAGATTCGTCCGAATCAGCAGGACAAGCCTTATAAGAAGCATATGCGTCATATGTTGCCAGAAGAACAGGAAAACTGCCGAACGCCAAAAAACGAAGAAAAATGTTTAAAAAATAAAAAGAGGAAAAAAAACTACGACCTATTATTCCAATTGTCCAAAACCACCTCAAATGTATTTAGAGTGTTTTAAGAAACACCATGTGATATCGTGTAATGTAATATGTTACCTTAAATATGAATAAAAAGTATAGTATAATGCAGGGGGACCAAAATTTTTTATTTGAATTTGAGGACAAATATGGTGGCATCCTCGAGTTTCGAGGACAAAACAAATAAATCACCTTAAATTGTAAAATTTTAGTGACGTGACTAAAAGAATTTATCTAAACTTATTATTTATACATATAGTATATTATTATAATAAAACATTAATAAATTTATAATCCGTGTCCTGAAAAGTGTTCGAATTTTTTGAGGAGAAAGTAATTTTCGAAGACGGTCCTCAGCATTCGAAGACGCCTTTTTTGTTTAAGATTATTCACTAAATATTCGTTTTAAATCTTTCACAAACAAATACAGTCAGCTCTCTTTAATCTGCAATTAAATTTTTAGTGTAAAAAAAAAATAAATAAATAAATAAATAAATAAATAAATAAAATAAAAAATATAAATAAATAAGGGAGGCATACTATTGTAACATTCGCAGCTATCGTTGATCACAAGTCGGATCGTGTACTCCGCAGCAAAAATATCCGAGCACTAGCAAAAATCCCCGTCTTAAAAATGTACACTTAATACTGCTTTGTTAAATAATTCCTTGTCGAGTCATGTTCTTAGTCTGTCTAAGAACATGATTTCTGTACTTAAAAAATATTTTCCTTTGTATTTTTAAAATAAATATGTATATTTATATTTTATTGCTGCGTATTATTTAAGTATGTTTAAATTATTTATCATATGAATACACAATTTTATTAAGATTGAAAAAAATTTTATTCTGAAATTTATCAGAAATTGTCTTTCTATTTTAATGTATATTTATGAAATAATAATAATAACAATTACTGACTTTTTATCTGATAAAGATAGAAGAGTTGAGTTGTCACAGTTACAATTAAAAATGCTAAATAAGAAATAATTAAAAATAATAAAAATTAATAAAAGTGTGCCCATGCATCAAATTATTTCAAAACTTCCAGATATATTTAAAATCCCCAGGAATTTTCAAAATTTCCTTCCCAAAAAACCCGGTTTATTTCCGGGGAAGAAACGGGTTTTTTCCAGCCTTTGAGCATGTTCAGTAGAGCGCCCGATCCACGGCCGGTCGATTTATTCCGAGCCAAAGCGTTCAGTGGTGTCGACCGATCCAGATCAACACCCACTTGACAATGAATAAAGCCAACAGACGAAATTTCACATTCGCTCTCACGCCATGAAATCTAGGACTATAGTCCTATCCACCCAGTTTCAGGTTTTCACCCTTTCCACATTCCATTTTAGTCTTTCAGTGATATGCGTAATTTCAGGTGTATGCATCGTTCAGAAGCCAAAATCGGCACGTGGTTGTGTAATCAAGTAGCTTCAAATAGTCAATATGTGAATAATATGGATTTTTCAAGAGGATAATGGATTAATTCGTAAGTGATTTATTTTGATAATTCTAATTTTAAAATTTCTTCGTATTCTTGAAAATTGGTTTTGATTGCTTCATATTTTTTTACTTTGTTTTCATAATAATGAAAAAAGTTTTAGCACGTGCTAATTATTTAATAGAAAGCTTTATAATGCGTTTTATAAGAAGTTTAATACTTATCCTGAATCTCAGTATAATATTTTTTTCGGATGTTTTTGTGTATAGTAAATATTTTTAAGTGTTTACTCAAAAACATGATGCACTACAATATACATATTGGTATTAAATATATATGTGTGTGCGTGTGTGTGTGGTTCATTAATTTA
The DNA here is from genome assembly GCA_963930645.1 of Salticus scenicus. Taxonomy (NCBI): domain Eukaryota; kingdom Metazoa; phylum Arthropoda; class Arachnida; order Araneae; family Salticidae; genus Salticus; species Salticus scenicus. The sequence continues at coordinate 499,409 of CAWVNO010002827.1, read as the reverse complement.
AAAAAAAAAAAAAAGAAAGAAAGAAAGAAAGAAAATCACATTTTTAGCAGCTAAATTGTTATATTGAATTACAGCAACTATTATTTTAAGCTGACAATATAGTTAAAGTAACCTGTCTATTTTTTGTATGTTTAATTATTGTTATTATTATTATTAATACAAACAGTATTATACAAACTGTATTAAATATTAAAAGTGTTTAATCCCATTATTTATTTTATTACATATTACATTTAAATACACATAGATTTATGTCTATTTAAAATTTTAATACAATAATTCTAATTATTAAATATCTAAGAAACTTATACGATACTAAATCCAAAAACAAAGATAAATAACTCTTGTTAAAGATGAAAAAAATCATATATTGTTTAAAAGAAACATTATTTATATTTTTAATTGAATGCTTCATAACTAGTTTTGAAATTTGAAAATTTTAGTGAAGTATTGATGTTTAGAATCAGAAAACATTACATTGATAGTATTGTTTGATACTTTTAATCTGGGTGGAGAAATTTATGAATAATCTGTAATGTTGTGTTCATTATTTTTGTCCTAAAGCTATTAAACTAAAGATTTCAATCATATTGATATAAGCTTATATATATAATATTCGTAATACTAATCACATTTTTAAAACAACAAATTTAGATTTTTACTGTTTAAACTAATATGAAATAAATTTTTTCAAAGCATTTTTTAGAATTATAATTAAATTATTTACATACTTCTTTAAAGCATGACTTTATTCTTATAATAAATCGAATCAATGTATTTTATAATTAAAAATAATTTTTTTTCTTTTCTTCTTTTTTTTTTTTTTTTTTTTTTCCTTTTACCTTGTTAAGGAAACCGAATGAATTTTTAAAGCTTAATCGAAACTAATCAGTAATATATTTAATTTTATTACTAATGAGTAATTTCTAAACTTAAAATTTTAATTTCTGACGCTAACTGATTAAAAAGAGTAATAAAAAACATTATTTTGAATTACAAACTGTTTACTGTGTTTAAATACTTTTTAATGTATTTAATAGCAATGATTAAAGGGTTGAATGAAGGGTTAAATGAAAGTGAACAAATCATTGAATATTCTGTAATTATATGCTCCCCATTTTTTCTTTTTAACGACTAACATAAATTTTAACACACACGCACTTATATATCAATGCATTCGTTACATGTTATTATTATTATTATTATTATTATTATTATTATTATTATTTTTAATTTATTTTTAAACTGTTTGTTTTTGTTCAACATATTTTATTATTATACATTATTTGAAAATGACAAAGATTAATTTTAGTTTACTTTAATTAGTTGAAATTTAATAATGATAATAATAATCAGTTTTATTTCAATATACAGTTTAGAATAATAATTGAATAGTTAACAGACTTTTTTTTTTTTTTTAAGTTGAATCTTCTAGTGAAAATTGTAGGGGTTAATCATTATTTGAGTGATATGTTCACTAATTATCCTTATTAACTACTTATCTAAATTTTGACTTTATTAATATTTGTTTTCAATAAGCAAACTAATTATTAAATAGAAACACTTTTAAAAAATGGCAAAATTTAATTTTAGTATTACTGTAATAAGTTCAAAATTTAAATATAATAACTGAATTATATGCTTTAAAGTATCAAAAATTGCAGAATTAGAAAATGTTCTCAATTTTTTTATATTTCTGCATTTTTTAAGTATTTATAAATAGTGAATCTAATATAATTTTTTATACTTGACTTAAAGCGAAAAAAAAAAATTGCTTAGCTATCGAATTTTTTATTTTCTCCCAAGTAAAGCCTTAAACACTAAACTATCTTAAATAACGTATACACACACACACACATACATATATATGTATATAAATTAATTTGCAGTTTCATTTATAACCATTTAATATTTGATTTTAGTTTATTAATTTTAGTTATTATTATTATTATTGTTATTATTTTAATATTAAGAAACAGTATTGTACTGTTAATACTGTAATATTAAACAGTATTGTACTGTTTAATTAGAAGGAAAGAATATAGTTTTGTAAATGTCTGTTAAAGAATCTATTGTAAATATTAATAGCTCAGTTGAAACTAATAATTAATATATCATAGTTATATAGTGCATTATTAATAGTAATAACTATACTACATGGTATTTTTTTTTTACTTGATATTTAATTCTCAACACTTTTAAGTTAGATTAAAATAATAATAATAAAAATTCTAATAATAATTTCTACTTTTTTTTTTTTTTTTTTTTAAATCATTGTTTAATATTTTTTATATAGAGATCTTTAGACTTATTTATTTAGTAGTAAAATGAGACCAGATTAAAAATAATTTTTAAAGAGTAGTTTGAATGTCGATATTTAAAAATTAGTGCATATTTCAAAACTAACAAAATTGAGATAAAATATAATTGTTTGTGTGCTTACAAAATTTAGATCCTACGGTAATTATCTTATTGCCAGAATTATTTATAATAATAGTATTTAAAAAATAAAATAAAATAAATAAATAAATTGTGTGTCTAATAAAAATTGATGGCTGTTTTTATTATTTCAATTAGTGTATGAATTAAATATAAAGGATAGTTCTATAGTCAAAAAAGTTTACTAAATTTATAATGTGTTATTTTTTTTTTAATAACACTGCATAAAAATAAAAAAAACTTTGTGTATATACCTTAGATTTAGAATTAATAAATATAAATATCTTGTTTATTTTAAAACAGAATTTATGCCATGAATCTTAAGGTATGGTCTACAAATGCTGTGTGCCCCTTTGCAAAATCTAGATATTAAAAGAAAGTGGCTACAAGTTATTCAGAGAGCCGATTTCAAGCCTTCCAAATTTTCAAAAGTAAGTTTCTATATTTATTTCAATGCGTTGAATTTTAAAAACGGCTTTAGTTTTTTCATAGGAAAAATTACATTTTGATGAGTGTGATAATATATTAATATTAAATAGCTATAATTTCTTATGTATTAATTTTAATTAATTAATAACCCTACTCACAAAAATAAATAAATCGAACAAAAAACTTTTTCATTTTTTATTATCCTATTTATATATACAGGGCTTAACACATACAGTCGAGAGGTCAAAACTAACAACCTAATTTCTAACAGGTTATCAGTATATGTCTTGTAAAATGTCCTTGACATTCACTTTATATTTAAATATTTTACTGTTAGGATTTTTCTATTAAATATTATAAATTCAGTAGAAAAACTCTATTCGCATTCATTTTGGTGTCGGTAGAGCCTGTTCAAGGAAAAAAATTCATTAAGAAAAATTATTTCTATTAAAAGTTAAATTATAAATTAAATTAATAAGATAATTTTAAAAACCCAACTTTAAAGCAATTATGTTATGTTGTTCAATATTATTACTATAATATAAGCATTACTTCCTCTCAATTTATCTATTTAAAGAAAAAATCAAGTTAGCTATATTATTAGTTATTATTATTATTATTATATTTTATGTTTGGAGTAGCTGTTCACATTTCTGGAAATTTTCATATAGTTTTGGAAGAAAAACAGCTTTTTCTGTCAAAAATACAACCCTGAACTAAACCAAATTATCAAAAACTGAAACCCTACTTTTTTCTTATTCCCAATATTCTTTTACTTTTTTTTTTTTTTAATCATCTACTTTTTACCATAAGATATCTTATATAACCTTTTTTAGGTTTGTGAGTTGCATTTCACAGAAGATGACTATGAAAAAAATGCAGTTGCTTACAATGATGTTACTGGCAACATTATTTCAGTTCCTCTGCAAAAAAGAGATTAAAGAAATCAGCTATCCCTTCTATTTTCTCATTATATTTTGTTTCAAATTCAGCTACTATTTCTATACCTAGGAAAGATCCTGGTGAAAGACTTAGAGAAAAAGAAATTAAAATAATCCAGGAGGCCCTTATAAAATCCTTAGAGGAATATTATTTTAAACTATTCTGTTATTTTAAATTATGCATTTACACATATAATTATAAATAATGAGAGAATTGTGTGGAATGTGAATGGCTAGGGCAGGTTCAAATCAATTGCACTTTTATTGTAAGATTTAGGGAAAACTGAATTATGAAATTCCTACATTTGTAAAATACATGTATTGTTCAAAAAATAAATATTTAAAAAAATAATTGTATGTGTCTTTATTTTTTTAAACGCATATTCTTTTCTAATATAATTTCAATAATACGTCATATTATTCAGATGACTTTAAAATCTAATATTATAAATGAAGTTTTCTGTATCATATTTCTTTGAGACTTTTTTTTTTTTTTAATATTTAACTTTTTAAAGATGTTTTCTTTTTCAGTATTTAACTTACGTGCTGATATTATGTAAATGTAAATTAATAAAATTCAAATATGCGTAAATATCTTACACCAATCTTTAATTAGTCATATTAAATTTTCATTGATATTTTCCACATAACTTGTTTATGAGCATTTTTTCTCTTCTGTTTTTTCTTCAAAATTTTGAGCTATTTATAATTTTTTTTTCTCATAATTTTCTCTTGAACTATCATAATGCAATTTTAATTGTTCTAGATAACGTATGACTTTGAATAATTTATAGCTTCTTTAAAGTAGTGTAACTTCTACTGAAAATTTAACGATGAATTATCATTACTTTAAGACGGAGGGGAAAAAAAAGTTAGTTAACGCTTTAAGTTTATTTTACTATAAAAATATTTTTTATTTTTGGATATTAATTTTAGTTACAAATTTTAATATTAAGAAATTATTTGTAAATGGAGAAAAATAAAATTATAAATCTGATTTCTCATTCTTTATTTTTACTTTCCGAACACTATAGTAAGGAAAGTATTGTAATCATGTCAAAAATCCGAATTCGAGATTTTGATGTTTCTATACGTTTTGAGGTCCCCTGAGTCCGTTTTCACTATTTTTACGATGATGTATGTATGTGTGTGTGTATGTGTGTATGTCTGTGGGTGAACACGCTAGCGTCTAAACGCTTCGTTCGATTAACCTGAAAGTTGGTACGCATATTGTAAGTCACCATAGTACGAACCCTATAGATTTTGGTGAATCTAGCACTTATAGTTTTTTTACAGGGACACAAAGAAAAATTCTTTATCATTATGGCCTATGGGAGCAAAATCTTAAAAGTGCGATAGCATCTAAACGCCTTATTCAATTGAGCAAAAATTTTATATACATATTATAGATCACAAATACTCAATCTGTATAGATTTTGGAGAATCTAGCACTTATAGTTTTTTTACAGGGACACAAAGAAAAATTCTTTATCATTATGCCTATGGGGCCAAATTTTTTAAAATGTGATAGTGTCTAAACGCCTTATTAATCCGAGCAAAAAAATTGTACACATGTTATAGATCACAGTTTAATTAACTATATAGATTTTGGTGAATCTAGCACTTACAGTTTTTTTACAGGGACACAAAGAAAAATTCTTTATCATTATGGCCTATGGGACTAAATTTTTAAAAGTACGATAGCATCTAAACGCCTTATTGAATTCAGCTGAAAATTTATATGAGTATTATAAATCACTGTTGCACTAACTATAAGCATTTTGGTGAATCTAACATTTATAGGTTTTTACAGGGACACAACGATAATTTCTCAGTCATTATGATCTATGGGCTCAAAGTTCAGTAGCGTTAAATAAAACAACGTGTAATAGATGGAGAAAAATACCCAAACACTCTATTATGGTTTTCTCTCTTTTGTTTGTTTAACAACTACTCTTTCTTTACTTTATCTACAAAACTGTTAATTACTCAATGTTCGGAAAGTCGAGTGGAGTCACTCCAGATTTTTTATTTATTGGAACAACCATAATCAGTTTTTAACATGCTAAATATTGTATTTATATTTAACGAAAATTAATTATCAATTTTATCGAACATAGAACTATTCAATTATTATTTTAGAACTTCAGTTATATTTTATTCTTGTTTTAAGTTACTAAACATTTGCTAAATTCTAACTTTTTTATTATTATCAAAATCAAGTAAAAATTTATTGAAATGTTAACAATATATTAAGAAAAATGTGAAATTTCATAAGCCTTTGATAAAACAGAAAATAAATTATGCTTATTGAAAGGATCCATAAGATGACTGATCAAATTGAAATAATAAACAGTACCTTTTTCGTACATTTCAACTGATATTGATTGGCGGATTATTATCTTATCTTTTTCTTTTTTTCTTCTTTTTAAATATGATTAAAATACTATGTAGAATATACATGTACAAATGTAAATAATATAATTCCTGATGAATAAAAGATGCTAAAAAACAAATTATCATTGAAATTCATCAGAGATTTTATTATTTTTATTCTTAATGGATTATTCATTAGTTCACTTAAACTTTGCCAGAAATAAATGATTAAAAAAAAAAAAAAAAAAGGTTTGAGTAAATTGATATAAATTTCTTTTAAATGCATAAATATATTGATAAGAAATACATAAATATTTCATTTCCTCTATCGTGCTCAAATATGAATAATATAATTCATAATGGAATGGAAAAAGAAAAAAAAAATTCTAAACAAATTATCATTGAAATTCATTAGAGATTTTATTATTTTTATTCTTAATGGATTATTCATTACTTCGCTTAATTTAAACTTTGCCAGAAATAAATGATTTAAAAAAAAAAAAAAGTTAAGTGAATTATATATATTTTTTAAATGCATAAATATTTCTTTCCTCTCTCTCCGTACACACATACACATTTAATACATTATAGAAAAGGAAATTTCCATACGATTATCAAAACAAGAAAATATTATGACAATTAAAAAAACCGATATTTTTTAAATTCCATATTGGATGTTTCTTCAAGGAGAAAAATCGGCCTACATATCATGACAGTAAAAATCCGCGCGGAGGCTTTCTCTTGTCGAGCCGGTGTTGTCCAGAGTCACATCGTTCTGTGGAATGGACCGATCTCGACCGGTCGTGGATCTGAAAGCCCAGAGAAATTTCTTGATCCATTTGGTCACGTGATGGATCAAATGCGCAATAGGATGAAAATTAGGCGCTGACTGACACTACGCAGTATAAACCTGAACAATGAACATCTGTTTTTGACAATAATTGTTTATTTCTTTAATTAGCTGATGATGAATTATGATGTACCTATTTATGTGCATTGTTTGTGCTGTAGAAAATAAGGTAAGTAATTCCATAAAATGCTAAACTATACTATGTTTATTTATTTATTTTGTAAAAAAGATTTTTTACGTAATAACGATTTTCGATACGTAGTTTCTTTTATTGATGAACGTAACATTTAAACATAAAATTAAAACAAAAATTTACACAATTTTAGTTAAAACAAAAATACATTTTTTTTTTAATTCGGACGCTATCCTATTTTGTTAATTTAATTTATAAAATTAAGCTGGGAAAAATTATTTCTTTTTTCTCAAACAAAACTTTTCATTCATGTGATTGTTTTTTGTTTACAAATAGAAATGTTTGAAAACGATTGTATTTTTTACCTTTAAAACAGTAAGTTAACTATAAGTAAATAAATTAAAATCCTTCCACATATTTTTAATTTTGGTAAAAATAAATTTAAGATGTCAATTATTAAATTTAATAAACAAAACAGACCGTAAAAAAAGTAGCTATAAAATTAAGAAGTGTTTACATTGCTAGTTTATTTTGATATTCAGTCGGCAATAAGAGAAAAAGCTCTTTATATTGATTCATAAATCGAAGAAGAAAGTAAGATTATTTTTTATATAAATCTATTATATTAACAAAACAGCATATTTCATATTTTATATAATTTAATTCCTTTTTTTTTTTTTTTTTTTTTCCTTTTCAAAAACGTTTTAGTTGTACATTTTTGTTGATAATAAAAATCGAAGAGAAAGAAAAGTGTTTCCTTATATCAAGAAGTTCTCATTTAGGATAAATCCACTCTGCTCCTTTAAAAATAAATGTAACGTAACATTCTTAAAATTTTCATGATTAAAATTGTTTATACGTGAATTTAGTAAAATCATAACCAAAGTAATGTATATCAGTAATTTATCAGTACATTCAATTAATAGATTCTTATTTTATGTTAGCAGAATACAAAAGTCTACATTAATAAGAAAGAAGGAAAATTGTTATTACATAAAAGATCTTTCTTTTTCTTTTTTCTTTTTTTCTTTTTTTAAGAAAAAAACGTATTATAGTTTAGCATTTAATGGAATTACGTATTAAAAGTCCACACAAAATAAACAACAGAAATACACTAAATAACTTGCTAATACAGGTCATATTAGATAGATGGCGCTGCTCCAATCACGTCAGAATTGTTCCAAATCGTTCAGTAGATTTCTGGCCCGATCTAAGGCTCCTATATATACGAGCTGGCGCATCAGGCATTTTGTTGCCTTGCGGTTGCCACATGCACCCAGTGCGTTTCTCTGATAAACAAACGACAAACATTTTTTTTTTTTTTTTTATCGTCTTGCATTATTTTAGAGTAACGTCTTATTATATTTCATAATTTTAGGTAAGTAAACTATGATATGGAAGTTTGTTTAAAAATAAACTGCTATAATCATTCAAGAAATGAATATAAAGTGTTCATAGAACTTCTATTACTGTACATTTGAGTTTTGGCGACATTTTGTAAAAGAAACAGAAACCGCCCTAACAACACATCTTACCACAGTACATCCATAGGATATCCTCAGAATAAAATGACATCCTAAGAATGTACTGTGAAAAAAATGTGTTTTTAAGAAAGTTATTGTTGTTTATTGCTCTTATCTTAACTGGATCACAGATTAACATACAGATAGGACAGTGCACAGATTATCATACAGTTAGGACAGTGAAGCTAAAACGCGAACCGGAAATACAGTAGCACCACTAGTGTCAACAGAGGGGGAACTACATGTGTTAAGTTTACACAAATAGCATCTTTATTCGAAAATTGTTTTTTTATTTCGCGAGTTGTTAGTAGCAGGTTAGTATGGGAAGTTTTCATTTTCTTCACTTTCTATTGTTTTTGATTTCACAAAATTATCCTCAAAACATTCACAGCTATTCTTCTAAGAAATAAAAATTATTTTTTATAATGTTTAAAAATATGCTTTGTGAAACATCTTCATATTCAAGTACAAATTAAAATTACAAACTGTAATTCTGAAATAGAAGTATGAAATCATTAAATATTTAACGTTGCTTGGTTTAAATAATACAAAATGCTTTAAAATGAAAAAAAGCTTTTATTTTATGTATATTTTCAAAGTTTATTTTCTTAATATTTAGCACTTGCTTCTTAAAATATATTGCTTTTGACAATCAAGTTTGTAAACAATAATAAAGTTGCCAACGAAAACGTATGTGCAGTTTTATTTCCTTCACTTTTTCTCCTACTTTTAAATTTACAAAATCATAACATTCACAGGTATTTTCTAAGAAATAAAACTAATTTTTATTATGTTTGAAAATAAATTTTGCCAAACACATTCGTGTTCAAGAGTACAAATTAATATAACAAACTGTAATGCTGAAATAGCAGTATGGTATGAAATCTTAAATATTAAACATTGCTTTGTGTAAATAATACAAAATGCTTTAAAATGAAAAAAATATTTCTGGTTTATGTATATTTTCGAAATTTATTTGCTTAATATTTAGTACTTGCTTCTTAAAATAAATTGCTTTCGACAATCAAATTCGTAAAGAGTAACAAAGTTCAAACGTAAACAACAATAAATGGTTAGTCGTTTGGATGTTGGGTTTAACGTTGCACTAATATTACAATATGAACATAGATACAATAAAAATAAGACGAGCGATTGCGTAAGCTGGAGAGCTCGAGAAACTTACAGCCGTTGACAATAGGGTCGTTGCAATCAAATTCCGGTTACCGAAGAATATACGGGAGCGCCCTTATCTGTATAATAATCTGTGGGACAGTGAAGCTAAAACGCGAACCGGAAATATAGTAGCACCAGTAGTGTCAACAGAGGGGAACTACATGTGTGAAGTCTGCATGAATAGCATCTTTGTTCGAAGTTTTTTTTCAATTTCGCGAGTAGTTAGTAGCAGGTTAGTATGGGAAGTTTTCTTTTTCTTCACTTTCTATTATTTTTGAATTCACAAAATTATCCTCAAAACATTCACAGCTATTTTTCAAAGAAATAAAAATTAATTTTTATAATGTTTAAAAATATACTTTGTCAAACATATTCATATTCAAGTACAAATTAAAATTACAAAATGTAATTGTGAAACAGTAGTATGAAATCATTAAATATCTAACGTTGCTTGGTTTAAATAATACAAAATTCTTTAAAATGAAAAAATGTTTTTATTTTAAAGCATTTTCAAAGTTTATTTTCTTAATATTTAGCACTTGCTTCTTAAAATAAATTGCTTTTGACAACCAAGTTTGTAAACAAAAAGTTGCCAAATGAAAACGTATGTGCAGTTTTCTTTCCTTCACTTTTTCTACTACTTTTAAATTCACAAAATCATAACATTCTCAGCTATTTTCTGAGAAATAAAACTAATTTTTATTATGTTTCAAAATACATTTTGCCAAACACATTCGTGTTCAAGTGTACAAATTAATATAACAAACTGTAATGCTGAAATAGCAGTATGGTATGAAATCTTAAATATTTAACATTGCTTGGTTTAAATAATACAAAATGCTTTAAAATGAAAAAAATATTTCTGGTTTATGTATATTTTCGAAATTTATTTGCTTAATATTTAGTACTTGCTTCTTAAAATAAATTGCTTTCGACAATCAAGTTCGTAAACAATAAGAAATTTGCCACATAAACACCTGGTTGAATGTTGGGTTTAACGTTTCACTAATATTATGATATGAACATAGATACAATAAAGCAATGCGATTGCGTAAGCTGGAGAGTTCGAGAAACTTACAGCTGTTCACAATAGGGTCGTTGCAGTCAAATTTTGATTACCGAAGAATATACGCGAGTGCCCTATCTGTATAATAATCTGTGGACTGGATTAGCTTCAGATCAAGACTTCTTAAAATCATTAAGGAAGCGATAAGGACGCCAAACGGGAATGCTGTCCTCTTCGGAGGCAAAAAAAAAATGGCAGTGATGCGCCGGCCTATTATTTTATTTAAGGGGCTCTAGCCCGATCCAAGACCGTTCCAGGATCAGTGACGTCATCGCCCGGTCGCGTTGATCCCATCGAGCATATATACTAGTAGAGGGAGAATCCCTATTCTTTTCTACACTAGACGTGTCCAACATGCATCACGTTTAATTTCGTTGAGCTAACTTTTTTCGCTACTTATCGCTTTCTTGGCAATAGTTTGTTTCCCATAAAAAAAATATTTTTTAGGTTGTAAATACCAAAGAATATTTACCTCATTAGATATTCTTTGACAAATATATTATAAGAGTTATGCATTTATTATTCTTAAGTATTATTTCTTTTTCCAATGAAAACTCTGCTAAGCGATTTTTATTAAAAAAATTTGCAATTTTGAAAAAAGATTAAAAAGAGAGAAAAAAAAAAAATGAATAAAATATAGAAATTAAAACATTTCAAATATATAGTATGTTGTGGCCATCACAAAATTTTCTTTCATATTATCCTATACAAATACACAAAATGTAAATTATAATTAACTAAAATATTTTTTTATTAAAATTTCGTTTCATGATGAATGCAAATGATTTTCATTTCAAAGATATATATAATCTAAAGAAAGTTTATTTTGTGTCTTATAGACCACATTCATATTTTAAAATCTGCATTTTTCTTCCTAAGTTTTTTATTTATTTATTTATTAAAAAAAACGCAAAAAAAAAAAAAAAACCTGATATTGCTTTTAATTATTCTAGACTTATGGTTCAATCATTCGTTTTAAAGGTGTTGACGGGTTCTTTTTCAGAAACACTAATATTAAAAATTTGCATCTCTTCCCCCCCCCCCCTTCCCAGTGAAAAGTGATGCGTTTACATTTACAACCTCCCCCCCCCCTCCCTCCATAATTGGTTTCTACTATTTTAAACAATTCTTTTTAATCCACAAAAATTCTTTAAAAAACAATTCTCACTGTGCATATTTATGCGAAGTTTCGTACTTTGTTGAAACAAATAAATAATACAATAAAATAAATATATACGGGATGACAGTGCTACCTATTGGGCGTTTGGTGTTTTGGAAGTAAGGTTGATTGATTACCCTAGGATCCTAGGCATAAAGAGGAGTGCCCTCCGTGGGGGAGTTCTTTCTAAGGGGTCCTAGTCCGTATTTACGCAAGTTTCGGAGCAAACCATGGAAAACTCCAAACGACTAAGCCAACGAGCGAGAGCTGGGATCGAATCCGGCACCTCACGTCTACCAGCTTTGAGCGCGGAACCGCTCGGTCGCTGGTGGGCGATTTTCCGTAACAGCTTATAAGCACTAATTTTCGATGTTAAAACTAAATATCAAGTTTTGTTAAATTTCGTCCACTTATTTATGAGATAGAGCATCCACAAAAGTTTAGGCACACACAAAGACACTTAAAATAGGGCAATCGTGTACAGGATAGGATATGTGAAAACGTATAAATTCATTGGAAACCAGTGACTAAAACTTTCCATTAATCGAATACTTTCTTCTTAAATATAAAGAAGAGAATAAATAAATAAAACAAATATCTTAAATAATGATGCATCTGGATTATTAATAAAAATATTATGAAAACATTAAAAAATAGAATGTGTCCTATTCTTTTTTATATTATTATAATGTAATTTTTTTTACAGTTATAAGATGAAAGTATTATATTCCTATAAATTTTTGCTCCGATTTTTGATGGGTTTATTTTTTTTTTATGAGAATGGAATTTTTTTTTTTTTTTTTATTGCAATATCGTCAATAATGAAAATTAATAATATTATTTTAATACATAATTCTTATGAGAATTGAAGATCAAGACTATATTTCGATGTTACTAGTGTCTCTTTGTAGCGCCAGACCTCTACGGAGCTTACGGAGCTAAGTGAGTTTGGCGAGAATTCACACTTGGCGCACACTGTGGCTTGACGCTATGCGCTTACGCACAACGAGGAAAGACCACAAACCACGCGGGCGCAATACCTCTATGATTCGGATTTCGGCTAACACAAAACCGTAGTAGTTCACGCGCACAGGAGAAAGGAGAAATCTCAAAGTTATTGTCACGTTACACTTCTCTATGATGTTGGCCACACAAAAGGGTTGCCATTTCGCTCTCTACCTAAATTAAAGCTCGATGGTTGATCCATCTCAAGCGCTCTACTGAACATGCTATTTGCAACCCTAGCAGCAAGCAATGGCGTCTGAATTAAAGCGTGAAAGATACCCGTTCAGTAGTACTGTAATTTCACCTTAGCCCACCAGAGGGCCAGCATTTCATTACAATCGCGGATTACTATATCTATGATTTACACAGGTTAAACGGCGTGAAGTTTCTCTTAGCATTTCCAGGTTTAGCGAAAATCGCACTGTCTGGCAAAAAATTGTGAATGTGAATTTTTGCTATACGCGCCAACATAATGCAGATACGCCACCAGGACCGGATCGCAGAAATTTAAATTACGTCTAAGCAGCCTTCCCATCGTAACTTATTGAAAGATCTTTGAGAAGGGTAGGTTCTCACCAATTGGCTCAGCGCTCAGCTCAGCTGCGTTCGACAAGAATGCAGGTTTAAAACCGCCCTGTACTGAAAAAAGAAGGCTGAACACACATCTATATAACAATACAAAATGGAAAAGCCATATGTGTGTGAAGTGTGTTCTAAAGGATTTTCTAGAAAGAGTAGTCTGAATATTCACCAACGCACCCATACAAAAGATAAGCCATACGTATGTGAAGTATGTTCTAAAGGATTTTGTGGAAAGAGTAGTCTGAATAGGCATCTACGCACCCATACGAAAGAAAAGCCATACGTGTGTGAAATATGTTCTAAAGGATTTTCTAGAAAGAGTAGTCTGAATGATCATCAACGCATCCATACGAAAGAAAAGCCATACGTATGTGAAGTATGTTCTAAAGGATTTTGTAGAAAGAGTAGTCTGAATAGACACCTACGCACCCATACAAAAGAAAAGCCATACGTGTGTGAAATATGTTCTAAAGGATTTTCTAGAAAGAGTAGTCTGAATATTCATCTACGCTCTCATACGAAAGAAAAGCCATACGTGTGTGAAATATGTTCTAAAGGATTTTCTATAAAGAGTAATCTGAATATTCATCTACGCACCCATACGAAAGAAAAGCCATACGTGTGTGAAATATGTTCTAAAGGATTTTCCCAAAAAGGATATCTAAATATTCACAAACGCATACATGCCAAAGAAAAGCAATACGTGTGTGAAATATGTTGTAAAGGATTTTCTAGAAAGAGTAATCTGAATATTCATCTACGCACCCATACGAAAGAAAAGCCACACGTGTGCGAAATATGTTCTAAAGGATTTTCTATAAAGAGTAATCTGAATATTCATCTACGCACCCATACAAAAGAAAAGCCATACGTGTGTGAAGTGTGTTCTAAAGGATTTTCCCAAAAAAGACATCTAAATATTCACAAACGCATTCACACAGAAGAAATGTTCTAAAGGATTATCCAAAAAGAAAAATATGAAAAGACATCTACGCATCCATACAAAAGAAAAGCCATACGTGTGTGAATTATGCTCTAAAAAAAAAGGAAATCTAAGGACACATCTACGGATTCATACAGAAGAGAAGCCATATGTGTGTGAAGTTTGTTGAAAAAGATTTTATTTTAAAAGAGATCTGACGAGATATCTACGTGCTCATACAGGAGAAAAGTCATATGTGTCTGAATTTTGTTCTCAGGAGAGTTTTAAGCTTTTTTATGTTTCTGCTGTGTATTTGTTATTTAAGCTAATCTAATAAAACCTGATTGAATAATACAGCATGATCACTTCATTTCTTCTTATTTTATATATTGAAAAACTTGTATTATAATAATATTCCGTACAGTAAAATTACGTCCAGAGATTCTCCGGAGGATATAACATGCAGTAATATACCTTATCCGCTGGATGTTCTGCGATATCCTGTCACCATTCGTTATTTAGAAGAAATCCTGTGACGAGCAGAAAAAGACGTTGGGCGCCCTCCAGATGTCTTTTTCAGATACAGTCGTCCCCACTTAATCGGGTAACGGATAATTGAATACCCCGCTTATAAGAATATAAAGTTATAGAACCAATTTTTTCCCCATAAAAGTAATGTTAAATTTCCTCGTTTAAAGAAATATTTTTTACTACGCCACCCCGCTTAATCGCATAAACACTTAAAGTTTCAAAAATAAAATTCCTCTATTTCTTGTCAAATTTTCGCTCTCATTCTCAAAAAAAAAAAAAAAAGAAAATCCTTTTTTCTTTTAAAAACCTTATATAACTAAGGCATGTTGTTTAAACATGAGACTGTATTCCTGCCGAGGTTAAAAATTGTTTTGCAATAGCAGCAACTCATGAGAAAATTAGTAATTAAAATACAAATTATCTCCAGGAGTTAAAAATAACAAATTTTGAAAGTTTTTAGATGATTGAAAACAGTGGCGGATCCAGAACTTGACTTTTGGGGGGGGGGGGGGGGCTAAGATTTTTCAAATGTTTTTCTTGACCAATAAAAAATTTACAATTGCAATATTCAATTGTGAATGTCAGTGTTTTTTGGGGGGGGCTTCAGCCCCCTAGCCCCCCCCTTAAATCCGCCACTGATTGAAAAAGAACTTTATGAACGCACAGATGTGGATAAAGATGAAGAAACGGAAAGAGATGAAAAGGAGTTTAAATCTTCCAATAATATCTTTTAATGAAAATGATAAAGAAGAGCAAGGAAACGATAAATGAAGTTGCAAAATCCTTTATTATTATTCATCGTCCTTTTGAGTCTCACAGAAGCGATTATAATCTATTTATGTGCTTTAGAAAAAGAAATCGTAAAATGTTTGGTTACATTTAAATCTATGTCAAAGTAATCAATCATAACTGATTTTTTTTTTTTAAATTGTAAGTACATTTTATTTTGTATTTATTCCAGCATACAGGCTACTAGCGTCAGCCTGGCTTCAGCCAATCAGAAATCGACACTGTATTTTAGTATGAAATCGATTCTTTAATTCGTTTTTTTCTACTATTTTAAAGTCGAGTAGATAGTCACATCACATTTCACATCCGACATCCACACCACACCACACGTTAATGTTTCGTTTATCGTTTGAATATTCTTCACTTGCGCATATTCCTTTTATTGTAAATTTATTACTTTTTCTCTCAAAGTAATTTAATTTTTTTTTTCGTAGTTTGCTACTATTACGATTATGTGTAAAAATGGAGTGTAAGGAATGCGGGAAAAACTTCAGTGCGAAGAAAAACTTATACAAGCACCAACGGAAATTTCATGGAATTGAGCCTAATATTGCCAGTAAAAAAAATGTAAGATGTCCTGGAGAGTATTGCAATTTTTCTTCTGCAACCCTAAATGAGTTAAGAATTCGTGTATTACATGTTCATAATGTTGTAGTTGAAAAAATCGAAATGGAGTTCCCTACACGGCAAGGTTAGTTTTAGACTTATATTTCCGAATAAATACATGGATCATCAAGGGCTGTTGCTTATGATTTTAAAATAAAGTTTGGTATAAATAATTAATAAATAACCGAATGTTTTAATAGAATTAGCTTTTTATTTTATTTAGTAGCTTTATTTAAATATATAGGTGTATATACTACTTTAAATCAATACTACCAGGGTAATAATTCCATATCCATTGTAACAAAGTAACAATAATTTAAGAAAAGTAAGCTTACAATACTTTTTGTTTAAATCAAATATATATATATGTGTGAACAAATGCTGTTGTACTGGTTTCTAAAGTTTTACAAAGGGGGAAAAAAAAAAAAAAAGTCATTCATTACAGCAATAATTTTATTTCAAAAATGGTAACTTGTTGCATATGACACAACAATATATATGAATTGTTATGATTGAGATATTTAAAATAATTATAATTAAAAATATGCTACTTAACATAGAAATTGCTGTACTATGTTTTCCATACTCTTTCTTATCTATATTAAACATAGATACTTTTATTATTATTATTAAAAGAGTATATGTCATTCAGTAGATATTTAAAAGGAAAAAAAAATCTAAAATTTTTTTAACTTTTGTCGTATGGTAAATATGAAATTGAGAATTTTCATCTATAACTTCTGGAAGTTTAATAATGAAATTGAATAATACTAGCCACACATTATATACACTTGAGTGATTTAAACAGTTAAATGGTCGGATTGTTATTCATTATAAGTTAAATAATACTTTATATCTATATAAATGCTTGCATATAATATTTTTTGATGAATAATAATAGTAATAAAAATATTGTTCAAACTATTAATTTTCATATCAAAATATGGCTATTTGAAGAAAAATTAAGAAAGATATATATCTAATTACCACTTTAGAACTAAACTTTATAAATTAAAAAAACAAAAACAAGAATTTTATAAAA
Organism: Salticus scenicus; assembly: GCA_963930645.1. Classification (NCBI taxonomy): domain Eukaryota; kingdom Metazoa; phylum Arthropoda; class Arachnida; order Araneae; family Salticidae; genus Salticus; species Salticus scenicus. The sequence continues at coordinate 481,843 of CAWVNO010002827.1, read as the reverse complement.
ATATTTAAAAAATTGAACTGTTATATGTCAAAACAAATAACATTTAATTCTGTCTGAACTGGTATAATGTAGTGAGGTAAAAAATGAACTGTTAGTTTTCCAGTAGTAGATATTTTTTCTAACCACCAGTTGAAGCTTAGTATTTGAATGCATCAGCGGTCTTGGCAATTTCCCAAAATTTAACTTTGCGAAACTTAAGACACCAAGTTAGTTTCAGTTCATATCGAAATTCATGTTTGACATTGTATTGATTTTCAGAATTTCTTGGTTAATAAAAAAAAAAAAAATAGAATTTGTACTAAATCAATGAAACACAGATTCCAATGTTTGCTTGACATACTGCAAACAGATAAAAAGATGTCAAGGCAAAAAGCCAAAGGATCAAGAGAAGTATATATGCAGAGAAAAAAAGTTGTATTTTTGCATAAAAATTGTCAATAGATTTAACAAATCACATACAAAGGGAACAGCAAATGAAATTACCTTTTTATTCTGCAAATTTTCTGGCATACTCAGACTCACGTATGTTATTATATAAGTGTTTGCACCACATGGTTATTATTACGAATAAAAACATAATAATGTATTTTAATATTTTCATAATTCTTTAATACAAATATATAATTATAGAAAATTATTTATACACTTATTGTTAAAGTAATTCTGAGAATATTTTGCCAAAGTTAAATGTTTGCATTCTGATTGGTGTTCGTTATCCCTTAAATAAGTAATGTAATATATCTTTTTTTATAGTATATGTACATATGTTTCATAATCTTTGTATTTCATTACAATGAAATTTGTAAATAAACTTCAATATGATTCATAAATTGCATTACTGTAACTGTATAGCTACATTTATTTATTTATATTTTAATCATCTTTCATATATGCTTGCAAAAAATTACTGTAAAAATGTAGCAGTGAGTTTAGTGTAAATGAAATAATACAGCACACTCTCATTTCCAAAAAAAAAAAAAAAAAAAAAAAAAAAATTACTTTAGAATAAATATTGAAAGCCATTTTTTCTCAACTTTTATATCTAAATTAATTTGAGTCTAATGATTCATGTCTTATTTATCCCTATATCATTTTGTTACTTTTGCGCCTAACTACTTGTCAATAATTCAAAATAATGAATACAGATATAAGTAACATTAAAAAAATAAATAAATACCTGATAAAATGTTCAAAAGAAATATAATTAATAGTTTAATTAAATATATCTATTAAGTATCAGATTGTTACTCACTTTGCTTGAAAATGTTATGCTTCTGTTTATATGCACACATCATGGAAAAGAAATTGCTTAATATCTTGTGTATGTTACTTTTACATGAATTTCTGAACATTTAACTGATTAATTGTGTATATCTTTTGTTAGTAAAAAAAGAAAGAAGAATTAATGTTATTATTCATTTTATTAAAGCTTTGTATCCCAGAGAAGGCAAAATAATGATAATTAATTATAATAATGTAACATTTCTGTCAAAAGATTAGTATACTCTCTAATGATCTTTTTGTAAACATCAATTTAACATATTTAGAAACTGGATGCAGTTGACTTAAATACTAAATCAACAGATTACATTTAGATTATAAATCCTCTTTTTTTTTTTTTTTTTTTTTTTTTTTTTTTTTTAAATAATAAATTGAATTGTATTTTAAATAAATAAAGAAAAGTAAGTTAAAGCATACATTTATTAGCTATTTTTTTTTTTTTAATACAATATCTGCTGAAGATTAAATTGCAGAAATTACATATTAAAAGTTTAAAAATACCGTATAAGCTCCATTAAAAAATAAAATCTACAAGATCTTGAATTAGTCAACATTTCATATGGAAGTCAGTTTTATGTCACATATGCAATAAATATTTCATAATTAGTAAATGAATCATAGCATATCAAATTAACAAAAGAAAAAAAAAAATTTTTCAACCTGACTTTAAAATTTCAATTAAATTTTCATAAATCATTCTACTTAATGAAATAAATGAAAATATACTTTTAAAATGTTTTATTTCTTTGGATTTTCATTTTATTATTTATATATTGAAAAATCAGCATTTTTTATATTACATAAACACATTTAATCTCAAATTTCTTGAATCCTATAAGGGAGAGAGTATGAAATTCTCTTTTAAATGTTACAGATAATTTCACAATGTTTAATTTAATGTGCATCTTGATTATGTTAGATAAAAATATTAAAAAAATAAAAATGTAATACTAACAGTTATTTACAAAAACTCTTTAAAACGAAGCTTATTCATAATTAAGTTAAATACCTTAGTTCTGCTTCATTATTCCATGGCAGAAAGCCTTTTCGCAGGAGGATCTTCTGTCGGCACAGATGACGCGGAGGATCCTCCTGCGAAAAGGCTTTCTGCTATGGAATAATGAAGCATAACTAAGGTATTTAACTTAATTACTAACAGTTATATAACCTGAACTTTTTAGAATGAGATCAGGAGTTATGACAAATAATTGCTGCACATGTAAAAATATAGCATAATTATCATATACTGTAAATTAGAGATGCAACAAACAATGGTTTTGTCGAATAACTGAATACCAATTAATCGGCCAAATTATAGCTGAATATTCGGCCGCTGAATAATGAACTCATTTTTGTCTAAAACATAGTATAGTATCAGGGATGGTTTTTTGATGTCAAAAACTGGTTTTTGACATGACATGCGTCACAAACCGGTTTAAACCGTCAAAAACCATTTGTGAAAAATGGAAACTATAATGTTAAATGATTTTATGCATATTTTAAAGTTGCAATGTACTAAGATTATAAACTAACATTCATTATATATATATATTTTTTATTTATTTTTTTTTTTTTTTTTTCCAGAAAAAAAAGTTTTTTTATGTTAGAATAACATATCAATGCATCGTCTTATGGAGAGAGGGAACATTATTATCATCCCTATTAATTTGCGTTAAAGCAGTAGTTATTTTTCCGGTAGCGATATCGTGACTGTGTTCTTTTATTTCATACGCGTTTTAATTTGTCTTTTAGTTTTTCCAATGTAACACTGTTTCTCTGCCATGCCTGTCATTATAAGGGATTTTATATAAAACCGGCGGTTTCTAAAGGATTAATTTGGTCTTTGTCGCTCCTAATCAGCTGAAATATGTTAGGGTTTGGCTTGATGGGTATGTTTATATTATGCTACTACTTTTTTAATTTTGTTTGAAACTCCGCGATCGTATGGCATTGAAGTGGTATACACCACATTTTATGATTTACTTGATACATTTTATGATTTGAAAGAGCCTGTTCATTCACAATGTAAAGAAACATTGAAAATTGTGATCACGGCAAATCCCCAACCTGGTGGGAAATATGGTCTCCTATTCTACTCCCATACAAATTAATCGTAATTGGAGCTATTGAATTATTAAAATATCAAAGCACCATCTGGCGACAGAGATTTGCAACATGTAGACTTCAATTCCAATAACTTTTAAAATAATATATTACTTATGAAATTATGTTAATTACAAGCCGAGATACAAAGTAATATGATCATTGTTGTAAAAAGATCTGTATCTGACTTTTATGCAATTTTCTCCAAAACTTGTGTAATAGAAGGCTAAATACTGTTAAAAATCCTTAAAAAGAAAGGTGAGCAAAGTATCAGAATTCGAAATTCTGCAAAATAAAAAAGAATAAAGGTGTTCCGGGTTTTCTGTAGTTTTTTCTGAAACTCCAACTGAATTTAATTTCTTATATCAGTTGACAAGTTTACAATAAAATTACTGGAAAATATATCTCAAATGAAATATAAGTAATTTAATCACAATTAAAGTTAGATATATTGGAATGAAGGTGTTCTGGGTTTTTCATGGTTTTCACTGAAACTCCTCCACGGAATTTAATGGCTTATTAGTTTAAAAGTCCACAATAAAATATATTTAAAATGATGTGTTATAAGTAATTTAATCATAATTAGAATTAGAAATATTGACATTTTTAAACATTAAAGTGCCATCTGGGGACAGAAATTTATTATTGCTACTGTTTAATTCCAATTCAAATAAGTTTTAAATTGATATATTATTTCTTAAATTATGTCATTCAGAAGCTGAGATACAAAGGTAATATAAACATTTTTATAAAGAAATTTGTGTCTGATTTATCCATAGTTTTCTCCAAAAAAGATGTTATGTTTCATACCTTATTTACTAATTAATAGATTATTATATATAATTTTTTTTATTAATTCTAGATTTTGATCAGTGGAAGAGCAAAGAGGAGGAAGAATCACTCTGCAGATTTGTGAAAAACAGTGGTGATAGGCCTAATGCTGCAGGCAACATTAAAAAAAAATTCCAATGCCATAGAAGTGGAATGCTTAGATCTAAGGGCACAGGATTACGAGAAATGAAATGTCAAGGATCGTGTAAAATTGGAAGCCATTGCACTGCTGGTATTGAAGCAGAACAATCGCAGATTATTAAAGTCGTTTACCATAAAACTCATTTTGGTCATTCCAATACATTTGAACATGTAACACTTACTGCTACTGAAAGAAAATTAATTACAGGTCCGCACGCTATTTTTTTTACTATTCTTTTTTATTAATACAATTTAAAAGTATGTTTTTCTGAATATTATCCTAATTTTTTTTACAAATATATACAGTAGAACCTCGATTATCCGAAGTAATTGGGAGCGAACTTACTTCGGATAATCGAAATTTTCGGATAATCGAGAATTCATCAATAATCATCTAAAATATTTATCAGCACTCGTAGTTTGGAAAAGATGGCTTGCATACAAAAGGAATGTGGAAAAAAAAAAAACTTTAAAAATACATGTTTGTTAAGAGAAAATTTTGGATGATAGTAGAAAGTGAAAAAAAAAAGTGAAGAAGAAACCGACTTCGGTTAACGGAGAGTTTCGGTTAATCGAGGTGAGTTTCGGTTAATCGAGGTTCGGATAATCGAGGTTCTACTGTATTACTTTTCTATATTTTATACAGTCAACTATGAACAGGTCTGGACTGTCTCCTTAATGGGACCTAAAGTAGAAATAATATATATAATCACACCCTCTGATAAAGAGTAAATAGAGAATAATTAACAAGTTCAAAATTAATTCCACTGGATAATTGGTTCAAAAGATATTAAATAAAAACCCTGTTTTATCTTTAAAAGTATTATAAAGGAAAATCACATTGATGCCAAAAAAAGAAGAAAAAAAAAGTAATACTATTATTTTTTTTATTTCTTAATATAAAAGGAATTATATATATTTATAACCGTTGCTAAGGAATGAAACACAGCTATCATGCATTTATATGGGAAAAAAAAATTTAAAGGAAAAAGTTTTGTCATGCTAAATTAATTTCTATTTTGTACAGAATTTCATATGTACATTTAAAAAAATAGAAATAAGCTTTTTTTTTTTGCTTCTTCCTGTAAAATCTGTAATTTTATAAGGGAAAAATCTGATGCAGACAGAGATATTTTTAACTCCTCCACAAACGTATTATATGCATTAAAATCTAAAAATACTCCTTAAAATTTTAACCATGAGTATTTTCACGATTTGTATTTTTAGGTTAATTATCAATTTTTGTCAACCATCAACAGGTGGCACTGCTATACAGCAATTTACGAGATTTAAGGAGGCTATATCTCAGGTTCTATTGAGTATAATCAAGCAAAGCTTGATATGTGATAAGGCTATTATGAGATATTATGATGATTCAATTTGAATTCTTATCGGCCAACAGGTAGTGCTGCTGTGCAGCGATTTTAGCAGTTTAAGGGAAGGCTACATCTCAGGAACTACTGCATAAAATTGCATATAAATTTATATGTAAATGCACATTGACGTAAATAAATGTCTCAACTTTTGGTGTCAACCGCCCAACAGGTGGCGCTGCCAAACAGCGATATTTGCAATTTAATGGGAGGCTATATCTCAGGTTCTATTGTGTATAATCAAACAAAACTTGATCTGTGAGAAAGCCATAATGAGACATTATGTTGAATCAATCTGGATGCTAATCAGCAGGGTTGGCAAAAAACCAGGTTTTTTTTTTTTTTTTTAACCAAAAAACCCGGGTGTTTTTGTTTAAACCAGGTTTTTATTAGTATGTGTTTCTCAGTCATATTTATACATATTTGTAAATTAAATTACCACTTTTAGAAGTAGTTGATACTCTAATATTAATTATTACTTCATTTAAAAATAATTTAAATTACTAACAATAAACAGGTATGAGATTTTTTAAGCCTTTTTTGTAGGTTGTGATTTTCTTTCTGTAACAATGTACAAGAAATTAACCTTGTACTTTGTAAATCAAAGCTTGTACTTTCAGACTTGAAATTCTGTTGTATCTCATCTAATTAAATAAGTTTTCACATAGCCATATTAATAAAACATTTATTTATTTTTATGTTTAAAGATAAAACAATCAAATAATTTATTTCTGTAATTCAGGCTTTTGACACCTGAATTCTTATATTTTGCTTTTTCATAAAGTTATTTATTTTTACACCTTTGACGATCTCATTCTTGAATAAGAACTGTCGTTTTATCAAAGTGCATTAAATTTTATTACAGCTAAAATCTTTACTATATAGATAAGAAAATGGGCTGCTATTGATTACCGTATTATAACAAATACCCAATTAAAGACAACTTTGTTCAGTTTTGAATAAAACAAAGATAGAGCAGTTTTTTTAATTATACAATTTTCACCTTATGTCTTGTATAAAATAAGTGTGCTTTCCACATTCATTTATTTTATTTTACTTTACTGCATTTAGCCTTAGACAATTTCATTTATATTTTTTTAAGATAATTAATATAGACATTTTTCTTTTACAATTTCTAGATCTTTTGTTGTTATTGTTGTACATTACATACATAATTTTAATACAGCCAGCCAGTCACACTTAAAACACATAACTAAAACCTTCTCTGAAGCAATATTACAAGTGAAATAAATTGAATTAAAAGTAAACATCATTTACATAAAAATAATTTATAAATTTCATTTAAAAAAAGGGACAACAGAATAAAAATTTTGAATTTTTTGAAAAGGGAAAAAACCAAAAAAACCCAATTGGTTTTTATGGGAAAAAAACCAGTTGGTTTAAACAGTGGTTTAAATCATGGTTTAAACCGTGCCAACCTTGCTAATCGGCCAATAGGTGGAGCTGCTATACTGCAATATCCCTCGATAATGGGAAGGCTATATCTCAACTTCTATGGCATATAACTGTACGAAACCTGATATGTGAGATAACCATTATAAAAACGTACTTTTTAAGATGCTATATAATATTTTTAATAAATTATTTGCACTAAAATATAGGAAAGTATAGAAGAAAGTCTTGTGGTGGCCACAACATACTAGTTTACTCTTGAAGTTCACAACTCATATAAATGGTTAAATATTATTATTGATATATATTTCAGATGTTTTATTTTTTAAATTAAGCAATTAGTAATTACATTTTAAATTATTTTTAATATAATTTACCAACTGTATGACGATGAAAATTTACCTTATTTTATAATTTAAAAAAGTTTAGTATGATTTTTAGATGAATAAGTAATTTTCATTTAGTTTTGGGTCAGGTTCAGTTCTAAAGACAGCAGGCTCGGGTCGGGTGCAGATAGTAAAAGTTTCTCCATTGCGAGTTCGGGTCGTTTTTCACGTTGATGAAAATTTTTTTGTCGGGTTCGGGTTCATATAAAATTCATCTGTCGGGTAAAACCCGACCCGTGCAGGACTCTACCACCAGGTGCTAAAATGGGTTGAAAAAGGGCTGCATATTCCAAAAATATTTTTAAAAGGGCCACAGGGTGGAACACTTTTTCCTGGAGTCAGTACTACTTATTAAAAATTTCAAAGGAGATAGATACATGTCAGCACACAACAAAAGGCTTCTATTTCTGAGAAAAAAAAAATCTAGTTGTTTAGACATTAACAATTCATTAATTTTAAAACTTGCTGTATTTTACTTATAAGATTTTTTTTAATTATTATTGTTATTATTAATATAGCAATCTTATAAATTACTATTTTTTTTACAGATATGTTAAAGCAAGGGATTACATTTCAAAGAGTGTTAGACGATATAAGAGATAAAGTTCCTGAAACTGGAATAAGCAGACTGCACCTTATAACACGTCATGATTTAAATAATGTTAAAGCTGCTAATCACTTGCATGAGGGTAGAGCTCATGAAAATCATGCAATTAGTGTTGATTTAATTGTAAAGGAAATGGGAGATTCTGTTTTATTTTATAAAGCACAAAATAAGAATGTGTCTAACATTAAAATAAGTAATCTGAAAGATGAAGATTTTGTCCTTATTATAATGACAGAGTCCCAGAGGCATTTCCTTTCGAACTATGGCAATAATATAATTTGTCTTGATTCCACCCACGGAACAAATGCCTATGACTTTAATACATGTACAATTCTTACTGTTGATGATTTTGGAAGTGGAATTCCAGTAGCCTTTATGATCAGTACACATGAAGATAAAAACATGCTTGAATTGTATTTTGAATGCGTAAAGAAAAAAGTTGGAGTAATTACTCTAAATGTGTTGATGACGGACGATGCTCCTGCTTTTATTAATGCATGGACTTCCATAATGGGAAAGCCTGCAACACATTTGTGCTGCAGTTGGCACATTGATAAAAATTGGAGAGAAAATCTCAAAAAGATTAATGGCTCGAAAGAGAAAAAAGCATTAGTTTATAAAGCTTTACGCACGTTATTAGAGTAAACAGAGACTAGAAAATTTTATAACCTTAGATCCTTGATAGAAAAATTAAATTCGGACGAAGAAACAAAAGACTTTGCTTCTTACTTCCAGAAATATTATGCCAATAGGCCAGACGTATGGGCGTATTGTTTCAGAGCACATTCAGGAATTAATACAAATATGTATTTAGAGTCTCTATATCGGGTTCTTAAGTATTGTTATTTAGATGGGGAAAAAATCAACGACTTGATAAGCTTATAGCTGTGTTAATAAAGTTGGTTAGAGATAAGTGTTATGAACGTATGATCAAAGTTTGTAAGGGTCAAGTCAGCCATCGGGTTTCTTTAAGTAGAAACCGTCATAAAAGATCACTTTCTGTTATATGGACTATTGAAAAAAAAGATGATGCTTTCCATATTTCATCAGAAAATAACTCTTCCACATATATAATTGAAAAACATGCATCTAATTGCAATATGCAATGCAAAATAATCTGCAGACTTTGTAACATATGTATACATTCATTTGCATGCACATGTCCAGATAACATCATTCGAAATATTATTTGCAAACATATACATGCTGTACAAATGCATGTTAGTCGTGAAACACCAAATGAAAATATAAATTTTCACTGTACCGACGAAGCAGAATTTCAGTGCATGGCTAATGCTGTAAAAAAATATCAAATGCAGATGTTTCACGTAGAAATAGGATTGAAGAAAAAGCTCAGATCTTATTAAATTTCTTGAAAACAAAGGTATGTACATGATAGTAATTTGTTAGTTGTAGTTATTGTTTTTGTATTCCTAGTCCTTTATTTCTACTCCAACACACTCCCTTCTTCTCCTCTTCCTCATGTCATCAAATAATTGTGATCAGAGTGTCCACTTAAATTTGTAATAGAATTTTCAGGTTTTCCTTGACTTCAAAAACTAATTTCCTGGTCATTAGAATTAAAATATTAAAAGTTAATCTTGGATTACCATATCAATTTTTATACAATTATAGAAAAGACACTTCATCCCATATCCCATAAACCTTTTCTTTGTGAACTATTTAATTTAAATATTTTATAAAAAATCCTTTCTTTTTAGGTATGTGTATATATTTTGCAGGGGTGAAACTTTTCAGGGGCTACCACTGAATTCAGGGTTTTTGAAAATTTTGCTGTCTCTGAATTTCAGGTTAAATTATTTTGTTTTTCTAGAAATTTCTTATCTTGAATGTTTTTTTTTTTGCTTTTTAATATATTAGGAAGTCTCCTAATATCACTTATTATAGGTAACCATATCATATAACATTAATAAATTTCCCCTATCTACATGTAAGTAGCAATTTTTAGAGTTTTCGCCTCTTACGTAGTTTTACACCCTGATTTTGGTTATATTCATAGCCATCTTCAGTGCACATGAGATTTCAGTTCATTTATTGTGTAATCTAATCAGATAGAATAGTACTACGTCCCGGGCATTATTACTAACAACTAGCTCTGTTGTTAAGGATCAGGAGCATAGTATTATTCCACGCTAAATAATTATCTAGTTCCTAATAATCTATAACAGTGACAGTCAAATTGGTAAAAGAAAATTTTCTGTAAATTATTATAAAAAATGTTAAAGATCAGAATAAGAGATAACATAAATCTTTAACAAGTTTTTTATTTATTATTGTTATTTTTTTAAACATGAACTATGTACAAACTTTGTCTATTATATATATATATATATCTTTCTTATTACAGCCTCTACCAAGTGAGCAATTTGACTATGTCGAGAAGAGGTTAGATGAGGCAATAACAGTTTTTAAAAACCAAACCTCAAATGTATTAAATGAACCACCTACGAAGAATGTGATTCAACAAAGAAGATTGATAAGTGTTAAGAAAGGGCAAAAGAGGAAAAGAGCTGCTAGAATCTTAAAACCAACAACAATGGAAAAATCTAACATTGAAGCAAACCTTTTAGGTACAGATGATGAATCGCTTCTTATTCACACTACAGAAGACCACACTTATTGTACAGATTAAATTACTGTATGCTTTTACAATACATAAAGGTTCTTTAAAAACATTCGTGGTCTGTTTATTTTACTTAAACATTATAAAAAGTATGGATGAACAATTTATTCTGCTACGTGAAACTGATAGGAACTTTGATAACAGAGAATTCTTAATCATTAAGGTGTAGGAGTTTGAATCCACCCACAATTCTCCCTCTCAAAACCTAATTATTATTATTAATGTTACTTAGTTATTTTTTATCTTTAACATGAATTTTTTTTTTTCCCCGAACAGTAATATTTTGGGTAAAGTTTTTCTATTTCTAACCTGAGATGCAGTATTTGATTTAAAAAAAAAAGTTTTTAACGCTTATCGATCCCTAGTTTTGTATTGTATGATTATTACTATGTTGTATCATAATTTCTGTTATTAACAGCTAATCAGATGCACTTCTTTTACACTAGAAATTTTATTTGATAAATTGATTGTAATCTTTTAGTGTCTAATACAAAATAATTACAGCTGTTAAATAAAATTTCTAATGTAAAAAAGACATTTTTTAAAAATTGTTAAACAATACGACAGCACTACCTACTAAGCCGTATACACCAGAAAATTAGTAGGCACTAACTTGTGCCAAGGTGTGACTAATGTAACTTTTTATGGAGTTTTCTGCATTTATTCTCGAGATGAAGTTAGCAGAAAATTTTTGCCACACACATGCAGATAGACAGTTCTAAAAATGCTCTAATAATATTCAAGACATCTCAAAACCTGTAAATCTATTGAAAACTGGAAGTAAAAAATTTTTATGAATCAAATACTTTCTTCAATTTAGTAGAAATAAAAATAAATGTTTGAATATGAGTAAAATATGTCATTATCATAATAATATTTTTTGAAAACTTTTTTATTATATATTTTTGAATAGGTGATTTCAAAAGTATATATTACTAGCAGGCCTTGCATGTTTCACTGAACACTATAGGCTTGTTCAGTAGAGCGCCCGATCCACGACCGGTCGAAAGATTCCGAGCCAAAGCGTTCAGTGGTGTCGACCGATCCAGAGTTACATCGTTCAGTGGAATGGACCGATCTCGACCGGTCGTGGATCAGAAAGCCCAGAAAAATTTCTTAATCCATTGGGTCACGTGATGGATCAAATGCGCAATAGGTTGAAAATCGGGCTCTGATTGACATTACGCAGTGAAAACCTGAACAATGAACATCTTATTTTGACAATGATTGTTTATTTGTTTGATTAGCTGAGGATTAATACAGATGTACCTATTTATATGCATTGTTTGTGCTGTAGAAAATAAGGTAAGTAATTCCATAAAATGCTAAACTATATTATGTTTATTGTGTAAAAAAGATTTTTACGTAATAACGATTTTCGATACGTAATTTTTTTTATTGATGAACGTAACATTCAAACATAAAATTAAAACAAAAATTTACACAATTTTAATTGAAACAAAAAAATATATATTTTTTTAATTCGGACGCTATCATATTTTGTTAATTTAATATATAAAAATAAGCTGGGAAAAATTATATTTCTTTTTTTTTTCAGACAAAGCTTTTCATTCATGCGATTGTTTTTTGTTTACAAATAGAAAAGTTTGTAAACGATTGTATTTTTTACCTTTAAAACAATAAGTTAACTATAAGTAAATAAATTAAAATCCTTCCACATATTTTTAATTTAGGTAAAAATAAAATTAAGATGTCAATTATTAAATTTAATAAACAAAACAGACTGTAAAAAAAGTAGCTATAAAATTATGCAGTGTTGTTTACATTGCTAGTTTATTTTAATATTCAGTCGGTAATAAGAGAAAAGGCTCTTTATATTGATTCATAAATCGAAGAAGAAAATAAGATTATTTTTTATATAAATCCATTATATTAACTGAACAGCATATTTCATATTTTATATAATTTATTTATTTATTTTTATTTTTTTTTTCAAAAACGTTTTTGTTGTACATTTCTATTCATAATAAAATTCGAAGAGAAAGAAAGGTGTTTTAAGTGCTCATTTAAGATAAATCTACTCTGCTCCTTTAAAAATAAATGTAACGTAACATTCTTAACATTTTCATGATTAAAATTTATACGTGAATTTAGAAAAATCATAACCAAAGTAATGTATATTAGTAATTTGTCAGTAGAATCAATTAATAGCTTCTTATTTTTTGTTAGCAGAGTACAGAATTCTACATTAATAAGAAAGAAGTAAAACTGTTATTGCATAAAAGATCTTTCTTTCTTTCTTTTTCTTTCTTTTTTTTTTTTTTTTTTTTTTTTAAGAAAAAACGTAATATAGTTTAGCATTTTATGGAATTACGTATTAAAAGTCCAGACAAAATAAACAACAGAAATACAATAAATAACTTGTAATACAGGTCAAATTAGATAGATGGCGCTGCTCCTATCACGTCAAAATTGTTCCAAAGCGTTCAGTAGATTCCTGGCCCGATCCAAGACCGGTCCAGGATCAGTGACGTCATCGCCCGGTCGCATTGATCCATCTCGGGTGCTCTACTGAACACGCTCTATATTTATTTTTTGAAACATTTCTGATCAGCGACAATCATTTTATTTTATTGGCCTATAATATTTCTTCTGCTCATAGTTTAAAATATCCTTGAAAATTCTCACTGTAACAAATTTCTGTTCAGTGGCAACTGCAGCTTACTTTTCCTGTTTTATATGATATGAAACAGCCTGTTCATTCACTGTACAAACAATCATTGAAAATTCTGACTGTAGCAAACTCCTACTTGTTGGCTCCTTCAGTGCCCTCATCTTTTCCTCCCCTTGAAATATCTTACTCGCTCACCATGAAAAAAAACCTTTAAAAATTTTAACTGTGGCAAACTCCTATCCGTCGGCACCGACAGTTCTCTGATATATTCCCCTAATAATTTTACATTTTGATAATAACATTGAAAATCAGCAATAGTTATAAATTTTATGTGCATATTGGATGGCAGGTGATGCTTTTATACTCCGCTGAATTAATTTAATCTTGTGTAATTTTATTTCAAGAAAGAAAAAAGTTAATCAGCAACATTTTAAACTTTGTATGTATAAAACAAATTAATCTTGGTCATTTTTAGGTGTATTTATTTTGGAAGGTGGCGCTATTATTCTGTATATTCCATCATTTAGGTAGATGCCATATAGTCTTATACACAAGGAAAATTCCAGTATATCTGTGCCACCTATCAGTTGATATGTATTCAAATCATATCAGCATTATATATATAGGCTCTTTCACAAATCAGTTATACACAATAGAAACTTTCCTTAATGATGGGAAAAAGTCACAGCAGAGAAGCATCAACTGTCGGATAATTTACACCCAAAATTATTGGCAATCATTTGTGTCAAAATGCAACTAAATATAAATTTTTATGAAATTTTGCGGAATGTTTCTAGAGCTAGCGTTACCACATAATTTTCATCACATGTGTACACATTAAATGTATAATTTCATATAAATTTACATGTAGATGCACCTTAGCATATATTAATGCTTATCAACTTTTGGTGCCAATCACTCAACAGATGTTGCTGCTATACAGTGCTTTCTGCAATTTTTGTGAAGGCTGTATCATATGTTCTATTGTGAATTGCATATAATTAAATAAAACTTAATATATCAGATGGGTATTATGAGAAATTATGCTGATTCAATTTGGGTGCATATCAGCAGATAGGTGGTGCTGCTATACTGGAATTTTTCCCGAGAACGGGAAGACTATATGTGAGATTCTATTGTGTATAATTGCACAAAACTTGGTATGTGAGCGAACCATTCATTACGAAACACTATGCTGATTTATTTTGCATATATATAAACAATTGATGCTACTGTGACGCTAACAAGTGATGCTACTGTGTTGCAATTTACCTCGTGAATAAGAAGTCTCAAATTCTATGGCATATACGTGCATGAAACTTGATATGTATGAACATTATTATGAAAACAAATACCGACTTAATTTATGTGTATATCAATCAACATATGGAGCTGCTTTTGTGATTTTCTCATGGTTACATCTCAGCATATGTTCATTAAAATTGCACCGAACTCCATATATAAAATATTTAACATGAGAAGCCATGGGCAATGTCATGTACATTTTAAACAATTAGTAGTGCTGTTATATACAATGACATAGAACCACAACATAACAGTTTTCCTGTAAAAATAACTCTTCAACTATGATTATGTTAATAAAATATTTTGTTTAATACTAGTATTATAAAAAATATGTAAATAATAGGTTTTATAATTCTGAACAAAACCTATCTCTTTTGTGATAATGCTTTCCACCACAAATCACAAGTGTAGGAATGAGTATAGTAGGCTTAAAGTTTTATTCTTCATGACACTCTTGGTTTTCCAATTTTCACCACAAGTTGGAAAAATTATCTGTACATCACACCAGACCTGCCTCAACTCTGAAGTTTCATTCTTCTTTCTATATTTATTAGTTGCGGAGATATGGTAGTCAGAAGATCTTTGTCCCACATACACACACATACCAATTGCCAAAAAATCCTTTTTGGGGTACAGGAGACCTTAAAACAAAAATCAGATTAAAACTCAAAATTGAATTTTTTAACTGAATGCAATAAGTATTTCCATTATCCACAGTAACTGGATAATGGAATAAAAATGCAGTGAAGACACAGAAAAAATAGCGGGGAGCAATTTTTTGTTCAAAATAGTGTCCATTTTCCAAAAATAGTGCTGATCCCAGTGACAAAGTTTTGTAGCTGTCTGCGACAGGCTTTTAAAATTTCATAATCTGTCTGCGAAATTTGCGTGTAATCAGGGGTGAAAATGACTTACACTCAAAAAGCCTGAAAGCTGATAGTGGCATTCTTGAGGCTGGGGGGGGGAGGGGGGAGCTTAACAACAGTGGTGATGTCGTGCAACAATACAAAAATACAATTTTACTACAGAATAATATAGTATAAACAATTTCAAAATAATAAGTTGAACTCATTCAATTAAGTATTTTATAACAATGTTTAACACAACAACCGAGGCCTGCGGCTACAAATACGCCGGCCACTAATAACATAAAAATGAACCTGGAACCGAACGAACCTGCCCAGTGTTACCCAAGCCTATGATAATAACCTTAAATGAACCTTATATTTGTATGATTTTATATCTTTAACATGATTTTGTTTGAATTTATATTTTTAAATGAAAGCATCAGGAAAAAAATAATCAGCTGTAACAACAAAATTACCTGAACATGAAAAAATTCTCAAAAATTAACCTTGAACCGAAAGAACCTCTGACTCGTGTTTCCGTTGCCTGTCAGGCATGCTACACACACGCTGCAAAATCCACTTTCCTCCACCAGGGGGAGCAGTATGTTGCATACGAACATCACCAATCGCCTTGGATTTCCAAGACCTTTCAAATAAGGTGTCAGATGGTGGTGCCAACTGCAAAATCCTTCAGTTGCACTTTCTACCGCCAGGGGGCACAGTGTGTTCTGTACAAACATCACCAACGGTCAGGAAATACCAAGACCTTTAAAATAAGGTGTAACATGATAGGGTCTACTACAAAATCCCCAAGTTCCATTTTTCACCACCAGGGGGTGTTTTTAAAAAATAGTAACAGATGCCTTTAAAATGTATAACCAGTGTTTGTGGCATTTTTTAAATCTGTGCTTTGTTGGATAAGTTTTAGTTTAGGTAGGCTCTTACATTTGGCTATTTCATTAGTGCGCTAGATTGCCAAAGAGTTGCAACCTGAGTGAATGTTTTCTCTGGCTCTTTACTATGTTCATTATACTTGCCAATTCCTGAGAAATATACTTTTTTGAAAAAATTATATTTAATAACTGAAGAAATAAAACTGTTCCCTTAATTTACTTTTTCTTTTAACCTTTAGAAACTGTTCATGTTAATTGTCAATTTAACTACTGTGACGGAAGATGAAGTAGGTACGTTAATCGCCAGTTGACTGCAACATGCTGAACAATGAAGAGAGAGAATAAAATGGTATGTATATATATTGTAAGCATGTAATCGTTCAGAAAGACGACTGAAATCACTCCAGTTTTTTTTTTATGAATTTAAATTTCTTACTATATTTAGTCAAATTATTAAAATAAAAAAATAAAATAAATGAGGAGAAAAATTTTGTTTATTATAATTACTGGAGTGCAGTTCTTTATTCAGTTTTTAAAATAATCTCTCTCTCTCTCTCTCTCTTTTTCCTTTTCTATGTTTGATGATGTTTAAAAGAAAAAACTGAAAATTTAAATATATTTTAAACAATTATGCCTTTTTTCTCCATATTAATCATTTACTATAATGTAAAAATTTTTTTTATCAGATTGGCAAGTTTCTTCCACGGTAAAAAAAATCGCAGGAAAAAACTGGCCGGAAGAAATAGATTTCTTCCAAAGAGAACAAATAAAAGAAACTGTTTTGCTTTAAAATTATTATATAAATTGTAATTATTGGATTTTTTCTAATTAAAAATCTTAGGTAAATTTAATTACACTATTAAAAAAAAAAAAAAAAATTATTAACCGTTTGAGTCCCAGACGGTATTGAAAAAACACTGTGGAAGAATCCCAAACAGTGCAACCACGCCTTCTCTAAATAAGTACGAAAAGACCCAAGCAGCGCGATAGCGCTTGTTTTATTTTATGTCGAGAAATACCAAGCGGCTCAAAAGCGCTTTATTTATTTTACATAGATGAATCCCAATCGGAGCAATAGCGATTCTCGTAAAATGTACTATTTACATTAAAAGGAGCTGTGTGATGTACTTGCTTCAGTAAATCTGAGCACGCGACTGCAACAATCGGTAACGCACCGTCAGTTGTCCACAATGTTCGAAATTGTACTGGGTTTTCTCTACATAAAATCTCAATAGCGCGATTGCGCTGCTTAGGACTCAAACGGTTAATTATGTATGCTAAATTAATAATTACATGAGATTTTTAGCCAAGACCATCATACCAAAATACTCAAAGTTGATTAAAGAAATCGATTTCACTTTAAACAGTATAAAGTTTTATTATTTAAACAATGTATATATATATATATATTTTTTTTTTTTTTTTTTTTTTTTTTTTTACTGGTAATTATTAAATAAATAATACAATATAATCAAAGGTTTTCTAGCAGTTAAATTTTGAAACTGGTTTCTCAACTTAGAAAAGATAAATTGAAAATATAAAAAAAAAGAAAGGAAGAAAAAGTCTGGATAGTTTGTAGAGGTGTTTAAAAGTATTTTTACGCATACATGTAATTCACTGGTTCATATGAATGATTGTATTCTTAAAAAAAAAAAAAAAAAAAAGAATGAATATATATATATATATAATGGGCAAATATTTTGGCTTTTTTTTTTTTTTTTTTTAAACTATTATCTTTTGTACTAACTGAATGTAAGGTAATATGTGATAGTATCTAAGCAAAAAAATTTTTTTTAATTAAAAACGTTAGCCTCATATAATAAACATTGAAATAATAATGCTAGTACATATAAGAGGTAATAGCTAATGTGTAATTATTATTATTTCTTTTTAAATCTAATTTAATGTATTGCATAATAAACTTTGCATATAAAATTATGTATTTTTACATTAATGTATATATATATATATATATATTTATTTATTCATTTATTTATATTAGCGGATTCTCTCTCTCTCTCTCTCTCTTTTTTTTTTTTTAAGGAAATTGTAGTAATAGTTAAAAAACATCCTACCCCTACAGTAGTAAAAATCTCATCACCTGTACATATTTAATGTTTGTTATTAAAGAATTTATTTTTCAAAAAAATATATATATATATATATATTTAATATTAATTAAGTGATAGAGTTTAGATTTGATATTATATTATATCCTGAGTGTAATTGTTTTGTATAGGTAGTTAATATATTTTAATCTGGAACATCTGTTTTGTATTTTGTTGGTTTCTTCCATTTCTATCATTTTTTCTGTTTTTTTTTTTTTTTTTTTTTCCTTCCACTATCCTGGAAGAAACCAAACCCTCATTTTTAATAATATAACACATTCAAAATCTGAAAAATCTTCCTAATTTAAAAATAAGTACATTAAAAATTAATTTTCTATAATACCTCAAATCTCGTAAAGATAGTAAACTTTCTTTTCTTCATCCTCAACTGATTCCGAAGTAATAGAATCGTCGCTGCCTACATCACACTTGACTGGTAGCGGCCAACTCGTGAAAGTCGCACTTTACAGGAGTGCATTTACAGTTGAGTCAGTTTTAAATTATATAATATATTGCTCTGTATATATATATTTAAATATATATATATATATATATATATATATATATATATATATCTTCCATTTCTACCATTTTTTTTTTTTTTTTTTTTTTTCCTTCCACTGTCCTGGAAGAAACCAAACCCTCATTTTTAATAATATAACACATTCAAAATCTGAAAAATCTTCCTAATTTAAAAATAAACACATTAAAAATTAATTTTTCTATAATACCTCAAATCTCGTAAAGATAGTAAACTTTCTTTTCTTCATCCTCAACTGATTCCGAAGTAATAGAATCGTCGCTGCCTACATCACACTTGACTGGTAGACTCGTGAAAGTCGCACTTTACAGGAGTGCATTTACAGTTGAGTCAGTTTTAAATTATATAATACTAGCTGACCCGTCCGGCTTCGCACTGATGAACAAATTTTAGTTAAAGATGGATTGATATGTAAAAAATCAAAAAAATATATCAGTTTATATGTTATAGTCAGGCAATATTATTAACTGGAAAGTCAAAATATAATTTTACAATTATTTTTTTTTAATTAGTTGTTAAATGTTGGCAATTTTTAATTAATGCTATTTATTTATTTCATAAAAAGAAACATTTCTTTACTCATGAATAAAAAATATTGAAAAATAAACCTATGACATGAAAATGTTTTTGATAAAATTGACGTCATAATAGCTTTAATTATTATTTATTTTTCATTTCGCAAATATATTTAATTTTTTCCATAATTGATTATTATTTTAATAATGTATATTAAAGGAGAAATCAATAATATGAAACAATATTCGTACAATATATACTATTACAGAATCTGGTGTGAAACAACCACACGACTTCCATTACCCACTATTACACGTAATATATACAATTTTTTGGAGATATTACTTGCATTTTTTGAGATTTTAAAGTAAGAGAAACTTGATACACGTATAAAGACACATACAACAGAGTTTGCATAGCG